>OZ007594.1:152347563-152863942 GCA_963931845.1 Maratus michaelseni | reverse complement strand
GAACAAAATTTATAAGCTTTTTTTATTTGACGTTTAAATATATATTTTTTATCATGTATTATAGGCAAAATATCACGTAAAGAATTTTAAAAGGATAAAATGACAGCTACACAAGATTCGTCTCCTGATAAAACTGATGAAAATTATCCCAAATCCTCTGTAATGAGGAAATTACCAATTATACACCCTTCTTCTGATGCACCATTGTGTAAGAATTGTCATCAGCTGGATCTTCCTTTTTTTGATCCAAACTGTTCTGGTTGTATGGAAATATTAAAAAGTGCTGAAACAACTATTCCTCAAATATTCGCTATAATTAGACAGTGGATGCCTCAAACTCAACAAAATATTGGATTGTTAGTCAATGAGGTAATTATGTATTTATAATTTCTTGATGTCTGTTTCTTTGTCATTTTATAGTAAGTAAAGTTCTACTGTATTCATCATTTTTTTTTTTTTTTTGAAGATAGAGTTTCTCAAATTATTAAATTTTATAGTAAGTAAAGTTCTACTGTATTCATCATTTTTTTTTTTTTTTTTTTTTTTTTTTTTTTTTGAAGATAGAGTTTCTCAAATTATTAAAAATATTTAAGAACTTCTTAATTTTATTTTCCTCTTTTAAGCATCTTTACAGTGATAGAAATTGGGAAATGTAAGCTAGGCTTCAAATGATGCCTACTGTAAATATCTTAGGCGTCAAATAAAAATTTCTAGTTGCAATTTCTAAAATTCACATAACTGTATTATATGCTACTTTATAGAAAAGCATGAATATTTTGTTTTTATTTAAGTTATTGAAATTCTTAATCTACAATATTATAATAATTGAAGCAACTGTAAAACTGATAAAACATTTTTAATTAATACTACAGTTAGAAATTAATAGAAAAATGCACTTAACCATGTTAAACAAAATTAAGCCCAACAAAATTTTATCCATTATTGATAATTACACTTAAATTTAATAATAATAATAATAAAAGCTATTACATATAATAAAATCACAGACGAATATTGTTGTTAACATGAAATCTAAAGGACCACATTTTGTGTGTGTTAACCGTTAAAATAATGGTACCATCTTATCTGTTGGAACTGCATTATCAATTCATGTTAATCAAAAATTCACATTAAGCGATTTAATGCTAACAATGCTTGACTGCATATAGATTGCAAAGATGAAACTCAACCAATGCCCACTAATTTTAATAAAGTTAGATAATAAAATCAGGATGTTTAACCGTCCTTCAGCTACATCATTTTACAGGGATTTATAGCTTTATCTGGATAAATGTCTGCTTAATTGGGCCTTTACAGTTTTACCATTAATAAATCATTAACAATATCAGTGTATAAACGGTTATGTGTATAATTTTTTATTAAATTAAACTAACTAAATCCTGTTTCACATTCAGCAGTGCTAAATAGCAGGTTCAATATAAAGTTTAGAAGTTTGCATAAATTAATATATTCATTTGGATTCATACACTCTTCTAAAAATCGCTGTCAAACTGTCTCACATTAGAGTTTATGTTTGGTGCGAGACCAAATTTTCAAAAGCGGACGATTGGCTAAATCGCTAAGTTAAACAAAAAATAAGTGTTGAAAAAAGCTAGGCGTCAAATTTGACACCCAGGAATGATTTTGTAGTCGTCAAATGCTATAATGTAGTTGCATTTGACGACTAACGGCTGCTAATTTCGAACACTGATCTTTAAGATGTGCTAAGTATCTAAAATAAAGGACTTAGATGAGTAGATTTTTTTATTAGTGCAGATATATAATTTGTAATTGTAGTTTTAAAATATCAACTTAAAGCTATACATCTTAATCTAGAATTAAGTTTATTAATCAAAACAAGAGCCATTAGAATCTATTTATTTTTGCCATTTGTCATATAGAAGCTTTTTTTTTTTCTTCTGTGTCACAGTGCGATTAAGAAATGGATTAATGCTGCTGTAAAGAAACATAGAGCAGACTTCAAATCTGAAAAGTGTTAGATTTCCATACAGCTCGCGAAACAAACGTTTGTTGAATTTTGGATTTTCTCATTTAATACAAATGGCGAATAACTGTTTAATGATCAAAACATTTAAAATGATTCACAATTTATTCATTACTAAAATAGTTGTAAAACAATACAAAAGGTTTTAAAACCAATTCACAGATATTAAAAAGTTTGCTATAGTTCCCAAGTGCTTTCAACCAGAACCTGGACATCATCAAAGGGATGAATAAGAAAATTTTTTTATACTGTTTTACACCTATTTTAGTAATGAATAAATTATGAATCATTTTAAATGTTTTCATGTTTTGATTAGTATACTAAGATGAATTTGGCATTCCAACTTTATAATTTTTTTTTATATTTATATTTAATAACTGATGAATCGTCAATATTTAGTTTTTTCTGCATTTTCCCAAATTATTTTGAATGAGTCTGCTTCATTGATGACCCTCCATTGATTGTTCTCAATCTCTTCACAAATTTCTTCATCTTCAAGATGTGAACGTGAAGCGGTATGTTTGCTGTCCCTTGAGACCAAATTAGTTGATATTGCAAACAGTTTCTGTTATTTTATGTCTCAATTTAAACCCATATACAATAAAATTTGTCTTTGAATTTGCAGTCAGTGAAAACAAAACTATTAGCAGAAAATCAGTGTAGAGAGCAAAACGTTATCTTCAAAATTATGTACTAATAATTGTACTGGCCTCTAAAAAAACCCATTTTTTGAAATTTTTTCTATATAAAGTCTTAATCTAATTATATTCAATTGTAAATATGCTATTAAAAAGAAAGTTATAATATTAATTATTACTAAAAAGCAGGGTTGGGTTTTTGACGTCAAAAAGTGGTTTTTGACATCTGTCGAAAAGTGTCAGAAACTGTCAAAAAGTGTCAAGAACTGTCGAAAAGTGTCAAAAACCTTATACACATTTTTTTTAGCAATCATTAGTGATATTTTATATTATATCAAGCTAAAAACTGATTAAATAATAATTTATATATTATATAAATAATTTTTATTTAGTCTTACTATAATTAAGTTGTAATAAAATTATATATCATAATTCAAAATATTTGTCAATTGCCATGCTAGGAAAAATAGCAAAAAATATTGAAACCACTATAATGCATTTTTCAAAGTACTGATTATATCTTTATTACTACAGTAAAACCTCCATAACGGACACTCCCGAATAGCGGACACCTCTATTTAACGGACAGTTTTCCAATCCCCACTCCCAAAACCTACATTTTTGTATCTTTAACCTCTGAATAACGGACATTCCGAATAGCGGCCAGTAATTTTGGCGATAAAGGATGAAAAATTATTTTTAACGAGAAAGAAAATGGAAAAGAAAAGTAAAAATGCTCTAAATTTATCAGAGCAATGTGTCACAAATTTTGTGATCACAGATAAATGTAGGGGGTGGGCTGTGGAAACTTCCCCCCCCTCCCACGTCCGAGGTGAAAAAATGTCCCTCCTTGAAAGATTTAGGATTTTCTGCTGATTAATGTCTAGGAGTACAAATTTCTTGATCTCCAGGATTCCATAATACATACATCATTTTCTCTTTCATTTTAAATGCGGGTAAGATAAAATTTGGCATGAAACTTCAGGATAGATAATATGCTGAATAGTATTTTCGTTTCATTTTACCCAAGCTCAAACAATTTTTCAGATAATGTTATACAGTGTCAAGAAACAAAGAAAAAACAAAAAACGAATATCCTTTATTTTAGTAGGGATCGTTTATTTCAAAATAACGTAAATTTCAAAAAGTAATTAACTGGATTGCATCATTGCGTAACATAGAAGAGAGAAATCAGAGACGTCACATGGCGTCATATAAACTGAGCAAAAGAAAAATAATCACTGAAAACCTAACATGCGATTTTATTTATTTATTTTACTATTTTATACAACAAAGAAAAGAGTTACTCTATTTTTTTTTATTGGGAAATTGCGTACTTATTGTTTGGGTGCGAGAATTAAAGGCGCCAAGAATGCAACAAGAGCAGGGGGAAAAAAAACTACTTCACTATTTCGATTACTGTTTGATCCTTGTTTGTGATTAACGTTTCGAGAATGGCTTCAAAAAGAAAACGATTAACTTTAAAAGAAAAATTTGAAATTGTAAGTGTATCTGAGAAAGAGAAATTCAGTTTACGGATACTTGCTGAGCGTTTTAAAATAGGTAAAACACAGGTGGGAGAGATTTTACGAAATAAAGAAGAAATAAGAAATTTGTGGATTACTACCTCCAACGAGAACACCAAAAATGTGAAATTGAGGAAGACTAATTCCATTGAAATTGATTCTATAATTCTGAATTGGTTTGCTTCACTTCGTTCAAAAAACATTCCTATCAGTGGGCCTTTGATTCAAGAAAAGGCTTTAGAAGTCGCTAAAGAACTCGGATTACACGATTTTAAGGCTTCCAGTGGATGGCTGGAAAAGTTCCGATCTCGGCATAATATCTCTTTCAAAACAATATGTGGTGAAGCGAAATCTGTAGATCTTAAAGAAGTGGAGGATTGGCATGAACGACTGCAATCAATTTTTGAAGGTTATGAGGAGAGAATGCCGATGAAACCGGACTCTTTTTCAGAATTTTCCCGAATAAGACTTTGTGTTTTAAAAAGGATGACTGTATCGGCGGAAAAATGTCAAAAGAGCGACTCACTATTTTATTATGTTGCAATGTGTTAGGAGAATTTGAAATCCCTCTTATTATTGGAAAATCTCTGAAACCTAGGTGTTTTCCAAAGAACATTCAATTTAATAAATTTGGTATTGTGTGGAGAGCGAATAAGAAATCGTGGATGACCAGTCCTTTAATGATCGAATGGTTAACTGCCTTTGATAATAGGATGAAAAAGCAACAAAGAAAAGTTCTCTTGTTTTTAGACAATGCAAGTTCTCATCCAAAAAATTTGAAATTCGACAATGTTGAAATTGTGTTTTTCCCCCCAAACACAACTTCAGTATGCCAGCCCCTTGATCAAGGCGTAATACACAATTTTAAAGCCTGGTACAGAAAGCTTTTATTACGCCACATTATATCAAAGTTAGATTCTATGACTACACTTGAGAACTGCCTAAAATTAGTTAATGCCCTCGATGCTATCATTTGGATTTCCTCAGCTGTAAAAAACATTAAACCGGAAAGCGTACGACAATGTTTCAGAAAAGCAGGCTTCATATTAAAAGAAAATGAAACACACATTTCCGACACAAATGAAGAATTAAGCGAAATAAGTGAATTAATAAAATGTATCAAAAGTGAAGAAACTGCCGAAATTTTCATTAAAATTGATGATGAGTTACCTACTGAAGAAGAATCAGTTGATGTATGCGATTATATTCCTTCAGAATTTTCGACAAAAACTGACTCTATTAGTGATGATGAAACAGATACTGAAACTGAAGATGTTTCCTGCAATATCCAGAATTTCCAAGAAGCAGCAAAATACACTGAGCAGTTGCACAATTTTTTTGTAAAAAAAGATGATTCAGAAGGATTAAAACTACTGACAGAGTTAAAACTTCACATTGAAAAACAAATTATATGTAATCGCAAGCAAAAGCAAACTTTTGTAACAGATTTTTTTCGCAAGAATGTAATAAACAGTGGATAAAGGTATGCACAATTTTATTTCAGTTTTATTGCTTAAAAATAATTTCAATTTCTGATTAATCATATAATAGAGGTTTTAGGTCATATAAAAGTCAATTAATGAAACATAAGCATTTCTTAGCAATTTATGAATCTCTGAGGTTTTCCCAATAGCGGACAGTTTCCGCGCTCCCGAGGTGTCCGTTATTTAGAGGTTTTACTGTATAAGCATTTGGTTTATTATAAAAAAAAATTAACAATCTAATTTATGCTTAAAAAAAAATAAAATAAATAAAGGCTTGGGTAAAGCTAAAGTAGCCACTATTCAATGACTGTTCATAAGTTACTTAGACTTTTAATGATTGTAAATATTTGTTTTTGTACATAAACTTTAAATATAAACCACAACTGCAACACAAATGTTCTTTAAGTAAATAAATGAATTATAATATGAAATCTACATAATTAAACGTTCTTTAAATCAATAACTTGAAAGAAGAGAGTTTGTTATTTTCAATATTTACGCATATATTATATCTTAATTTTATTATGTTAGTTTCAGTTTAATTATTTAGAACTATTTCTTTATGTTAAATTTAATTTTTATATATTATAAAATAGTACTTTTTTTTTAATCCAAAGGTTGGAGTATCATAGTTGAGATTTATTCCAACAGAGCGAAAAATGCCGGGACCAGGACTCGAACTTAGCTACTTTGTCGTGCCGTGTCAACGCTCTTCCTACTAAGCTATCCCAACGATATCCTGGTTGGCATATTTCACTCTTATTTGTTGGACATGGTTGTGAACTGCAGTGCTAATTTTATTCATCTGAGCTATACATGATGAACGTGATGCAACACGTAAACTAACTCCTGTATATCATGTTATTGGGTCATAATGAACAGACCTAGGTTCAAGTCCTGGTTCCGGCATTTTTCACTCTGTCGGAAAAAATCTTAACTATGATACTCCAACCTTTGAATAGGATTTATCTAGTTGAAAAAAACATTCCTCTGTTCATTAGTACTTTTTTTTTTTTTTTGGTGGGGGGGGGGGGGGAATAAACATTAAAACAATATAAACATAAGTATATTATTTACCGTAATTTCCGGCGTATAAGCTGCGGCTCAAATAAATATGTTTCAGACCGGAAATTGTTTTCAATGAAATGTAACGTGTTACATCTTGGCACTTATTTGAATTTATTTCTTTAAAAATAATTCTGGTTTGAAACATACTTATTTTACCCGCAGCTTATACACCGGAAATTACGGTATATGGAATTTATATATTGAATTATACAAGTACCAGAATTTCCTCCAGGTTTAAAAAAGGGCAGGGTGTTGCTGGTGAGAAAGGGCCACTTTTCTATTCTTAAGGGCACTTTTTGGATTCTTGAGGGCGCTTTTCAGATTCTTAAGGGCACTTAAAGGCGTACTTTTGATTTTTAAAGTCACTTTTAATATTTAAAAGTCAGGGCACTCTTTTTAAGACAACATTGAGTAATTTTTTACTATGAAAGCAAATTTTTTAATACAAAAAAGAAAACTAAAAATGTGAAAACTAAAAATTATTTTTGTGAACATTTTGTTATGAAATATGACATCCAGCTGCTCAAATTCAAACCAAGCATTTAATGATAACTTCTCTAAGTCATTCTGTTAAAGTTTTCCTTTCTTGTGAACTTGTTTTCTTTGTAAATTATACATTTTAAAACCTAACAAAATAAAAATAATTAATGAAGAGTATGTTTTTATAGAATGGAATTTTGTGAAGGAACCAATTTTATTAAGAGGAATTTTGTGAAGGGGCTTGATTTATTAAATCAATTTTTGTGAAGGGGGGGGGGGGGGGGTTCTAGATAGACCTTTTTTAATGTCTAAAACTGTCAAAAAGTTTACTCATGTATCGAACACTAAAAATTATGAAAAATTGTAAATTTAATGTTGTTGTGAAAATAATTTTAAACAGTTTTTAGACTCAATTTTAGGTTTTTGACAGTCATTGTCAAAAACTATGTCAAAAAGGGGTTTTTGACATGACGGTTAAAACCGGATAAAACCGTCACACTGTCAAAAACTTGCCAACCCTGCTAAAAAGTCATTTAAGCAAATAAAACCGAACCACAAACAAACAAAAAGAAAGAAAAAAAACCCAGGATTTTTGGCCATTTTTTAGGCTACACTGTTTATAGTTTTCAGGTAATTAATTTTCCAAGATTTCTAATAAATATCTAATTTTTGAATAATCTTACTTCGTTAATTGTCATGTATTAAAACCTATTTTAAAATCTCATTTCAAACAAGTCCTTTAAAAATTTATTTTGTTCTTATAAAGTCTTTAAAAGGTCCTCCTTTTTTTCATGGAAAAAGACTGGGAACTCTGTTATGCTAATTTGAATATGCTTATGTATTTTCAAAAATATTATTATGTTGAATTTTAATCTTTTGTATTATTCTGTTTTGTTACTTTATGTGCAGTAAACTGTGTCTGAGGCAGAATTGGTCAGGACCGAGAAAATTTTCTGTTATAGACATATTTCCACCTTAGACAGAGTTTACTTAATTGAAAATTGCTCTATGGAAATTTAAAATCTTTCTGTGTTAGAGAGATTTCCATCTTACACAGAGTTTACTGTATTTTTATAATTTCATTGAATCCAGGTTCTAAAACGAGGTGCAAATGTGAATGACCGGGATGGATTAACTGATATGACCTTGCTTCACTATGCTTGCAAAGCAGGAGCTAATGGAGTTGGAAATGTGACTTCAGCCACCAAAACTGTTGGATTGTTGTTAGATAGAGGAGCTGATTTATATCTTAGATGTCGGTGGACAGATATGGCTGCCATACACTATGCTGCTTATTTTGACGTAGCACCAGTTATTGAGTTGTTACTGAAAGCTAGCAAATGTTTAGGTAAAATTTATTTTTAATCAAACTAACTTGAAAATAGAGATAATTTTTGTTTTTGTTTGGTATATTTTGCTTATAAGAATCACGTTTGTAAATAATGTTTTTTGATTCGTAAAGCCAATTGATTCTAATAACCAGATGTGAAAATATCGTATATATATATATTTTAATCAAAATAATCAGATTTTTAAAATTTAAATCAGGTTTTTTTTTTTTTTTTTTTTTCCTGTGGTAAGATATTAAATGGCGACTGAGAGTTGTACATTTCCAAAACAATTTGTCTTTATTCATCTATTTTTGTAAAAAGATTATTAAATTTGTGTGTACTTTTTGAAAAAAAAATGTTATTTTTTAAAATAAAGCTGTCATAATGAAAACAAACTCTAGAACATGGTTATTTTTGGAGTTGGTGGAAGTAGTTTAGTAACACATAGATCCTTTTAAAGTAAACTAAGACAATATTTTAATAAAAATTAGTGTAGAAAGCAAAAAATAGTTTTTACTTCCAAAAGCAATTTTCTCAGTTTTACACGCACACATACACGTATATAAAAAGTTCTTTTCAGATTTTTCTGCAACTTTTCTTTTAATACAATTCAAATACTGTAAATAAAATTTACTTTTTCTGTCAGCTCCTATCTAGTTGTAATGTAAAGCATTTTACTTTTCAACTAATATATATATCATTTTTATGCAAATATTTTTCTAAATTGATTTGTATACTTTAACTTTTGTTTAGTGTTTGTTAGTTATTATTATTTTTAATAGAAGCATCAGTATACAGTGGTGGCCAAAAGTGTGGACATTTTTTGAAAGTTTCATGTTTTTCAACTTTGTGTGCTTGTAGAATATATTAATTTTCACTTAAATACAAACGTTTATATATCAAATTGAAGGTAATTTAACGTAGAATTTAATAATGAAAACAGTATTACAATATCTGTATTACAAAAAAAGTTATGCAACTAATAGTAAGGTCTATTTTAGATTTACATTTTTATAAAGTGATACTTACACAATCAATACTTAGTAGGATAACCCTTATTTTTTAAGACAGATTCACAGCGTCTTTTCATCGAGTGAACGAGTGTTTGGAGTTCATCTTTTATAATCACATGGTGCCAAGAATCAATTATAGCTTCAATAAGTTGTCTTTTATTGGATGGACGTTTTTTTTGTAGAAGAATTTTCAAAAGTCGCCACAAATTTTCAATTGGATTGATATCAGGGCTGTTTCCTGGCCATGGTAATATATCTATGCCTTTATTTTGAAACCATGCTTTGCATACTTTTGCTGTGTGGCATGGAGCTGAATCCTGCTGAAAAATAAATGGTGCGTTGTTGGGGAAGAGATCCCTGATGGAAGGTATCAATTTTGGTTCCAGGACAGTTTCGTTGTATTTTTTGGCATTCAGGATGCCATCAATCACTTGAATTCGGCCCACACCATCTGCAGACATACATGCCCAAATCATGACATTTGTTGGGTTTTTTGTAGTTGCTTCAATGCAATCAGGATGAAGTGCTTCTCCTACTCTACGTCTCACGTATTTTCTACCATCACTACCAAAGAGCGATATTTTACTCTCATTGCTCCAGATTACTTGCTCCCATTGATTTTCTGACCATTTAATGTGTTCTTTTGCCCACTTAACTCGTTTTTCGCGTTGCTTTTGATTTAAATATGGTTTTATCCTTAAAATTCTAGCTTGTAGTCCAAATCCTGATAACCTTCTTCTTATTGTTCTTGAACTTACTGCAATACCCGCTGCATTCATTTCACATCTAATGGCATCTGATGAAATTTTTCTATCTTGAAGGCATAGCCATTTAATTGTTCTATCGGCAGTAGCACTTGTGAATTTTTTTCGGCCTGATTTGGCCTTATTTTCCACTGATTTCGTTTTTTCATAACGTAAACAGAACTTTCGTACACCAGAACAAGTCACTGAACCACCAACTTGTCTTGCAATTTCAGCATAAGAGAGGCCATTTTCTCTCAATATGACAATTCGGCTTCTTTTTGTAGATGTCCAATTAGTTCTTCTTGTTGGGAACATTGTTTAAAATTAGTTTAATTAAAAAAAAAGGACTTTAAATATTCAAAAACAGCAATACTCTATTTAATTGTACTATAGTCTGTTCAGGGAAAGGAGATAACGAAAGTAAACAAACGGGTTGCAGAAAAATCGCCAAGGAGCCACACATTTGGCACAAATCCCTAGGTTGGCGAATTTTATTTTTTATTTCGATTTGTTAATTTTTTAAACATTTATTTTGATAACTATATGAAAACAACACAAGTTGCTAACTGACTTACATCGAGATTTTAAACAAAAATGTAAAAGTTTAAGACGTCAAAATATAAATTATTCTCTATTTATTTTAAACAGCGTTGAATTCAGACATATTTTTTCCTGGTGGGATTTCTGTGCCTCCAGGCGAGACATTATATAGTTTCGGGGGGGGGGGGGGGGGGGGGGGGGGATTATACTTTTTGACCATTAAAATTATAAAATCTGAAATATTCCGGGAGGGGACATTTTAATGCCCCGAACGGAATTTCCTCCCGGGGCAAACTTTCTGAATTCAACATTGTTATAAACCATCATCAGGAGTTAATTTTGTTAAATACAAAATAGTACAAAACTATTTATATCTTACATTATTGAAGCCCACTTACCTCATAAATCATTCAGAAGATGAAGTTGAAGTATCGGAACTATTAGAATCTAGATTGATTATCATGGAATCTATTATATTATCTATAGCATTATCTAAATCCCACATTTGTTTTTCCACTGTATTTGTTACATGTTGAATGCATCTTTTCCATTCTTCAGTGCCAATTTTGCTTATACTTTGAGAGAATATTTCTTTTACATGAGGCATTTTGAATGTTTTGTTTTCTTTCGCAACGAAGTTCTTTATTTGTGCCCAAATCAGTTCAATAGGATTAAGCTCGCAATGATAGGGGGGTAATCGTAAGACAGTTTTATTTTGTGCTTTTGCCATTTCATCGACAGCGTACTTGTCGTATTTATTTTTATTTTGCTTCACTAACTGCAACAGTTCCGCTTTTAACATTCCGTCCTCAAAAGGGATATTTTTTGTTAAAAGCCAATCAGCAATTTTTTGTTTTCTCCACGAAGTATTCGGTATTTTTTCTGATTTTCGGGAATGATAAGGAGCATTATCCATTACTATCACACAGTTATCTTCCAGTCGAAATAAGATATCACCAAACCACTTTTCAAAACATTCTGAATTCATGTCTTCGTGATAATCTTTATTTTTATTTGATTCGAATAAGTCAAGCCCTCTATCCACGAAACCAGAATCGCTACCAATATGGGTAATTATCATCCGTTTTCCTTTTCCGGAAGAAAGACCAGACAAAAATGCTTGTTTTGATGATTTTACTGAGGTATCTTTCCAAACTTTACTAACTGTATGGCCTGCATTCAACCAAGTTTCATCCATATAATATATTTTGCGCCCTTCTTCTCTGAAAGATTTGATTTGCCTTAAATATTTTCTTCGCCACACAATTATTTCGTTTTTATCAGTGAGAGTACTGTCTCGTCCTCTCCGTGAATATCTAAAGTTTAATTCTTTCAGGAGATGATAAAATGTTGTCCTTTTAAAGGTTGGCAAATCAGGGTCATCATTTACAACTTCCAAAACTTTATTTATAGTGGGCAATTCATTCCTCAAAAAGAACTCGTGGATTTTTCTCCTAATAGCATTCCTATCAAAATCATCTATATTTTCTAAAACACGTTTACGTAATTTTATTTTCTTCGGCGAGTTTAACACACCACATTTTTTATACTCTCTTAACACTCGAAAAACAGAAGCTTTACCTACGCCTGTTATACGAGCAGCATTATCTCCTATATGAGAAATCGGAAGTTCAGGATTCGATTCAAGTTCCGTTTTATATACATTTAAAATCATATCTTTCTCCACCTTACTCAAAGCTTTTCTTTTTACTCTCTTCTTAGGCGGGCTCAAAGAAGAATTTTCACACTCCATTTGTGTATATAAAATACCAAATCAATCGAAAAAAATCGTTAATTTTAAAAGTGAAAGACAAGAAACAAACAGCCGTTTGGGGAAAAAAGCAGAGGCTCAAACAATTGGCGCTTCTGGCACAACGCCAGGTTTAAGCATCGCCAATCCGCACGCGCATTTGTTTACTTTCGTTATCTCGTTTCAGCGAACGGAGTATAGTGTGCATCATTCCGCAAAATATTTCCACAACAATAACTCTTTTACCATTCAAATAACCTAAACTATAGTTACAGACCTTTGATTGGTCCTCAGAACAGTGTTTGTTATTGGCTAGTACGCTTTTATTACAAAACACGTCCTTATTCAAAACGATTTGTGTTTGTTTGTTCTACTGAAATGAGCATAACTTTTTTTGTAATACAGATATTGTAATACTGTTTTTATTATTAAATTTTACATTAAATTACCTTCAATTTTATATATAAACATTTGTATTTAAGTGAAAATTAATATATTCTACAAGCACACAAAGTTGAAAAACATGAAACTTTCAAAAAATGTCCAAACTTTTCGCCACCACTGTATGTCTTGTACAATGTTATAGTGATCATGTTCTTGCCAGATGTTTTATCAAGATGTTTTAATAAATTTACAATCAATATACATGTGCAAAAAAAATCAATTACATGAGGAATCTTATGTAATAAAACAGTAAACAAGTTTAAGTTTGTGTTCAAAAGAAAATATTTAAAATAAAATAAATATAAATATTACTTTATCAAGCAAATTACACTGTCATATCAAATAGCATTTAAGTTATACATATAATGGTAATAAGGCTATAATAATGGCCAACTGAATTTTGGACCACTTTTGTTATGGAAATGCCATCAGGGATATATCTTCTATGATGAATGCTGTTATCTCTTCGTTTGTGCTCTAAAAAAAAACAAAACAACAACAAAAAAAACAATAGAACTACAATTGGGAATGTAAGAGAGTCATCCTTAGGTACTTTTTTTTTATTTTTGCTTATTTGATTTAAATAACATGTAGGTTGTTTAAATTGCATTATATTCTACTAAGTCAAGGCAAAACTACATATTCCAAAAGGATAAATTTTTAATATTGATTTAAATCAATGATTTAAAAAAAGAGTGATATAAATCATGATTTTAACACATTTTTAATCAACCTGATTTAAATCGGAATATTCCTCTTATAACCAAAATGGAACATCGTTTATATGCAAAGACTTACATTTGCTTACATGCATATTCATTACAACAGTATACTAATAAATTTCAAATAGATATTGAAATTTTTACTAAATGTTTAATAAATTAGTTTTAAGGCAAATGTTCCAAAATAGATTTGACAACCGATTCAGCTTCTGCATTATGCTTTTCTGAGTCAGTTTATTTTCTTAGTTTATTAATAAAGAAGTTATTTCTTTCCTTAGGACTAGTTAACCGAACCTCTGTTACTAGAAAGTTTTACCACTCACTTTGAAAAATGCGAATCTAAAATGGAATTTTCCTTTTTTCAATCTCTAATCAGTATTTGTAATTTCAAAGTCTCCAATTTGGCTAAAAATTTCAAAATGGTAAAGATCATGTCGCTCACAAACAAAAACCTTACCTTCCATATTTAGGATATAAGGCTCTCTCACTCCATTTATAAAGTTTTATTTCGAAGGATTTTCTTTTTTTTATATAATATATATAAATAAGTCTTTCGTATAATATATAAGTAAAAAAAACTTTTTATGTAATTTTTGTAAGGTATCTTGATTCTTATAACTGGTTATCTGATTCTTGTAAGTGGTAAAATTACAATAATTTAAAAATATGTTTGTATTTGTTTTTTGATATTTCAATTCTTATAAATGGTTGATTCATGTAACCAATGATCACTGTAAAAAAATTGCTTCTGTGGTGTAATGCTTCTTTTTTTAATATATATATATATATATATATATAATTCTTTTTAAATATTTCATATTAGTTTAATTTTTTTCATCAATTCATTCTTATTTCATAACATAGGTGAAAATTTATGTATTATATATTCAGAAGACAAATTTCAGTAATTCAAAATATTTTTAAAGATTCATTGTATTCTAGTTTTTGTAGAAATGTAAATTTATTTAAAATAAATTTGCAAATTTATTCTTTAAAAAAATGTAATAATGTTTAAAAGTTTTATGTGCCAAGACTGAAGCTATTTTAAATTCAGACAATGTGGACTTATAAGAACTCTTGCAGAATAAGAAATAATGTGCATAATTATTGTCAAAATTTGTCCAATCACCATGTACTTTGAATATTATTAAGGTACGCATTGCTACTTTCCACTTAAAAATAGAGTATAGAGTCATCATATATTACAGCGATACACAATATATATATATATATATGATCATCTGCTGTGCATCAAATATGACCAATGCTGGCAATAATGTGATTTAAACTTAATGTAGATAACAATAAATTGTTGTCACAAAAAATACTTCATTTTTCTAATCCACTGATATTCATATTAATTTTAATTGTTTTATGGTGCATTTAGAAATTTAGAGATCTTCTATAAGCTTATTTTAAACTAGTATAAGATTTAATTTTTGAATAAGATTAAATGTCTTAGTTTCCCTTATATGAAAAATGATTAGAAAAATTGAAAGAGAAAATTTGTTTTTATGTTAATGCATAAATAATATTTTTATAATATTGGTCTTATTGTAGATATTAACAGTCCGTGTCGAGAATTTGAAGGAGGTTCCCCTATGCACATAGCAGCTACTAATTTATGTACAGAAGCAGTTAAAGTTTTACTGGAACACAATGCAGATGTAACGTTAAAGGATTATGCTGGAAGGACACCACTGGGTATGAAATTATATTTAAATAGTTATCATATTTGTATTGGCTATCTAAATTTTATACCTTCAATTTCATTCTGTGCGCATTTCTATAGTTTTATTCATTCTTTCGCAATTTCTTTCTTTCTTTCTTTCCTTTTTTTTTTAATTACACAGGGATCAAATTTTTTTTTTTTTTTTTTTTCTGAACTTGGTGTCAGTTTTGAGGAACAGGTGCAATAACAATACAATCATAATTTATTCCATAGAGTTTCTTGTTTGGTCTTAAATTATAGTTGTTGATATAAAAATTATAAAATTACCTTAGTATATAGCTTAGCTTAAGTATTACCTTAGTATAGGTAATCTCCCTCCCAGATAAAAAAAAGAAGTTAAAAGCATAAAAGTCCTTCCAGTCTGTACTGGGAGTAAATCCCTATTTCTTGTTTTTAAGAACTAAGCTTATTTTACTCAAACACACAAAATTAAAATTCATTAAACCCAATTACAAAAGATTTCCAGTTTTCGTCAATATTGAATTTGGATGTGAATTTCAAAAAATTTGTCAGCTATTGCCAAGTTGGCTTCATTTATGGTGACCTACAGAAGATCGTTCACACTTTATGGAAATGATTTTTTTCTTCTCTATTTATATAAATGCTCTATCTATTTATAAATTTGTATGTATGCAACAATGATAAAAAAATCTCCCATCATCCTTGGTAAAAACATTTTCAAATGTTATTTAAAGCTCGGTAGCTTAGTGATCAGCGTATCCGGCTACATGTCCAGAGTTCGACTACGTACGTAGGCTAGGTTCACTCAGCATTTTATCCCTTTGAGGCCGGACCGTAGCCCCCAAAAATATATCTTTAAAACTATGCTTGAGGTGCTGTTAAAAGCATTTCTTGTATTCTTCGTTAAATAAAATTCTCTAATTATTTCAAACTTGTTTTTTTTTCCCTAGATATTTACTACAAGTAATATACCGTACCCTAAATAAGCATCACATTATTAAAAAAAGTATGTGTATTTTTCACTACAATATTGCTAAGTAAATTATCCTCTAAATATTTATAATATAAATTAAGCACAATTTCTAAAAATTAACTTTTCTTAGGTAAATGGCATAATTTTATAAATATATTTCTTATTTTTTCTGTTATGATTGCACATTTTAATAACACATGAACAACAGGGTAAATGTACATCATAAAAATATGAGAAACAAATAATTATGGCATTTGTTGCAGTACATGGAAATTGTGTTATTATGTACAAAATGTTTATGTATTCTTTCAGTTGGAAATAGATTAACATTTTAATGAATTTTTTCCCCCACAAAGCTGGATGGCAGACAACACATAACTGTGTAATCTCTTCTGTAAATGCAGGGTACACAAATTTAAATCAGTTTGATTTAAATCAGTCAGATTTTTTTAAATCTCTGATTTAAATCAGTATTGAAATTTTATTCTTTAGGTATATGTAGTTTTGCCTTTATTTAGAGTATAATAAAATTTAAATAACCTACTTGTCATTTAGGTCAATTAAGCCAAACTAGGGGGGAAAAAGTGCCTAATAATAATAATTATTATTATTATTATAACTGATATATAATAACTCAATAACTTTTATATGTTTATTATTTATATTTTCTGTTACTTTATTTTTGAGCATTTATAATGGATAAATGCAATTGCTTATTTCAGTAATTAATTCTATGTAGATGTATGATTGCAAAGATTTTGTAAAACGACTTTTCTTTTTTTTTTTTTCTAATGACAGAATGTATTCCTGACTTTCCTTCAACACAGCATACGCCTGACTTACGAGATACTATTAGTTCTCTTAGGCAACTTTTAGAATCTGCTACTCCAAAACATTTGATTCAAGAACAATCTGTCTATGGCAGCATTGGAGGCAAGGCTGTTTTGAAATCGATTGGCATTCAAATTGGTGACAGAGTTATGATTGGTGGATCAAAGGTACTAAATGAAAATTTAAAGTATATAATTATGTGTGGATAGATAGGTAGATAATACTAACTTGTAAGTGTGCTATTTTTTATTCATTTGGTTATATTAAAATTTGGCACTGTTTTTTTAGTATATTTTGTTATTTTTATTCTTGATTATAGTTTGCAGTAGAATGTTTGTATTTTTATTAGTACAGGAAATTATAAGATTTTTTTACCAGTAGTCCTCTCTGCTATAACTTGAAAAATCAGCAGCTTTGTATATGTATTGTGTGCTTTGTTCTTGAAAATAATAAAAATATGTTCATTTTATGAAAAGGAAATGTTATGCTTATAGTTAGGAATTTTGCACATGCAATACTAGAACTTGAGTGCATTCTTAAAATTTTCTAATTTGTTTTAGTCATTAATAGAAGCACTATAATTTCATTTATTTTAATATACAACGTTTATATATTTGTTGTAATTTTTGTTAAATTATCTCTTGTATACTCTGATTGCCACAATTGAAAAATAACTGGACTAATGAGAATATTTTTAAACTTTTGGATAATAAATTGGCGAAATTTGAAAAAACAAGGATAAATTATACCACTTTCTGTGGCAGTATTATGTCTGTAATCCTGAGTTAGTATAAAGGTACGATGGTGTGAGGCCTTTTGCGAATATTGAAAACAATAAAATTTGTGTATACGGGTTTGCTTACCTCATACATTTAACTGCTCAACTTCCTGCTCATGAGCTAAATATTTTGAAATAGATTTTTTTTTTTATGTAAATGTTTATTATTATTTTTAGAAAGTTGCATAAAGCTTTAACTATTAAAAGTATGACAAGAAATCTAAGCAAGTAATAAAAAATAAATTGACAAAATTTTATTAAACACATTGGGTGTTATTGGATAAAATTATTTCCCTATTTTTAGAGCAAATAGAATACTCTTAATTTTTTTTTCTGTGAAAAGAGTTCATAAAATATTTTTCAGTCAAAAAAAAAAAACAATTTGAAAATCCAGTAGTAGAGCCACACTTATCCTTCCTATGTTATTTTGTACCAATTTGGTGAAGTTAATTTATTAATGCAATCAATTCACACAATTTTATTTTCAGTGAAAATGTTGCTCTTGAAAGCAACTTCTACATATTCTTTCAGTTCTCATTAAAGAATTTTGTTTCAAAATTTTGAATTCTACAATATGTAGTCAATGGATTTTTCTTCTGGAAATGTAGATGTTAGCATCAATTTGTGCCACACATCTGGTAAGACATCGTATTGTGCTTCTTTCTGGAAGGATTCGGAATTCAATTGAAAATAAGATTCTGAATAACTTTGTCATTTTAGGCCAAATATCAATATACACACATTGGCGTAAATATAAAAGAAACGATTATGAAAACAGTAATAGGTATTCCAAATGTGAGTAATCATATTGATAAATAATGCAGTATAATTATAAATTATAACCCTATTCTACTATGCATCAAAAGATACATTTAAAAATACTCTTTAAAAGCCAATGCAATATACAATTTTGCTTTCCCCGAACGAGAAAGTCTACATGTTTAAAACGTGTTAATTCTTCTTAAGTTGCTCTCCATACAATATTTTATAAGATACATATTTTACTTTCTTATATTTGTCTTTTCCCAAGGGTGTTTATCTATATTTCTTTCCCCCCTTTTTTTTACTTTAAAGTAACATATTGTTTGTTATATTTTCATAAAATATAAAATTAATTACAAATTATAAAATTAATAATATATTTTTGAAAAAATAGATCATTTATTGTGCGACCTACCTAAACATTGTCCATGACCCTCAGGTGGATTGCCACACATAGTTTGAGAACCGCTTGTCTTATACTATATTTGTTCTTATTTATCTAAAAATTAATAAAGATTTTTATGGTTTTCTGTTACAGTGTATTGTGCTAATTTTCCTTTTCCTATTTTGTTGCTGAAGATCACTTGAAACTATTGAAATTTTCTGTCTTTTGCTCCTGAAGTTTATTAAAATAGACTTGCAAGGGTGCTTGTTTCATTAAATATAGCTAATATGCATTTCTTCTATTTTTATTAGACATTCAAAATCACTTTAGTATTTTTAAAATATGCAATACTCTTAATTCAGTTTATTAAACTTCTTTAGTATCCAAAATAACATTTGTATCTCTGCTAAAATCATTTTTAAACAATTTTTAAATGGCAATACTTTTTTTTCTGTAAGAGATTTTTAGAAATGTCTAGAATTAATAGAAAAGAAAAAAAAAAGAAATGTTACTTTTGTGAATATATTCTGACAGGAAACTTAATTTACTTTTATCTATAAGGATTTAGTTCATCTTTTTGAATTTATGAAATCTAAAATAAATAATTCATATATTGTGCAAAATGCATAAAACAATCTATTCTCAAAATATATGTAATAAGCTGATTTATGAATTTTTAAAATATTACGATTTCAGATGGGTATTCTGAGGTACTGTGGTGCAACCCAATTTGCTCAAGGCATATGGGCAGGTGTAGAACTAGAAGACCCTCTTGGAAAAAATGATGGGACACTTAAAGGAGTTGTATATTTCAAATGTCCTCCAAATCATGGCAAGTATTTTTACAGATTTTTTTTTTTCAACTCATGTACTATATTCAAATCTAGATATATATGGTAAAATCTCTCTAAAAAAAGTAAAAAAAAATTACTTAAAAAAAAAAGTTAATATTTTGTAAAAAATTTCACTGCCAAACTTCTTAAAAGCAGGATTCATACAGACTCCTTAAACTCCTTGGAAATGAAAAAGTTTCCAAGGAGTACTTAGAACTCTTTAAATAAACAAAAAACTCCTTAAAAACACCTTAAATTAAATCCTGAAGTAAAATTTATTGTTGATCAGTAATTTATTGAAATATACAAGTGTAAAAAATGGCAACTTATCTCTTACAGGATGAATAATACTGCTATGTAGTATGTAAAACATGAAAAAGCAATAAAATATAAAATAATGTGTGTTTACAAAGGAAAAGTTCAAGTAATTACTGCTATTTGAGAGGGAAAAGAAATGAAATTAAGACACTATTTTTTGTGTATGCTACATGTTTTTTTCCCTTTCAAAATTTACTTTTAAAATCTAGATACACTTGATACATAATGAGTATTTGGGATTTGACTGGTCTCTGTATATATATGACCATCAGTCACTGCATAAAATAGTTGTCTGGCAATTTTATATTAGAATTTATGAAACAAGTAAGCAATACATTGCAAGTATTCAGCACTAATTATATTTTAATAGAATAAAACCTATTTGTTCTCTCCAAATGAGGGAATGAGGCATTAATAATTAATGTGGGTATGCATTTTACATGAGGGCGCCGCATACATGAAAAAATAACTCATTTAAAATTACTGTATTATTAGAATTTTTATAGACTCCTTGGATTTTTTCTTCTGAAGTCTGTAGGAACCCGGGTATTTATTTTTTGTTATAATTTAAAATAAGCATGTGAAAATTTTAAATGAATTATACTGAATTATAATTTATTGAATTATAATATTATTGAATTTAATATTATTGAATTATAGTTAAAATTTAATAATATATGGAATTATAATTATAAATAAATTATATTTTATGAAACTTTTAAATTAATATTATAGTTTTATTCCTTATTTCTTTATTCCTTATTTCTCTTCTTCCTTCTTCTTCTTTTTTTTTTTTTTTTTTTTTCAAGAAAGGATTATTTATCCTCTATTACTTACATGTGAACAAATATGTTACAAAAGTGTATGCTAAAGAACAGTTTTCATCCAATTTCACCAAAAGAAAAAATATTTTTTTTTCCATTTTAAATTTGTGGAAAACTAATCTAATGTATCTTAGTTATTTCTCTGGCGATAAAAATAATATATTTATGTTTCTGATATGTTGGTTAAAATTTATTTTTACAATTATAGTTTTATAGCTTTTTTTATTATATAGCAAACACATCCACATTAACCCTATTTAAAATTATGTGCTATTATAATTTCAAATATTAATTAATTTTATATTTTATTAATGCATATATTCTCTGTGTAGGTATTTTTGCCCCCATAAACAAAATTGCCAAGTATGATTCTTCATATCAAAATCGAAATAAATCACCTCACATTTCTCGGAATTCACCTCCTAGAAGCATATCATATTCAAGAGTTAATGTATCTCATGTCACTTCCAAAGTAGAAACGGGTAAGTATTTAGTATTTATTGTATTTTTGCTAATTTTCCTGTGATAATGTATAGAATATTAGCAAAACTTTTAAATTTATTTGCAGTTTTACTAGTGTTATTACAGTTTTATTTGTATTTAAATTCATTTATGTATGTATACATATTCTCAATTCATATGGTATAATGTATAAACCCTTTTTGTACAAACCTCTTAAAACTAAATCATTACTAAATTTGTAAGAAATTGATCTGGTTGTTGTATAACTGGTATGTACCACAAATCATGGGTGGCCCACTGTGTCATTTCATATAAAGAAACAAAAGTTTTCCTTGGCATCAAAAATGACTTTCAAAGCATACTATTAGGGCAAAGTCTTATTTAAAGAAAAAAAGGAAACAAGAAAGAAAAATCATGTGTAAAGTGTAGTATGAGACACTTTCTAACATATTCAAAATATTGTAATGAAACTTTACCGTTTAGTTTCAAGAAACTCGATAGAAACTTCACCGCTAAGTAAATAAAGCTCCCGCTAGGTCATTTATTAGGAATTGGTCCATTTTTTTTTTCAAGTCTGTATTAGTGGGTAAAGTCCATTTTTTTTATATTTAACTGACCTTTACTTAAAATTTTATTGATGTTCAGCTAAATGCCGAAGATCAATAGAGTTTTAAGTGTGGAAGACTTTTTTAAAGCTGTCGATCAGTCCATGTGGAGACAAGACTTAAATGTACCCAAACAAAAAATGTTATCTGAATTACTCTCTTTGTAGCCATGAACTCCATTAATTTAACGAATGAAGTTTTGTTTTATTAAAAAGTCGACTTTACTGATTGGTGTTTTGTCCAAATGAATGTAACATCTGTGTGTGTGTTTCTTTCTCTAGTGTGCAAGAGAAGTATTTTCAATGACCACAGCAGAAAATTATGGAGGAGAACGTTCAATCAATTGGAGTCTATGAAACCACAACATGTAGTCAGTCTGCAACCCAAAATGAAAGTAAAAACCTAGTAACATTAAAGAAAGCCATAATTTTTATAAAATCAAATAAATTATTAGCATTAGCAGCAGTTCCACCTAATCTGTCATTTAAAATTGAAAAGTTAAATTTGCCACCACAGACTATAGTACTTTTACTTGTGAGGTCAAAACTTCTAGCTGTTATACCCGAACAGATGGGACCAATACTCTATGAGGCAATTATTTTATTTGGCAGCCCAGGCCTGTACAAACTTCTACTGTTCTTGAAATTCCCAGAAAAATTGGTCATTATGACATAATAAATGCTTCTTTTCATTATGCCAATATGTTACCAACTCTCCCCTCCTCCACCAAAACAATTGCCAATCTATATGCATTGAATCAATAATACCATTAGTAAAAAAAAGGTAAGAGGAAAGTAACAATGTATGTTAATAATTTTGTAAAGGATCAATAATGCACTTCAACAAAATATTCAAATATCTAAGTAATATGAGCATTTTTAAGATGACTTCTAACATACATTCAAATTTTGATATTGCACTCTCAGGAAGTTGTATGCAATACACAATAGAGAAGTGAGAACATATTTTTTCAATTTTTGAAACATGTGGACTTTTTTGTTTGATTTCCTATGAGGAAATGGGATTAGGAAAATTGATCTGAAATCAGATTATACAGTAGAAAATAATATGATTGACAACACTAATTTTTACACAGTAGTATTACCTACTAAAAGTAATTTTCTTTATACGAAATTATACTGTTTACATTTATAAATAAGTGACAAATCGGGGAAGAGGATTCTGTGTTTATTTTATTTTACGATTTGAAGAAATAGGTCCTTTTTTACCAATTTTTATCACAAAAATTGAGTGGGAGCCCAGAGTAAACAATATAGAAAATGCATAACACTTTTAAAAACCAATTTTCTACAATTACCATCTATAGTCAGAAACATATTCGAATTATTTTGTGAAGCCATGTTTCTGATATATTGATTTGTATTCTACATAGTTATGCTAAAGTTTAGTTCAGTTAGGAAACAAATAACACAATTGAAAATTTCTCCTCACCAATTTCTGTCAATAAATGGAAATGTACTTGTGCAGCCCTGTATAGAATGTAAACACACCAAGTAGTATGCAAAATATTAATTAAATTTAAAAACACATACCACAACTGAAAACCCAATTTCAGCCATTATCGCTCATAGACAGCACTGTAACTGAATTATTTTGTGTGTCCCTGTAAAAGAATGATAAATATTATGTACGCCATATTCTTCAGTAATCATCTTGTTGTGTACCTCAGTGCTGTATATCAGTTTCAATATGTTGGAAGCAATGTAACATCAGTAAAATATTTTGCAAATGAAAGATCCTCATAGATCATGATGTAATTGTAATGGAGTTCTTTAGTGTTCTTGTAAAGTAAATGAACTATAAATGCTCATTTTCAATACCAAATATGCCATAGTAAACCTCAATAACATGCATAAATTTCATGCCAATCCAAGTATATTTATGTAACTTGGAACATGGACAGACAGATGGCCAAACAAATCAAAGTCGATAAAGTTTTTCAACTATATTGAAAAGCATTAAAAAAGATGAAGAAAGCAGAAGGAAATCCATTTGGTACACATAAATAGCCACACAAAAGCCATTAAAGTGAATTTGCTTCTTTTGTGCAGTAAAAAGCTGTAATTTTGTGAGATTAGATAGTATTACTTTATGCTAATAGCTCCCTGTGGCTTATATGCATGCTTTTTGATGTATCAGCAGGGCACTGTAGTACAGGGTGTGAAATTTTTGGTTACCAGATAACCAGAGATTTGAAGCTGGTGACTAGAAGGCAACATATGGAAATAATGCTCTTTTTGAACTCAAAGCAATATTTTACTTACTTTCACCAAAAATTTATAATTATCATTCCTTGCATATTCCTCTTGATCCCATACTTTAACCTATCATTACCTAAACATATGGAATTCTATCTTTAAGTATATTAAAACAAAAGTCTTATCATATTTTTAAAATAGCACACCTCCTGGCCAGGTCCGAGTCTGCAAAGAAAAATTAAGCCTAGTCCTGGTTCTTTGCCCAAAATCGATCTGCGACAATGAAATTAGAGTTATTTAATTTTAGGAAAGGCAGAACAAAAATCATTACTATCTCTTTTTTTTTTTTTTTTTTTTTTAATCAAGCAACAACAACAACAACAACAACAACAACAAAAAGACTGTTATACAGTAAAAGACAAAATCAGTTATCTCTCATTTAAGAAGGAACAATGTTCCAGTTGTCACAGCAACAGGCTTTGGTAATAAAGAGATTAATTTAGGAATCAAATGCAAGCAAATTTCCACGTGGGTTTTACATTTGCATCTTTGAAAATTTTTCATTTTGATAATTGTTTTAAAAGTTAGTATAAATTCAAATTACTGTATATACTCACGTATGTCGAGGAATTTCTGACAATTTTCAACAAGCAAATTGGGTGGATCGACTTATACGCTAGTCAATTAAAACAACAACAAAAAAAACTTCAAATACTGCCAAAATTCTGGCTTTTTATGCGTAAGAATAATAAAATAATATTTAAAATATACAAATAATAATAATTTATCATTAAAATATATTTCTTTGATTTGTTTTTGTTTACTTATCACTTTTTCGCTTTGGCAAATCTCTTCTACCATACGGAGCACGTGTTTTTCTACCATCTTTTCTTGATTTTATGCAAAATTGAAGTAAAAACTTAGGGGGTCGACTTATACGTTTTTGATTTTTTGCAGAGTTTGCATTTAAAAGTTTGGGGGTCGACTTATACGCAAGTATATACGGTATTAATTTTATTAAATCGATTGTGGAGGGTTTTCTCCATACAGGGATATAAAATATAACATTAGGTTGGCTAAGGTATCAATAAGAAATAGGCTGATAAAAAACAGTTCTGATTTTTGGTAAAATAGGGACTTTAATAAATAAAATGTGAAAAATTCAAAAATCACTCAATGAATTTGGAATAAACTCTTTGAATAGATAAAAAAAATTACGATATTGGGCTAAAAGACTGAATTTGGATTGCTTTTATGAGTGGCTCAAAATCGCCGGTGAACTTTCAAACTTTTCTGTTCAATAAAAGAATAACAAAAACTTTAATAAAAAAAACCTAAATAAAAAGCTAAGGTGCATTTGGACTAGAGATCTGCATGAGCTGAAATTTCTGACCCGAACGAAAACTATTTTGACCCAGCCCAACCCAATGTAAAACTATCAGTTTGGCCTGAGCCCGGCCTGTTTATGATTTTGTAGTTTATGGTTCGGCCCTTTGACAGATCTGTGAAAAAAGGCATGGCCTGCCCTGTGTAAAAAACAATGAACTCAGGTTCGGCCTGGCCCGACTCAATTTCTAGAAAAAATTCTGACTTTCTTAACATTTTCTTACAAATAAGATTATTTTAATGAATACTGCATATGTATTTATGGAAAAAAATTACAATATATATATTAAATTACCATATGTTCACAAGCCATAGAATACTGAATGGCAACATTAATGATCATTTAGACTCTTAGACTATTACATTCAAATAAAGACATTAAAAAAAAAATGTAATTTAGAATTTAAAAAATGATGGTTAAAAATGTCATAATTTTGATGTTGTATAATAAAAAAAAAGTTAATTTTTGAAAATGTGTCTCTATAATTTATTAAAGTATATTTCCAAAGGTTCCGTTAGCAGAAATTCAACATCGCTATTACTATTTTTATAAAATAAATTGCTTGCTCATCTAGGGAACAATTAAATCCAGTTCTGGCTTGAGTATGTAGAATAAAATGTAAGGCTTATCCTGGCCTGCCCAACTCTGCTGAAAAAGTAAAGCCCAGGCTCACACATGATATAACTGTCTGATGCCGATTTTTACACTGGACATGTTATATGTCTGTATTGATGTTGTCAAACTAGCATGGACTCATGTAGCACATTTATACTTATTCTAGTCTCAATCACGTCTATTGAAAATTGTTCATATTTTATCAGCTTAGTTCGATCCTTTTAAATTTGTTATGTTGGGCCAGTCGGCCTGCTTAATTTTTTTATTGGCCTGATTGGCCCATTTAATGTTTTTTATCGGCCTGCCCCAGCCCGTTTATTTTTTTTATCGGCCTGGCCCGACTCGCTAATGAAATTGTCTCTATTCTGCCAGCCCGACTCATCCGAAAACTTACTTTCATTTTGCTGGGCCAGGTACGGGTCTTGAGTCAGCCCTAGGTCCATGCAGACCTCTAATTTGGACCTTTTCGTCTGTCTGAAACCAAATTTGCAGACCTCTACATGCGATAGATTTTGTTTGGGAGGCCAGATAACAAAGTTTAGCAAAAATAGTGGCACAAAAGGTACAGGATTAATAAACAAAGTGCCTTAGCAGTTACGTATAATTACATATAGATAAACACAATAAAAGTTTTTACAAAAAAAAATTCCATAAATTTAATAAGAACTTATTGTAACATTTATCTTTAAAATTTAAGGGTGTTGCGTTTGCTATCATCTCACTGAAGGCCAATAATTTAGAGAAATTATCTTTTTCTCAGAGATCTTTTTGTCTTTTGAGCAGAAATGTGTCTCAGAGCACTGTTGAGTTTAGAAGGGAATTCTGAAAAGGAATTTACTTGAAGTTCACTTTTAATTTTCCTTATAATTTCAGCAACAGTTGGAATACTGTTTGAAAATTCATCTAGTTCATAGAGCTGCTAAGTTGGGGAGGCTGGTTTCTCCTGATTAATAGAAATTTGGTAGGAGCTTTTTCTGTCTTTTCTTCTGTATGCTTTTTGGGCTTAACAATTGCTCATGCATAGATTTTTCTAAACTGGGATTTGATTGGGAATTTAGTATACCCTTTATAATTTGATAGATTTAAAAGTTCACAGTTACGATATTTTTTTAGTGGGGGAATCATGATTTTTTTAATAATGATTTGAATCACACCCTACACACCTGGGATTGATATGACAATTGACGGCAACGTGATAAAAATTCTGACATCTGTAGCAATGGTGTACTCTTTTTTTAGCAACTCTGAATTTTTTTAAATGAACTCTAAATTAAAGATTTCATTCGAAGTTTTGTTTTTGGTGAGTTCAATTAGAAATAATGAAGTGATTTCCATCTCTCACTACTCTTTATTTGGGAAAAGATAAAATTTCTTTAATCAGCTCTGTATCCATAGATCCTGGAAGCCCTCTTATAACCATTTTAATTTGGTTTTCTCTATCCAGTATTAGATAATACTGCATGAAATGCTAATGAATTATGACTTCGTTAGAATTAAATTTACGATTTTTTTTTGGGGGGGGGGCGGAATAGCAGTAAAATCGTCGACATTGTTCTTTAGGGTGACATTTTTTTTTCTGATTTGAGAGGAGTTCTATTAATCGCAAACTGAAGAACTTCCAACAGTGTTGGGGGAGGTCAGCTTCCTCTATATATCTGCATGCATGAATTTTCTGGCCTACGGTGACAGCATGCTCTTTACTATTAATTAAAACATGGCATGGACCTTGATAATCATATTGAGAACTTCCTTTGCTCTATTTTTGTTATAAGAAAAAGATAATGATCTAGGTGGTATCTCATTGGGGTTTATCCTAGCAGAGTAAGCTATATATGAAGAATAGCTGAAGCAATCTGGGTGCTTACACACACTCATATAACTTTTATGTGCTACCATTTCAGTTATTAAATGAGATTATTATATAGAATTTCTAGTGATAAATTTAAATATTATGTCCAAACATAAATAGTTTTAAAAAATATGAATCAAGTAGAAAATGAGAATTCTGCAATTTTGCAGCATCTATATACAAACTACCTCTGATCTTGTAACCTAGGCATGCATTGCCTATGCTATTTCACTAAATTAAGGATAGCCCACAGAACTTTAAGAATCCATTGATATGGCACTCAAGTAAAGATGAAAGACCCCTATTATATGATTTATTTTATTCTTGAATTTTAGAGAATTTTTTGTATTAATCCTAATCCTAATAATATTATAAATCCGATTGTGTGCAAATGTTAGGCTGAAGCCAGCGTCAAAATGGAGCATTAAATGATCCTGTATCTTTGCATATAGGTTGATTATAATCCTCAGATGAACATAGGGTAAATTTTATTTATTTTATTTAAATATTTTCTTTAATAGTTAAAATTTTCATTATTTTCATAGAGAATAAATGGACATTTTTCCATGCAATTTAACCATTTTACTTTATCGTTGCTAGGGCTTTGATCGTTGCCAATAAATAAAAACACGGAAAAATAATTTTTCCTCAACAATTAATTTTCAATTGAAAGATTTTCACGTGAAAACTGAAAATTAAAAACAATTCAAAAGAAAATCAGTTTCCGTGATATTTGAAACAAAAATGTGGATTATTTTTTATACATGAAGTATGAATATCGGTTACATTAATAAGATCTTTTTCTGTCAAAAACTGTGTTATAATTATAAGGAAAAATTAACAATAATTATATAATTAAAAATAGATTTCGCTTGGACCATGGAACTATGAAAAAGATCCTCCTCGGCTTGGACAAATATGACGTCATAAATAAAACATGTATTTTCAAATATTTGTAATAATACAAGGAGCATGAATATCAATGTATAATGAAAGTATATAGATAATGGACATAATATTTAAGATGAAAAACTGAAATATTTTTTATCGATACTGATTAATATTTAGCTTGAATACCAGTTAAGTACAAATAGAGTTTTCCGCTAAAATTTACGTCCTGATTGCCAGAAAAGAAAATGAACAAGAATTATGCCATTAAAAAGAGATTTCTCTGAGGAAAAAGTTACGTCATGTTCGAAATAGAGCGGGAATTTTCAAATGTGTTTTACAAGGAGCGTGAATTAATTCCTTACATTAATAGTACAAGGATCGCTAAGTTTAGAAAGTAGATGAGTTTCACGCCATATTTAAAACGAAAAATTTAAATATTTTTTTTTTATCTGTACTGATTATTAAGCATGAATATCAGTTACATACAGATGAGAGTTTTTTTGCCAAAAACTGCACCATGATTATTAGGAAAAGAAAAAGAAAAACGAATCTATTATATTAATATCTGACCGCCTGTTTGTATTTCGCAACTACTCCTTTCAGATTGTCGAACGCAACGCGATTTACTTAATACCGGTTATCATTGATCCGAGGATGTCAAATTCTGAGAATTTAAAAAATATTATGTAAATTCCGAGATATTATTATTATTATTGTAAATTTTAACGAAGTTTCTCTGTTATGTCAAGGTCTCTATAACATAGAAATACTGTATTGTCTCCTATGGAATGTGATACAGAGTTAGTTAATTATTTACGTTTCTAATTATCGGGAATGAAATATTTTGCTTAATTAATACATTTATTCTTCTTTTAATGATATGTGAACGAAGTCACGGGTAACAGCTAGTTTTTTATATATGTTGTATTTAATTAAGTATGTATTTAGTTAACATAATTTCAATTCCAATTGTTACATATTTTAATACATATATTAATTTTATTTTTCCTTTCTTTTCTGTTTTATTCTCCAATTTTAGGTTTATCAACTATTAGAAATCGCCAGAATTCTGAGGAATCTTGTGATTTTGTTGTTGGGGACAGGGTACTTGTTTCAGGTCATCGTAAAGGCACAATTCGTTTTGCTGGTGAAACTGAATTTGCAACAGGTAAAGTAGATATGTCTTTATTTGTCTTATGTCTCAGTATGTCTTTATTTTACCTTTGAATTTAATTATATTTGTCAGTTGAGATTTCCAAAAATTGCTGGTAGAGCTTTTATTTTAAGTATTGTAATTTTCCAAAATCCAATATTAGAAAATTTCTCTCTAATCTTTTATCTCTTTATATTTTATCTTTTATTACTGAAAATACATATTTTTCTCTTATAAGATTCAGTTTCAAAATTTAACTCAATCTGTACAATTCCTGTTTTTAGTACATTATTCTTGAATACGTATTATCCCCACCCCTTCCTTCACACATACACAGACAGTTCTTTGGTGATCATCTAAGCAGCACATTTATTTTCCTATCTTGATTTGTACTTAAAATACAAGGTGGACAAAATAGTTGGACCAAAAGATTGGTTTATTATGCACAGTTATGTCACCAAACGTGAGAGTACACCTGATTATAAGTTAATGAAATACACAAAGTTTATCTTTTTTACAAATGTTAGATGTTGCTGCAATTTGTTACATTACAAATGTCCTATCAATAAGTTCTTGCCATGTGTTTGAAAGCATGTTCTGATCTATCAAACCAAGTCCAATGTTGAATCACAGTTTCAATTCAAGAATGGATTTTGGAAACAGTAAGCTGTAAACCTGATCTTTAACAATAGATGATACACAGAAACGTACGAGTGAAAAGTCTGGTAATTGTGGTGACCAATGAATAACATCTACAGTGTCAATCCAAATGGGGCCTTCAACAGTGAAGAAAGATTTAACCTCTGTGTGAAAGTGACAGGGTGTGCCATCTTGTTGCACTATGAAACATTCAGGCAATGTTTCTTTTAGGATTGGCATGCAGTATATTTGAAACATGTCCAGCGATATGATTCTTACAATATATATAATATATTTTTTCAACATAAAAAAAGAGACACATTAAGATATAATGCTTCTAATCTTCCATTGAATTGGTACCTTACAATTAATTTTTAGCAAATTATTCAGTTAAGAAATTCCACAATTAATTTGTGTCCATCCTATATTATTGCTGCTTATAATTATGTAAATTTGTTCAATTTTGTGATAAATAGCAGCAGTAAAACAGTAAAAAGTATCATTGTACCATTTATTTTTGCTGTCTTTTTATTTTGCCATTTATATTTGCTAACTTGTTGATAACAGAAACTGTAGTGTTGCATTGTTAAGTTTAATAAAAAAAATCTCTATATTGCTATTCTCTTGTATAGTATCCTCATAGAATTTTTTGTAGTTAACCTGTTTCAGTTAATAGCAACTTTAGGTTTGTATGTTGTATAATTTTTCAAAATTGTTTAGGTTAAAATAAATAAATAAAATATGTATAATAGAAAGAAAAAAAGACTACAGTTATATCTAAATGTACCACTACACCTTTTAAAGATAATGTTTTTTGGTACTTCTCCATTATTCCATCGACCAGTTTCCATTTAAAAAAAACTTTTGCCAAACTATAAGATTTAACACCAAAAATGCATAATCGTGGTGTCTCATTCACTTGATGTCAGATTCTTTACACATTCTTGATTTTCGGCCAACATCTGTGTGGTCCTGAATATGGAAGATTGTTGTGAAGGTATCCCACCGAAAATTTAAGAAATACTAGGTATGGCTTTTGTCCTAAAAGTTTTTGGCTGTTTGCACCAAAGTTCCTTGTTTATGGTTTTGTATACTGCTGTTATAGTTAAATTTCCTGAGGGACATAAAAAAATGCAAATAATAACGGAAGTTTCATCAATTTCTAGAATCTTTTAAGATCTTCCAATTTTTTCGAAATGTCTTTCTAGAAAGTTAGACATGCAAACTTCTCAGTGATAATTATTCCAATCCGTACTCTGACTTAAACACAACTGTTTTTTCCCAATTTCATTGATGTTAATTCATCTAGCCAGTCATAAATAAACCTTAATTCAGTTACAAATGTGATTTTGGAACCATCATAGCATGTTTATTTTCTTATAGCTATTCACTTATCACAGTTTTTACCAAACCCTCCTTATCATACTTCAAAGTTCATACTTAATATGATAAGAGGTCTTGGCTTTTACATTACATCACCATTGTTTATCAGTTTGTAGATCGTCTCATGTTATGTCCATTAATGGATAATTTTTTATACAGAATCCCATAATCTTGAGAACAGCTTATCACATAAAGTTCTGTTGATGGAAGATCCCAGATCTTTATTATTATTTTTTTTTAATGCAAGAGAAAGCAGAGAAATAGCAGTTACTAATATTCTTCACTAGAAAAATTAAATTTATTTACCCACAAAATAAATATAAATGGTATACGTACATCATACGCTAATGCTGCATTTAATTTAAAATTAAACGTGACGTCACGCTTATGTATTATTGGCATGTTAAATCCTGTAGTTTGCTGATAGCTTTTCTATGGAAAGTGATCAACGAGATAATGGAGAAGTGCCGTTTTTTCTAACTTTGACACACAATATGGTGTAACCCAATTTTTCTTCAATCATCAGAAACAAATATGATTAAGATTTAATATATAATTCAATAAATTACAGCTTTACAATGCAGCAATTACAAGAAACATCTAGCTATAAATAGGCAGTTCTTATTTTTGTATATTTGTAAAGAAACTATGTACTTACTAAGCTTTATGGTAATATGACATAGCAGTAGGGAATACTCAGGGTGCCTACTTGCACTTGTCCTATTTTTTTAAATTCCATTTGATTGTTTCTTAATCTCCCTTATTTTATGTCATCTAATTGAAAAGGCAATTAGCATGTATGCTGTAAAATAGTAACATTTAAAATATACACAGTTGTTTTTTATACAGTTATCATTCTTTCTATGTTTAAAAACATATCTATTAATTTAATTTTTAATTTATCAAATATAATATTGTTTAGTATCCGATTAGCTAGTATATTATAAATCTACTTTATGTATATAAAATCCTAATGAAATAAATTTATGAAATTATTTTAAGAAACGATTAATTCAGTTTTATAAAACGAATACATGAAATAATAATTGTATTTCAAAGCTACTCCTCCTAGAATATAGATCATTGGGCAATGGCATCAATTATCTGCATGTATACAAGGATGTCAAAAGTGATCTCAGAATTTTAAAATGTGAATTGGTTTTTAAGATATTAATTTTTTTCTAATTTTTAATGACATTTCTGTAATGGTGGCAACTAAATTATTCTATTTTCTTAGAAAATAAAAGTAAGATATTGGATTACTATATCTTTTTGTTGCTATTTTCTGATAACAACAACAAAAAAAAAAATAATTAAAATACATGCTATGCCAAGATTATCTTCTGCTATAAAACCCGGTGAATAATTATTTTTGTTTGTATAAATTGTTTGTTCCATGATTTTTAGTTTACTTTCTCTTTACAAAAATGTATTTTAAAGAATATTTGTGAGACTTATTTCCTCCACATTCTTTTAATTAGTACCAAAAAAGCTGAAAGAGTGCAATTTTATTAATCCGTGTGAAATAATATTTTCTGAATTAGGTGAAAATATAAATGTGTGAATTATTTCTGACAGAACATGGAGCCAGTATAAATTATATTTAATTTTCAGTATCCCTATTAATGTCAGATATGTTTTGTCGAATTTCTTGTATGAAGACATCTGTTTTTTCTGGGTTCGTATATTTTAGTGCGATTGTGATGTCATATGCATACTTTTCTATAGATGTTGTTTAAGATTGTTCTCAAGGATCCTAAAAGTGGAATGTTTTAGTGGATGCAAATGACGGTCATTTTATTTTTAAAAAAGTGTGCATTTTAATTCTTAAAACTGAAATATTTTTGTAGAAGTGTGTCATTTTCACTTCAGCAACTTTGAAATTCTTCATAGAAGACAAATGATGTCACTTTTGAAAATAACGTAATTGAAATAGCACACTGAGAGTATGCAACGTTTTATCAAAATTCAGAGTGCTTTTACAAAGAAATGGTGAAATACATTCAGCATGCATGCTCAGATCAGAAACCTTTGTCCAAAACATAGCAATTCACATTACAGAACTTGATGATTCTCACTTGGATGAATTCACTTCCATGAGTTAGACAAGCAAACAAAAATGAACTTGGCGATAATTGCAGGCTTAAAAAGTTCAAAATAATGTCAGGCAAGCCAAGTTTTTGCCCAAAAGTCTCTCAACCAATGAAATTTTGTTGCCTATATATCACTATTCTGTTATAAAGGTATTCTACTATAATTTTATCAAAATAACATAATTTGCATAATGTAATTCTCATAATTTTCAGTTAACCTGAATTGTAAGTATGACTCCTTACTTATAAGGAAAAAAATATATAAAAAATTAATATTATAAATTAATATTGTAAATACTTTAAAATATAGAATACAATTAGATATATTTCCCCAAAAATAATTGAAAAGTCACACACCGTGCAAATGCAACTCATCTGGTTGCTACGCATCTAGTTAGAATATATACATTTTCTTAAAATCATTGATTTTATTTTTTTTTTATTATTATTATTAATAAGCATTTTAAAATATCTCTTTTCTATTATTTTTATGTACTGTTGCAGGTTATTGGTATGGCATAGAACTCGATAAGCCTCAAGGTAAAAATGATGGCTCCATAAATGGTGTTCAGTATTTCTCTTGTACTCCTGGATATGGGTTATTTGCTCCACCTCATCGCATTAAAAGGTATGTATTTAAAATTAATTTAATATTGTAATTGTTTTCAGTGTGGTTACCAAGATGATAGTTGTTTATTAGTTTTTGATTTAAAAAAATATTGATTATTTTTTATTATGTGCAAATTAGGCTAAATTATAATAATAATAATTATGCAAAAGTATTTTTTTTTTTATTAATTAGTATGTGTTATTTATTCCTGCAATATTTTTTTATTTAAAATAACATACTGTATAATATGTAGTTTGTCTAACTATGACAACTTTTGATTTTTAAAAGACTTCCAACAAAGGAGACTATGCATTTCATTTGTATATATTTATTTTATTTTTTAACCCCCCCCCCCCCCCCCCCCCTGACTGCCAAGCAAAAGGGCAAATTTGTAATGTTGTTTTTTTCCCAATTTTTTTTTTAAATGCTGAAAAATGATTAATTTTCAAACTTGATAATAAAAACCTTAATTATGTATATGAGTATAATCCTTGAGAGTATTAATCATTACTCAATATTTTAAAACAGCATTATATTTGTAGAGTTATATTAATTTAAACAATACTTCTATTGCAATGAAACCTACAGCATAGTGAACAGATATATCAGTTCATGCCAGTGAGAAGGTTAATGTATGTTCATAACTCTTAAATGGATGCTCCTATTTTCTTTTTTTTACTTTATGGGCTTTAATTTTTGTAAAAAAATAGATATTGTCACAAGTTTTAAGTATGATAGGGTAGACAATCTACTTTACATTTTTTAAATTGTCATATCGTGTATAGTTTTTTTTTTTCCAGAACTGGGTCAAAAATTGTAATATTTCATTATCTACTGCATGCGAAAATGAGCAATATTTGCAACAATGAGATTTAAAATGAATATGAATTAGTCTTGCATCGGGTCATATTACCTGACATTGTCCAAACCTGCCTCAACCCTCTATTTGTGTCAGGTTGGGTTGCCTCTAATTCTTTTCATTGCAGGTCAGATTCAAGTGAAGTTTCAGGTTGACTTCAAATAGACTATTTAGGTTTGGGTCAGGTATAACCCAGTCCGTGCAAAACTCTAATATGGATAAAAAGTTAAAGTTAAAACAGTAAAAAGTTATCAGAAAACATGAAGGTAAAAAACAGTCCCTTGAAGTCAGTTTTATTTTTTTCTTAAAAACTGCTTGGCTGAAGCAGTTTTATTGGGACTTATTTAAAAGCATTTTCTGGAGTATCCCATTTAAAAGTAAATATCTGTATGAATAAAGATGATGGGGACTTTTTTTCTTTTTTTTTTTTCTCAGAAATAATCAACAATCATTACATGATATAAATATCCATTCTCAATAACACGTGTTTGTATTTAGGAGCCTTATTTTCTTTCTACTTCTAAGATATACTTCTAGAAGCATATTTTTCAATTTTTTACTCTTGTTCACCTGCTGTATTTTTCTATATCTTATTTTTTTAAGCTTTCCGTGAATTGCCAGCAGTCTCGTATTATTATTATTATTATCATTGTTGTTACATTTTTGTTTATTGATTGATTTTCAGATTACGTAAAAATTCAGAAGATGAATCCTCTGATCAAGATTCAGCTGACTTGAGTTTGAGTAAAAGTTCTACAGGTCAGTTTCATATTTATTTTGAAATTCCTGTTTTTGTTTAATATTTTATTTGGGTACTTTTATGTTAGCAGACGCAGGTGATAAATTGCCAAATATTTTTCACTTAAAATTCATACATTTAAAATACCAACAAAAAAAAAAAAAGAAAAGAAATGTCAAAAACCAAAACATTTTGTTTCAAGTTTAAAGCATTGTTTCTAACAAAACCCCCTTATCATATTAACAGACCTCACAATCCGGAGAAGGCCTATGGAAGAAAATGTCCCCATTAGATGCCAATTTTTTAACTGACTTACTCCGGAAAGAATCGCCATCTGGTGCATACTACTGGCAATAAATTAGTTGCATAAGAAAACAGTGGAGCTATGATATTGTTACATTGTGTTATTGATTAAATTTTTAAAAAATATATTTTTCGAATTCCACTAAAAATAAATGCATAAAAAACAGATTGTTTCGCAGAATTATCATCTATTCTACAAAAACATTGTTGAAAATAAAGATTTAAATATAATATTTATTTTTATATAATGTAGTATTAGCTAATCTTCTGTAATTGGGTCCATAGCCAAGGTTGACATAAAAAATCAGCGATGCTGGAACAATGTAGTTCCAAGTGTATGGGAGTTACAACACTGGTTAAAAAATGAAATTTACTATAACAAGTCGTGGGTTTGATTATGGAAGAATCTTTAAACCGTGATTTACAAACACCATAAGTGTAGAGTGATCAGATTTATTTTTATTTTTATTTTTTACACATAATTTAAGTTATTATTAAACTTTTTTTTATACTTTCCAACTTTTTTGAAAGTGTTTATGACTTCAGTTCATTTGTCTGTTTGTCTGTGCTCTATCTTAAGTAAACTTATTTGAATTTTCATGAAATTTATATATATTATTAAGTTGTACTGTTATTATTATTAAAGCTGATAATTGTTTTGATTCAGGCTCAGTTAAATTTTAGTACATTATGAGTGCATTTAAATTCTGTATATCATATACAGAACTGCCCAAAAGAATTCTATTTTTGAAAATTTTTTGCAATTGGAATAATCCCTAACAGCAAGAGATATTGGTTAAATTTCGGCCTATTACAAAAACCGTCAGTAATTGAACAGTTGTCATATGGTGAGATTCACACAATATCATCTCAACAAAAACTAGCGATTTCTCTAGTTAATGTCAAAGGCAAACGTCTGCACAAAATCAGATTAATGTTGGAAATTAATTAATGGGCAAATATTCCAAACCGCACGATTGGCCGGTAATCCCGAATTGACAAAAATTGAATCCCTTTCCAGGGAACATATTGTTTGTCTCTGAAATGCCATCAATAACCCTACCCCTTGCCATGATGTGTCAAATGATTAAAACCTACCTATAAGCTGCAAGATATTATCTCATAAACTTTCTCAAAATGCTTTTTCACGTTTCAAGAAATATTAGTTTTAAATGGACAGTTGAATGGATTACAGGGAGAAAATATTTTTAAAGAAATGTTCTTTTTGTGAAAATAAACTACTTAATCATATCAGTAAACATTAATGTCTTAAAAATTTAGATAGCATAATAAGTAGTATAATTGAAATCTAACAAATTAAAAGAATTTCTTTTTCCTAATAATTATGTATAGACATTCATACTTAAAAAAATACTTTGATAAATGAAATCTTGTAAATTGAACTAATATATATGAAATAAGTGGTTTTAAGACTTTGTTGATTTAGCTAAATAAATTGAAATATATGAGATAATATTTTAAGTTTAAACTATTACAAAAAGAAACTAATTTGTTCTAAATCAAATGTATTTTGTTAATTATAAATCAGAAATTTCTGAGTTAAAAAATAATTATTCTGGTAAAATTTTCATAATTATGAAAATAGAACGCTAGAACCGTAAATAAATAAAATTTAAAAGTTTGGAAAAGTTTTTGAGAATTTTCTTCTAAATGTTATAATGTAAATCAATACTAATAAAAGAAAGTTTCTCTCTGTGTGTGTGTATGTGTGTGTGTGTGTGTGCATGTGATAGCTAGCAAAATCTACTGCATCTAGAAGCCTGAAATTTTGGGTGAGGATTGTCTAAGGCCTCTCCTGATGCACCTGAGTCTTAGAATTTTAATAATTAACCAAAATATTAATTAAAAACTGAGCAATAACTCATTTTTTTCTTTGCAAACTGGCTTTCAGAACTCGCGCATACCCTGAACCCGATTTACCATAGCACATGAGACTGAAGAATCAAACACATGAAAAATATGTTTATTTCGCAATTCTGTTTCAACTTCTATCGACTAAACCATTTGGTTTATTTAAAAACAAAAAACATATTCTGAAAAATCACATTCTTAAATTACACAACAGGTTAGGATTTGAAGGTGAAAAAGCAGACAAGCTAACATTTATGTTCAAATTTTTCAATAAACAATTTTGTAATAAAACAATTTTGTATTTAAAAGTTTATTGTATAAAAATTAAAATTTTCTTAAAACATGATACTAAATCCTATAGTTTGTTTTTTATGAGTGTAAAAAGCAAATTGTGTCTGTTTTCAATTACTTGATCTTCAGTTTTGTACATAAGTAAAAAAATAAAAAGACTTTTAGAATATTGCCTTATTAAGTTTTCATGCTAAGTGCATGTAGAACTTTTTCTAATAAGTTGACTATTTTGAAAATATCGGATATTTTTGATATTTTTAAAAATATAATAATATTTACGAACTCTGCAATTATTTACAATTTTAATTTAAATTGTTGTTAATTATTCTTTGCAGAGGAAAAAATAAGTAACTAATAAGTAAGAATGTAATTTTTAATTTAAAATGTAATGTTATTTGCATCTTACAATGGAAAATTAATTGTAATTAGTTCCAATTTTTATTGCAAACTCATTTAACAGCAATATTTAAACTTTAAAATACAACTTTTTTTAAATGTTTTAATTAGTTATATAATCAATATGTAAATATTTTGCATCTTATAGTGGAAAATATTCCCAATTAGCAAATAAATATTTTTTTTAATTAAAAAGAACTTTCTTACATTTTAAATACTATTTTTACATCAATTTTTCCTACATTATATCATTAGCTAATTGGAAAAAGATCATATGATATCGCAATGCACTCGGCGAAAGATTACCGAATGATCAAAAACTAATAGGAAAAATCTTCAAAATTGATTCAGTATTAGTCAGGATTTTTTGGTCAAGAAGTGGTTTGCTGGGTGGGCAAGAAACCTTTCCTGCTGACACTGGAGCGTGAGGTCACCCGGACAAAAAGTAGGTGGGTTAGGACATTTGACAGAAGTTCAGCGTAGAATTATTTGCTGTTTGGGATTCATACCTTCTTATATATCCAAAATTATGCCCATGCAGTAAAAAATGATTATATATATATATATAAAAGATATATATATATATATATATCTTACTTTCAATTAATGTTATGAAATTATTTAATAGAATGACTTTTTTAAAAAGTCATTCTATTAAATAATTTCTTTAAAGCATAATAAAATAATCTTTTTTAAAGCATTAAAGTAAAATTCTATCATGTTTCTTTTTTCTTTTCTTTTTTTTTTTTTTTTTTTTTTTTTACATAACTGTTTTCATATGTTTTCTTTTTCCACAGATGGTGAGAATGGAATTCTTAGCCCATGCTCTCCTAGATCAATCCTGACGAATCGGAACTCGAATTCTGCGAGGTATGTGCATTTTCTAAATTTTGTAAACCAAAAATTAGAATTACTGCACTTAATGTTTGCTATTTTATTATTACTTAATATTAAAATGTATATAAAATTATTACATTCTCATTTACTGTTGTTTTTTCCTAATGAAATCTGCCATTAAACAAATAAGAATAAATACTGTATTCTCAAATGCATAGCACTTGATTTCAGTACACTATTATACTATTATATCCCCAGAGATATGTTAAGACTAATTGAATTCCTGAATACATTGCAGGGAATTTAAAGTTGTAAAAGTTTAGTGTTTTCAATGATATTTTTAAAATTTACTTTTCTCTGCTGCAAGTATAAAGAGCTATCGTGTAACACTTTTGCATGATTCAAAATTTTCAAATTCACTGTTTTAATTGGTTTTGTGGGATATTTACCATGGAAAATAAAAATTAAATTAAGGTTGATTGTTCCAATATTTATTTTCTCTATTATTTTTTCTTTTTCTGTGCTTACTTATTGTCCTTGTGGCAGAATTACAGCGACAATGTCGTAAAATGAGAAAGTTTTCTTGCATAAAAAATTTTCATTTGAGGAAAAAAAATTTTTTTTAGAAGGAGAAGAAGATCCATGCAACAGCAAAAAGATCTGCCATCTAAATTTCCTTCCCTACTAAAATTTCTGATCATAACCCTCCCCTGCACATAGTTTGAAATCTTTAAAACTCTGATCAGTCATCTACCTCCTCTCGAAAATTTTAGTTTCCCTCCCCCCCCCCTCTCTCTCTCCAGCATTAACTCTTAACTCCTGCGACAAAAACTTGTATAGATATTGCAAGTGGTCTCTAAGATCACTTTATCGAAAGATGAATAAAAGGCTTGATTTACTCATAGGATACTGTTTCTGTACTAAACTTTATGTAGTACAGGACTATTATGTACTAAACTTTATGCAGTTTCTGTACTAAAATTTATGTAGTTTCTGCACTAAACATTACTAAGTGCAGGACTATTATAATTAAAATTCACATATTCAGAATTATTTAGCAATAGTACTAGGGCTCCAAACGAAACAAACTTTCACTATTGTTAAATCATTATAGTATCTATAGTTAAACTGTGAAAATTTAAATAAAAACAACAGTCTGTAAGTCCACCTTCCTTTTTTGCCTAGGTGATTTTTTGAAGATGGTAAAAAGATTTAACTTGTTTGTGAGAAGACAGCTGTTTAAAAGGGTTACTGTTCATTGATGGGTCAATCTGTAACTAGTCCTGCATTCCCTGAAAATATCCCATTATTATACTGACTGTAGGAAAAAAAGAACGACCTTCCACATTTCTTAAAAACTTTTATGGGGAAAAATAAAAATAAAACCAGAAAAAAAAATCTGTTAACTTTCCATTATAACAATGAAATATTATAAACATATGAGTTCCCAAGAAAAAAATGTCTGCATAAAACTATGTTTAGGAGGGTTTTCAACCTTTAATAGTCTATTAAATTATACATAATTTTTAGACTATAAAACACTCTAGTAACCAACACAAGTTTAAAGAGATATTCATTTTATGTGTTATTTTTCTTATTAAGAGAGTCTCAGATACTTGTGTTACTGATTTAACTGAAATTTTCTATTTTCTTAGGGAACCAACAGTAGAAAATTGTAATCTAAACATTGATCTTGTCCTTGCTGTAATCAGTTATATATTTAGACGATTGTATTTTTGTAAATTGGTTTTCAGGCGAAGTGCTAGGTATCCTCAAGTTTCCAGTCCATCTAATTCTAAGAAAAATTGCTGGTTAACAGTTGGCATCAATGTGTTTGTAAATAATGAAATAGGTAAATATTAAATTCTATTCATAATTATTATAAGGACTTGTAAATACATTAAAACTCTATTGCTTGCATTTTTATATTTAACAAGTATAATTCTTCATATGGAATCTCCCTTTTTAATTAAACATATTAAATATTTCATATCTGCCTTTAAAAAAGCCTTTATTTATTTATTTATTTAAAAAAAATTATGCCAGATTATATGTAAATTGATTGGCATGGAGCATTTACATGCTCAAAATTTCAAGTTAGTTACTTAAATTTTTCTGTTATTTAAATTTTCTTGTTATCATTCTTTTAGCTTTATATTTAAATACTGTTTTAATTATCTTTACTTTAGTTATGGTCACAGCTGTGCAGACCTCATTAATTCTCCAGGCATACATGTTTCTATATTTTTGCACCATGTTTTTAATTCGCAGTGATAAATCCCTGTTTACCTTTTCCTGTTTTCCATCTGCATGCACCAATCTAAATTGTCTTTTCCTGTTTTCCATCTACATGCGCCAATCTAAATTGTCACATTGAAATCTAAGGGAATAACCGTGGCTAATGCAAGCGCGGATCCAAGGGGGAGGTCATGGGGGTCATGACCCCCCTCTAAACGAAAAACCCATCTACAAAACAATGCATTTTAAAAAATATATAAATATGTATTAAATGTGTTTTCCTTATTTTTTTCTTTTTATCCTCTTTAAAAATTCTAATCTCTGTAATACATTCAGGGAATTAATTTTATATACAAATGCATGAAAATTGCAGGCATTATTGTTTAAGCACCAAAAAATCGAACATCGTTTTTAATTTTCCTATAAATGTGGTACATTTTGAAATGTATTTGATTGCTTCCTTAAGACGATATTTCCATGACTGCCGAGCCCCGAAAATCGGCTTAAAATGCGAACTTTGAGAAAACTTCCTGCAAGATTCTTTTTTTTTTATAACTAAATGGGAAATTCTTATTTCTTGGTATCTGAATAAAACATGCAAATTTTATACATTTATGAATATACTTGAAAATTTCATGCATTTACGAAAGAAAATGAATTTGGGTATATGTCAGAAAATAAAATAGTCAATTTGGAGCTAAGATAAAAAAAAATGATAATGAAAACATGTGGTCCCCCTGCCTGCTCCCACCCCCCCCAAAAAAAAAAAAAATATATATATAGACCCCCCTCTAAATGGAAGGCTGGATCCGCCTCTGGACTAACGACAGATGGCATTGCTCGTCTGTCTTCGCCTATGTTTTCCCCTGTGGCAGATTGTCACTAATTCACACTTTCTGGATGTTTCAAGATACCAGAAGTGATATCTGAGCCTTGGGGATGGGGAGTTGCATAATAGGTAGTTTTTCATAGGGAGAGATGTATTTATATTGCTATTTGTTGCTCACTCGCCAACTTTGATATTTGTTCCAGTCGTACGTGTGGCATAGAGGGAATGTCAATTTCCTGTGAAGCAATGTTTTAGTGAGAGGTCTTCTCATGTTTTTAAAGATTGGCTATTAAGAGTGGTGTCATGATGTCCTATTGGTTTTTTTTTAAAGTAATGTTTTAATTGAAAGTTGTTTTTCAACTGTGTTATGCAACTGTGAGTTGCCAATGTAGATGGTTTTAGCTGTGTGAGAGGAAAGTTTGGTTAAAGTGTTTACATTCTTGCTGGTCAAGATTTTTATTAACTTTTCCTGGAAAGCAAGGATTGACTTTTTAATGATGATTTTAATCCTCCATTAATGAAGCAAGATGGCAGCTTGCAGCACATCCTTTTTCTTTTATTGTCATGGTTTATGCTTTTCCCCTCCAGTAAGATCATATGACTTTTGTTCCTCGTTAATCCGGTAACTTATTGCTTAGCTCAACTTTACTTTCTTTCAGGAGTGCATGTCATGATATTGATATGAGGCTTTATTTTAAGGTTTCCATGTAAGATACCCTGTGGTTGTTTTTAATACTTCCCATTTAGATGTGATACGAGTCATGGAAATTGTATCGGATTCCAGTTTCTGGAATTTGTAGGAGTGTTCGGAATTGTTCACCATGGATTGTAGTGTCTGTTGTTTTTCATGTACTATGGACTCACAAGTTCTGGAATCCTTTTGAAATGCCCTGGTCAAGCTTTTGCCAAAATTACTTCAGAACTTTACTTTCTGGTTTTCGGAGTTTTTATCAGGTGTGTTCCAAATAAAGTTGTGTTAGAGATCCTTAGGAGCAGATCTGTTTTGGGAGTGGGGTGAAAGATATTATGTTGAGAGCTTTTAGTTAATTAATGTTTTCTTTCTGATTTTGCTACAGTGTTATCACATGGTTTAAGTTTGTCTCAGTTATGTAATGCTATTCTAGATGTATTAATTGAAATAAGTAAAAGTTAATTAAAGTTAAAATTAATTTGGGTAAATATATATATATATATGTATATTTTTATTCTCCTTAATATCTTTGAGCTTTATTTTAAACTACTTGGTGCTCCAGTTCATGTTTTTGATAATATGCTGATATAGAGTTAAATGTTTTTTCTGCACAATGTGTTGAATAAAGACTCTAGAAAACTTATCTTGCATGTTTAAAATCCAGTTTTTGTTTTCAAAATAGTTTTTAATCTTTTTTAATATTTGCTTTGTTTAAATCTGCTAAATAAAGTTTATACTAGTTATTTTAATCTAATTTATTGGTCTCTCAATACACAATTTGCACATGTGTTATTGCTCTACATGTGTTATTGCTCTGTTGTTTCATTTCGCTAGATATTACCTTTTGGAAATCTCTATCGAAGACGTCTTTATTATAACAGACCTAACAGTCCGGAAAAGTCTATGGAAGAAAATGTCCACACTAGATGCCAACTTACTACCTGACTTTCTTGGGTAGCTGTACGCCATCTGGTGCATGTTTGTAAGCAGATAGTTATGTAGGAAAACAATGGAGCTATAAAATCTGAGTTATTGACAAGATTCTAAAAAATATTTTCCAAATTCCACTAAAATAAATATTTAAAAAATAGATTATTTTGTACAATTATCGTCTAATCTTCAAAAACATTGTTAAAAAAGAATATTTTAATATAAAATTAGCTAATACTGTATTAAAAAATAATTAACATTCTGTTATCAGTTCAGCAGCCAAAGTTGACATAAAAAATTATCATGCTGATATGGTTTCAAGTGTATGAAAACTACAATAATGAGGTCAATTATGTGCCAAATCATGCTCACTAAGATGTGCCAATTGGCTGTTGACCTGATTAGAAAAATTTCTCTGTAATAATGTATACACAATTTTACTGTCCTCAAAACATTGAAGATATCACCTAAGATATGGTAAACTGAAATAATCCCCCATCCCACCAAAAATAAATAAAATGACAGGTAATGATAATAATTAATGTATATATTTTCTAAAAAAAAAAAGGAAAAGAAATTTATAAATGATCAATTTATTACTGTAACATGGATTTCTAACTAATTTAAAAGTTAAAAGCCAGTAATGAAGTAATTTATGTAACCATATGAAAACATAAAAGAAAGTATCTCTATTTAAAAAAAAGTAACTAATACTGCTGTTGCTGCTGCCATAATTGAATTTATTGTAACCTTTACACTGTCTTGTATAGGTGCAGATTCCCAACATTTGGAAGGAGTCACTGGCTCCTAAATCCAAAAAATCCAGTGGCCACATTTGTAAAACAAACACATAAAAACAGAGTGTATATAGGGTAAAAAACTAAAAAAAATAATGAATTCAAAGTGTAAAGTAATTTATTTAATATAAACACGTGTAGAACAAAATTAGAATATTAATTAAATCTTAAATCATGTACAGTCAGAAGATACGGTTTAAAAAAAATATGTATAAGCTAAGCAATCATGATAGCGGAGAATATAAGAAAAACATTTCTTATTTTGATTTTGCCAGACAAAAGTATATATGAAAGAAAATCTGAATTTGTGAGAATATTTTGCACTATAAAAATCAAAACACACTTCAAACATTTGTTTATATATATATATATATATATATATATATAAATCACAGTCTATGTAAAATAAAATTATCAGATTCAAACTGTTACAAATAACATTGCTATTCAAATATATTTAATAGTTTGCTGTGTTAAACAGATCATTCTGAAATGTTATTAAAAAATAACAATAATGTTTGTTATGTGTTTTGGTCTTAATCTTTAAAAAAATATATATCAACATTTCACGATGGGGACTGGGAATACTAGAAATTGATTACTTTTAAATCACATGGCGACTTAAACACCGAAAGTTAGTGGCCACAGCAAAAAATTTAGTCGCCACGTGGCGACTGGCGACCGTGAATCTGCACCCATACTGTCTTGGCTTATAATACAAAATCTATTGTATATAAAAACATACAAAATGATAGTTTTATAAAGAAGTTATATTTTATAAACATATCGAAGCAGACAGTTTTTAATTGAAGGATAAGTGCTATTTAATGTTGAAATCAGCCGAGATAGTTCAGTTACATCAGTGTTATAGGATCACAAACTATGCATAGAAATTTAACTATCTTTTGCAGGCATATGTATGACAAGATTTGACCCAATCACTTTTTAAATTTGTCTAATTTTTTTTTCCTTTCAAAATTTTATTATCTGAATAATTTATTTCATATTTTGAAAAAAAAAACGTTTTTAATCTACTGTTGCCAGATTTTAAAAACCTGAATAATTAATATTTCCAAACATTTTTCAATCAAAAAATATATTTTTGCATGAATATTAAAAAAAGTCCTTCTGGCCTCTACCGGGAGGAAAAAGTAGCTTTCCTATATCTTTGTTTTAAAATTTTAGCTAATGTTACTCAAAAGCAGCAAGCTAAAATACAAAGAACCCGATTACAGAAGATTCATTAATGCTGAATTTGAATGAGAAATTCACCAAATTAGTCCACTATAGCCATATTGGCTTCATTTATGGAAACTTATTTTTGGTTGCCAAATTTGGTAATATTTCGCAAAGTGTCACCAATCTTGTTGAGAATTTGATGCTAACGGATATAAATATAGTTTTATGCATATGATTGGGAAAATTATTACAACAATGAAAGATAAAAATTTGTGAAAAATCCTGTTCACTAAAACTCATCAATTAATCCCAGATTTTTTGTAATCTGCTGCCTTGTTTCAAAATGTCAGCCACCCTAGAATTTCAAACTGCTCTATCTCAGCCATTTGTTAAGATTGAGGCAAAACAAAAAATGCTCCGGAATCCTTGTATCAAGGCCTAACACTTAAGCAAAAAAAAAATTTTATTTCCGATTTTTTTGTATTTTTTTTTTAGTTTTAAATCTTTTAGTAGCCGTTATTTTGAATCAAGATGGCTGGCCAATGAACTCTGTTGAGACTTTGGTAAGCTCAATACACATGCTTAGTTTCATCCTATTCGGTTTATAAATATGAGTGCTATCGTATGACATAGATCATATATATATGAAAGGATAAAAATAAACCCTTTTTAAAATGCAAAATAAAAAATTTAAATCCTAAAACATTTATTCTAACTTTTAAATCTAATGCTTAAATCTAATCTGCCCCTGTGATCTTTGTTTCTCAGCCTCACAAATATTACTTTCATCTATCAATTTCGACATCTCTTTAAGTTTTAAAAGTGATGAGTTTGCATTTCTTGCAGCTGTCTGTTGGGTGCGGCTCCCAGGCCCGGCCAAGCCTTGGTGTCGGCATAAGACCCCAGACATCAGTCAAAAGCTAATTGACCAATTAAAATAAATGATCCTCCCAATTTGACTCTTTCTCCCTCTGCTGGAAAATATCCTAAATTCTGATTAAAACCTCATGCAAGGTCGAAGAAGACAGTTTTTTGGCACATTTGAGCGGTCAGCCAAACCCTCGGCCATGTAGTTCTCAAACTTTAACGTAAATGGCTCGCGTGACCTCCGATTGAACGCGCGAATATGACTGTATGAAGGAAGGCTTCAATAAACGAGTTCGATCTGTCTAGAGGTCCCGAGTCCAACTTATTTGTATGTTTCTGTCGATTATTAGTCTCCCAAGTCGTCCCAGGATTAATTCCTTACATTTTATAAAGTCGGCATGACGGTCGCCTACTTCGGGAAAATCCCAGCCTTTCCACGATAAAAGAACTTAAAAAATGAAAAATTCCACTTGTGCCATGAAAATTTCGAATAGTATCTGTGTTGTGTCAGTGCAATCGGCCCACGAACAATCTCAAAAGATTGCCAGCAATTAATGAGACTTCGATTAGTCTTTCAAGAAAGTGCATTTTACCATCATGAACTTTTATTGTGTATAAAAGTTGAATATAGTCACCTAGAAAAGAAAATACATTTCCTCCCGATGGCCGGTAAAAAAGAACTTTTTTTTTTTTTTTTTCTTCAACATCAAATTATTTTACTTAGTGTGCTTACTCGCCATATAACATTGTAATAATTTTCGTATTCATCTGAGAAAAACCGAAAATAAACATCCTTTATGCTGAAATTTATTTGCTATATTTCCGGTCCTCAACCAAGAAACTTTTTTTTTCCTCACTCTGTTATCGTCAAAAAGAAACTTATCTATGTGCAAACCGCATCAATTTATTAACTTTAGACTCACTGAAGATCAAACTGAATCTTTCGAAAAACTCTTTTATAACCTCAACATATGTAGGTCAAAGAGACAGCTGATTTTCAAGATCGCGCAAACTCTGATACAGAACTGAAATATTTATCTGTGTCCTTCGTTATCTGTGCGATCCCGACTTTAAATTTTTGTGGTTAGAACTGAGTAAGAAAGGGAAAAACATTCAGTGTTCATTTATTTTTTAAAGTTTTTATTTTCTTTCAGTTGAGCACGGTAAACTAAAGTGATTCATGATGCACTGAACCGACCACCGGAAAATGTTATTTATTTACCTTTAGTGAACAAATAACGATAATGATCTGGGTCAGAAAAAGCCCTGTGTTTTATTTTATTTTATTTTATTTTATTTTATTTTGTATGTGTGTGTGGGTGTGTTAATAAAGCAAATTGGATATTTTAATCCACAGGTAAGTTTTATTGCTATATAAATTTCCGTCTTAATGGTTTTGTAGAAAAAAAAACATAAAGTTTAATTACATTCTTTTTAATTTCTTCATTTAAGTGTTTGAAAGTAACTGATATTTTTTAATTGAAGCTTAATTTTTTTTAATATTTTATTAAGTTTTGTATTAAAAGTAATTAAGCCACAATACAGATTTCTTTTACGTTATTTCTTTTATGAAAAGGTGTTTTTAAAAATCAATTTTGTTAAATTAAACAATATTTTACTTTATTTATTTGCTTAAAGAATTCATATTGAAAAGTTACTTCTGGGAATATCAAGAGAAAAAGAAAAAAAAAATGCCGTTATTAATGTGTAACTTTTAAAAGTTTAAAAGTAGATTTTTCTAAAATGTGTTAAAGGGATTTTATAATTTTTAAGCAAATTTAAATTTATTATTTTAAAATTTTATTGGCTTTATTTTTTCTTGTAAAGTTAAAGTTATTAAAGTTATAAGAAATTGGGGAATGACCAGCTATGCACATTAATTGTGATAATTTTTTATAACAGTACTTTTCTTTTCTTTTTCATGAGGTGAAGCACACGTGTGATCCCCAAAAAATAAATGCAGTTGAATTTAATGTTTATGGTATTATAAATAAATGGGTTGAACTAGTTACTTTTATGAATGTTTTCCTTAAAAAAGATTTAAACAGACAACCTTTTTGTTTATTTTTACAACTTTTTCCATATAAGATTGAAACAGAACAGAAAATAGCTATAAAGCTATGAAATGATACATTTACGCAGTTATCGTTCAGTGTTTCATCATTTTATTCTCCAAGTATTTTTCATCAAGTTTTTACCCAATTTTTCCAGGTGAATTTTTTTTTAATTTGTAAATATATTATTATTATTATTTTTAGATTTTGTGTGTGTTTAATTATTACCTATTGTACGTATTCATTATTACAGTTCATTTCTTTTTATATGAAAATATATTTTTATTGAACTGTTGGAGATACCAATCAGATTGCCAGTATTTTTAAAAATATATCATGTAAGTAAGTATTAATGTTGTGTTTTTCTGTACATTTATTCTGTATTTTTAGATGTTATATTACTATTTTTGCCATTTCCTCTTGTGCAACTTTATTATCTCTATCACTTTTTTAATTAAAATGTCACACCCCATCATTCTCTAAACGACCCCCATGTGTTGGTTAAACCCCAACCAGTTTTTAAAGAAAAATTTGGAAGGCCCCGTCCTTACCATTTTAAATATTCAAAATAAATTCAATTTATTAACCAATCGGTTTAGACATGACCTTGGTGAACCCACTTTTACCGTGGTAAGTCCAATAGTGTCTGAATCCACCCATTCAATTTTTAAAGATGACCATGGTTCCAGTCCATTAAATCTTTAAGCCCACAATTTTTTTAAAGTTTTTGAGTTGGTTAAACTCCAACCAAAAACACCCCTGTGCAATCAAAGAGGATTCAGAGATGTACATGTGCAAATGTGGCGACTGCTGACATCTTTGTAAGAATAGATCCGTTAGTAAATAGAATTGTCACCAGGTTGCCACGCACTTCTAAAACACTGTCCTTTTTTATTCATACCAGGTTTATTATTTTTTTGTTTTATTAATTAATTTTTCCTTTGCCAGTAGTAAAACCCTTAAAATAAAAAAAGTTTTTGCTATTTGCGTAAAAACTAGCAAGGAAAATTCGGAGCGTTCTGGCCTCAATTTTAAAGGAAAAATGTTCTGTGATTTATACTTGTCTAGAGCAGGAATTTATTTATTTTTTCTTTGAGCTAACAGTGAGATGTGGTTGTACTTTATTATATTGCTGCTCGGATTTATTGATGCCACTGGGGAAAACAAATACACCTCAGTCTGCAAAACAGTAAACTCCATTGCTTACAATTAAATTGCATCTACATCTTCACCCAAAATAGAAACATCATGCTCAATTTTCTTTTTTTTTTAATTTTTGCTAAAACCTCCCCAAGGTTTAGGATCTGCTAAAACCTCCAAAGGTTTAGGATACAAATAAAACTACTTACCTAACCAGTAGTCCCTGTAAATAAACACTTGTTATGTCCACATCTGTTTTGTCCATTTTACAGTATATTCCATTATTTTTAAATATTTACATAATCTTTTAATTTTAACAATTTTACATTACTGCAATTTTAATATTTTCACGTTTTGAAAAAATGTATAGTATAAATAATTTCAAGTTTCTTTTTCATAATTTAACATTTTCAAGTATTTGTCTAATGTGAATATTTTACATATGAAGAACATATATTTTTCACACCAATTTCTTACGTTTATTATTATAATTTTATTATATTGATACCATATGTTTATATATATTTTACATAACTACTTTTATATTTAATTTTTGCACTTTTTACCATAAAGTTATAATTTTTACAGAACTATATATATTTTTATAAAATATTTTGAAATTTTGTGCTGAAAGGACTTGAACAAATTAGCACAAAAATGGCCAAAAAACTTTTAATCCATACAATTATGGCCAAAACAAATTTATGGCTATTATTTTAATCTTTATCTTATTAGTATTTTTTTTCTCATATAGTTTTGTGGTAATATTACTGTATTATTGTTTTCATAGATTTCGTATGTTTTGTGGTATAATTATTATATTTTTCAAGTTTTTAATGTAAAGTTCGGTCAGATTGTCCCGAGAGCCATACACCAAACTTAGAAATTTTTAGCATAAAAACATAAAATCTTTCATTTTTCCTTAATTTTTACGCGTCAAAATGTGAACTTTTAATATTTTTCCAGCAGCAAAATTCAGCCCTCACTTTTTACCAATCTTAGTTGTAAATTTAACCTTAATATTAACTTATTTTGAAACCTTATTCAATTAAACACTTCTTTTTAATTCACTTTGGCATTCTCAGTCTTCCAGGAGAGTTCCCCCAGTTTTGCAGGCAAATCTGGTGGATCTCATCTTGGAGGGGGGGGATGTGAAAGGATAAAAATAAACCCTTTTTAAAATGCAAAATAAAAAATTTAAATCCTAAAACATTTATTCTAACTTTTAAATCTAATGCTTAAATCTAATCTGCCCCTGTGATCTTTGTTTCTCAGCCTCACAAATATTACTTTCATCTATCAATTTCGACATCTCTTTAAGTTTTAAAAGTGATGAGTTTGCATTTCTTGCAGCTGTCTGTTGGGTGCGGCTCCCAGGCCCGGCCAAGCCTTGGTGTCGGCATAAGACCCCAGACATCAGTCAAAAGCTAATTGACCAATTAAAATAAATGATCCTCCCAATTTGACTCTTTCTCCCTCTGCTGGAAAATATCCTAAATTCTGATTAAAACCTCATGCAAGGTCGAAGAAGACAGTTTTTTGGCACATTTGAGCGGTCAGCCAAACCCTCGGCCATGTAGTTCTCAAACTTTAACGTAAATGGCTCGCGGGACCTCCGATTGAACGTGCGAATATGACTGTATGAAGGAAGGCTTCAATAAACGAGTTCGATCTGTCTAGAGGTCCCGAGTCCAACTTATTTGTATGTTTCTGTCGATTATTAGTCTCCCAAGTCGTCCCAGGATTAATTCCTTACATATATATAAATCAACATTTCAACAGAGGGTGGTTTTGGGGTCTGGGTAGGGGGGGAGGGGGGTCATGATCAGTGAAAATATGCCGAAACTTTCCCGAATTGATTTCCTCTGAATGGCTGCAATAGGTAGCTTTTTACTTGTAATAAAAGCTACCTAAAAGAAAGAAAATTTTTAAATTATTAAATTATTACGTTTGAAAAGCATTTAATGGTGAAAATTGAGTCATATTTAAATTAATTTTCTTATACTGTCTAAAGGAAAAAATTTCTTCTAGACATTATAAAGTCTAGGAAGCATAGACATTTTTTACATAACCATTTTATACAAGCTGATTTTCAGATGTGTGTTTGATCTTACTTCATTGACCACGAAAACACCATCAGTTGTTGTGACAGTGGTGGATGTGGCCTTGGAAACGGAAAAATCCCCCAGTCAAAGCGAAATGGAACCCGATTACAGAAGATCACCACTGGTCATGATGTAATCATTCAATCTTCTATAATGAGGTAATCTTTAAAAACAGAAGAGCTGAGCTCATAAGGGACAGAGCCCCCTAGTATGTACTGAAATAGTGATTAGCTTTTCTAAGCATATTGGTTATATATTCATTTCGCAGACTTCTCTCTTATGTACATTCCAGAAATGATTTTTTTTCTCTCCTGAAAGTCTACTGGTTTCACTTTTTAATGCAATTAACAAAAGGGAACACAACAGTAAACCATTTTGTTGCAAAACCAAACAAATCATACAAATTAGTTTACAATAGCTTGAATGTGGAAAACATGAAAACCCAAATTTGAGAAAAGCTTTAGAAAATGAGAAAACGCAAATTGGAAACAAATTTCAAAACAAAAGTCACTTCTAAATGGTGAATGCTAATTGTGCAAAATAATCTATTTTTTATTTTAGTAGAATTTTATAAAAATCATTTTTAGAATCTTGCCACTAACACAGTCTTTTATTATGCAACCTTTTACAAACTATTTTCGGTAGTATACACCAGATGGCCAGATTAACCATGCTAGTTTCAACCACATGGTCACAGGAATTTTAGTAATTTGTAGGTCTGTTATTATGATAAGGTGATCTTGGTACAAACAATGTGATCCCAAATAACAGAGGGATCTGAAGAAGAAAAATGTCTACCAAAATGGCATTTCATGGGTAAATGAAATGGGTTGATTGCTACAATTGCTACTTTTTTATATTTAGTTACAATGTAGCAAATCATAACTTCTACTTTTCATCTTTACTTTGTCTACTTTTTATTTCAGAAGTAAAAATGAATAAAATAGAGAGAGATGACATAAAATTTTAAATAATATCACAAAAAAAAAAAAAAAAAAAAAAAAAAAAAAAAAAAAAAAACGCTGAGAAGCTGTTTAATAATGAATTTATCTGCTTATTTTTCATTTCAGGTGTCATACGCTATATTGGACCAGTTGATTTTGCTGATGGCACTTGGCTTGGTATTGAATTAAGATCACCCAAAGGTAAAAATGATGGAACAATTCAAGGGAAAAGTTATTTCACCTGTCGTCCTGGGTATGGTTTACTGGTAAGGCCGAACCGGGTTACTGTTCGTGGCATCAATGGCGCAAAATTGTTAGAGGAATCATCGACATCATCATAAAGTCTACAATCATTCTGATGTAAAACTTTGTTACTGAGCAAAGCTCAAATTTTTATGACAAAGATTGATTATATTTTACAATAGTTATTATGAAAGAAATGAGACAAAATTGTTGAAGCATGAATTATTTATTGTGTTTTACCATTACTATGTGATTAGGTTCCCAAATTAACCATCTTTGTTTTTGGAAAGAAAAATTCTTGATGCTGAATGTACATTTATGCTTAAAAGGGAGGGGAAAAAACAATATTTAATTTTAAGATATCTTTGCCTTTATATTGTAGACAAAAAAAATCATAAATAATACTATTAAAAAATGCTGTATGATGAGTAAAAGAATTATTTTTATATGATTTTCCTTAGTTCTATATATGTATGCTTCTCACCATTTAATTAAGTATTTCATTCAAATAGATTTTAATTAGCTCTAAGCTTTTAATGTGCTGGATGTAAAAATAAATACAAACACTGTTGACAGTTGGTTTTAACAATCTCTCCCTTTATAAAAGTAAATGTTTTTGTTTTTCATTTTGAATATTTTTTCTTCAATATTTTTATAATTCATGTATATATTTTTGTTATAAAATGCAGGGTGTCCCAAAAAAAAATTTGAAACATGCTTTAATGTTTAACCTGTTGGAAATACATAGGCAACGTAAATTGCAAAAGTTTTCAAAATAAGGTAGGATTTAAGATTATGCTGATGAAAAAGTCTGCACATTGATTTTTTTTAAAAAATGCACTTTTTAATTTTTATACAGTCCTTGGATTCTATAAGTTATACTTTAAAAACATTCTATCTGCACTGTGACTTGTAAAACAGTAAAAATTCCATTCTTGTACTACCAAAATTTACAGAGTGATGATACTTTGAATGTTATGAAATTTCTGTGCTTTCTATCACTAAAAATGAACATTTTTTTAGCTCCAAAATTTCATTAAATCCAAAGCATCATAGTGAGTTATGATAATTTTCAATGTCTTACTTTTCAGAGCATGGAGAATTTCTTTTCTAAATATAACTTATAGGATCGTGTGTCCATCTAAAAATTTAAAGTGCGTAACTCATTGAAAATGAATGGCAGGACTATTTCATCAACATACTGTTAATAAATTCCTACCTTATTTTGAACATTTTTGCAATTTACATTATCTACATATCTCCTACAGGTGAAACATTAAACCGTATTAAAATCATTTTGAGACATAGATAAATAATGTAATTAATTTCAATTTTCTAATATAAATGTAAACTGTTTATTATTATTATTATTAACGTAGAAAGGCATTTCATTATTGTTGAAACAACATACCTTTAAAATTCCAGAAGTATAAAAAATTCTTTTGCTTAATATTCACTGCAAGTTTTTGACCTTCTGAAATTTAGTCATTTTTGCCATGGATTGTTTGCATTGTTTGTTAATATTACAAGGACAGCTTGTTTGTATGATGTTAATGTTGAAAATTTCTTGACTTATTGTTTCACCCATGACCAAAATTACAGTATTATGTTATAAATTATTTTCTCATGTTGACTTTCTTTGTTGTTATTATGTACATATTTTTTTCTCTTAATGCATTGTTGTTTTATTAAAATACAAATTTCTGTGATTTTAACTATTATAACTACTTACCGAGAGATTAGGGTTGTTGCTTCCATTTCACTTTATTACACTGTGGTTATCCTTACTTCCAAAAAAATTTTCAGTCATACTATATTCTTCACAAATTATATGTTTGACATTTACTGAAAATTAATATTGTTTTATTACTTTTTTTGCATGTACTAATGAAGTAATGGTTGTATATTGTTTCCTTTTTGTTCCATTGGAGGAAAAGTTGTAAATACCATAAAAAACATTATAAACATGGAAAAGTATGATAGTAAATATTAGATAATCGTGCAATACATAGCTACCAACTCCACTAGATTTGGAAGGAGACACTCACATTTTTAAAACATCTTTTGTTTGTCTTCTTTTTTAATTACTTGAAAAAAAAATCTCTTATTCATGATAAAATCTTGAACAGTTTGTGCATTATTTAAGCAAACCTAATAAAACTTTTTTTATTCTTTTATATATACTAGGGCATCCAACCCGGGATTCCTGGGATAGAGAATATATGTGAAAACCTTTTGTTTTTTTAATTGAAAACTCTAATAATTTTTTTACATTTAATATTTTTTTTAGATTACCCCCTAACAACATTTTTATATGAAATATGTCAAATGTACATTCAAATAATTTTTTTATATTATTAAAAGTGGTAATTTCGCATTGGCCTCATGCCAGAAGTTAATAGCCGAAGAAATTGCTAAAAATTTTGTTATCTACAGATTTTTTTTATTTTTTATTCTGATATTTTCAGCGGTTTTAAGTGCTTATTTCAATTACATGTCTGTTAAATTTGTGTTTTATTTATAATATTTATTTATTGCTTAATGAAGTCTTAATTTCATTATTGAAAATTAGCTGGAAACAAATGCTGAACCTTTTATGTTGTTTAAAGTGCAAAAAGATTAATATTTTGTAATCGTCTGCAAGCTATAGAGATAGATTTTAAAAAAATAATAATGCTTGAAATTTAATTTAAATGCCATATTAAATGAGTAAATTGTGATACAGTTTTCAAACAAATTGCATTTGAAAGTAGATTTTTTTCCCTATATAACGGTGTAAAAATTGAAAATGTGACATGTTTAGAAATTTTAAAAAATGCAGTAGCAAAAATCGCAAAAACGAAATTTAATCGTCTAGTGTTGACATTTGCATAATGACGTCAGCGTTACGCATGGACACGTTTGTCCTTTATAATATAGATTGGAGAGCTGGCACACATGCCATTGTTTTCAGACTATCCACCAGATTACAGTCATCATTCTCTACTTTACTTAAGAGGCCTATTTTTTCTCTAATGATATTTTTTTCAAGAATGTATTACAATAAGGAAAAGTACATTAATATTGCAGATCAAGGCTTCTTTTTTTACATGTTTGTTTCTGTATGTGTGGAGATTGCTAGCTATGTAATAATGTATGTTTGAAATATCATTTCCCCCTTCCTCCCATAAAACAACTGAAAAAGTAAATTTTAAACTACAGTAATATAGTGCAATGTTTCTAAATTCTTCCTATTTATTGATGTAGTGCAAATGTGATTTTTCTCAATTAGTTTAGAGATATTTATTTAAACATTCCATATTACCATCTTTTGTGCTAAATTTTCTCAATCATGTACATATTCATATTGCTTTTCAATATTGAAAGGCAACTTCAAGGAAATACACAGATGCTTCCATTGTTAATATCATATTCCTTGATGTAAATTGAAAATGTTGCCTATAATTTATTTAAATTTTTATCATTGTGTATCAATGTAAAACTAATAATATTCTAATGAGAAATAATGTATTATTGATAGCTTTTCAAAACAAATTTCCAAAATTAGTAATGAATACATTTATGAATCATATATTTCAATCTTGTATCTTTTTGTTACTTGGTGCAAACATGGCCTTATACTTTTGGCACGATTTTGTGATTCTATATTTTTACACGAAAACTTTTTTTTTTTTTACTGCATAAATATATATATATAAATTATCTTTGTTGTAAAGATACATTAAACGCTAAACTTTCTTCATAAGATTTTGTGTATATGATTAAGGAAAACAGTACAAATAGTTTATCTGTTTTCTGATTTTGTTGATAGTTGGATTTTTCAAAATGTGATGCTTTATATATTTTAAAAGATTCAAAACATTCCATGTCTTTTTGTTAATTGTTTTATTACTTTAGAATAGTAACACAAAATCATTGAAATATAAAAAGTTTCTCAATTTCTTTTTTATTATTATTATTATTCTGATATTTATACTTCTGTCCATGTACATTTCTTTAACATAGTAAATAACAAATTATTTAATAGAAATATGCATAACATGGCTGCCAATTTTTATTTTTTTTTCTCATCCTTAAAATATAGTAAATTTTGCCTTCAGTAAAATCAGCAATTAAATAAGACAATAGTTTTTCTTTTTAATTTTAGCAGTAACAAGAAAGCGTAAAAGTTGGCAGCTATGTGTATAATATTCATATTTATACAATTTGTGTATTGTGAATATAAATAAATTGTTAAGAATCATCCTTATTATGTGCATTTAGTTAAAATTTAAACATAAATACAGAAATTATTTTTTATTGAGTAATGTCACATTCAAGAGTACATGGGCAGAATATTAAGTATTATTATAAGCAATGAATTGTAATGAGTTTGCTTGATTTTTTTGTATGTTATTATTAAATTACTTTCACATCAAAAGAGTTTTCAATATTGTTAGGTATTATAATATATTTAGTTTGATAGTCATTTATCTTTTAATTTATTCATAGATAGGTGATAATTAGGAATTTAACTATGAATTTTATTATTATAAAAAATTAGTTGTTTATAGGTGCAGACTATGACAGGTTCAAACATATCTTCCTGTTCTATATTTCAAGAAAGCTAGGCTGCCACCACTCTCAAAATTTTAAATCTATTCTTAGTTGCTTATGCTTAGCCTTTAAGAATTTGCACCAAAGATGTGAAGTAGTGCAGTTACTTTATTTTATTTTTAATATGCTAGAAGTGAAATCAAAATAAAATCTTATTGAAAATAATAATAGCAATATTAAAGATCTCATACCCAGTGCAGTTTTTGAAGGTTAATCTATTATTGGCAGCTGTAATCATTCTTGGGTGTCTGCGTTAATTTTTTAAAGGTTGGTTACAGTTCTACTATCACAATTAATTAAATGCAACTGACATATAATGTTGGTGTAGTAAATGTCAGATGATTTCGTTTTTATTCTGCCCTTGCAAGAATGCCTAATCAGTTAAATCCCTTTGAATTGAATATTTTTAAAACAGTCTTTCATTTAATAATATATAGCAGCACAGTATGTTTTTTTATTTAAGGAGTTTCATAGTTTTCCTGAATATTAAAATAAAATCTATTGGTAACACAATTAAAAGAAGATCATTTCCACCTATTTTCAGCTCAAGGCAACTATAGCATTTAAAAAAATTAATAAAAGGCTGAGAAAAGCAACTATTTTTATTGTCGAAACGAGGTTTTATTTTTAGGATTTCGTTCATCTGACAAAACCCTGTTTGTCTCATTCCTCTATCTGTCACAAAGTTCGTACTCAGAAACTGTATAAGTTAGAGACTTGAAATTTTGCATACTTATAGCTGAATACCTCCTATCAAATGACAAATCATTAAATTTTGAAAAGTCATATTATTTCAATTAAATTAATCTCACATTTAATGACATCTGACCATTTCTGCGATTTTCTTAGATATTAAAACAGAACCTTAATTTCAGTATTTTTTGCATAGGCTAGGTGGTTCGGTAGTTCAGTGGTAGCGTGTTTCCCTCCTAACCCAAAGGTTCAGGGTTGTATTCTCGACAACGGAAGTTGAAATTTTCAATTTTTCACCTCCATTGTCTGATAGATTTAATTAAAAGAACTTTCATATATATATATATATATATATATATATATATATATATATATATATATATAATTTTTTTTCATTTAGAGGGTTTTTTTTTTTTAAATCTAAAATTAAATTGTAATTAAATATGCTTTTCAGATATACAAACATGTGCTGTTACAATTGTCTGAAAAGCAGTTCTTGAATATTTTTAATTTGATTTAAAAAATAGCGTTCTCTTGTTATTTTATTAAATTTAATGATGCTGCCATCTATGTTCTTATCGATAAAGTGTATTGATAAATGATAAGGATAATTATAAATGAATGATTTGGATTTATTAATAAAAGGGTAAAGTGTTTTGAAAGGAATATTAAATGAAACCACTTGTACGATCTTCGATTTCATTTACCCACTTGTTACTCCCTTAAAATTTTCTTTCAAAATACCAGAAAACCCTGCTGTAAGTACGAGTTTTCACCAATGACATTTCAATTTCATTTTTAAGCAAGTGCTCTCTTGAGAGGGATGCTTTCTTTACAGTTAATAGTTTATAAATTTTACAGTAAAGTGAACATTGAGATAAAACTATGTTTTTTATTTAATGACAGGAAAATTTAAATATCAGGTATGACCAAATATTTGTTTTATTATCACTCATTTCTCCTTTCTCATCTAGTTTAACAAACAAGCATAATTTTATTTACTTAATACAGTTTTATTATAGACATTATAATAGGGTGATTATAAGATTGGAGAGCATTAAAAAAAATTTAGAAGCCAAAGATTTTAATAGAAAATAATTTTATTTTGGTCAGGTTATACTGTTACTAGCAAGTATAAAAGCCACCAAATTCAGTTTTAGGCATTTCCAGCTTAAACGTTGTACTTTCCATGTTGTGTTTCAATTCAAAATTTTAACAATTACATGAAAAATAAAACATTAATTTAAAGTTTGTGCATGAAATTTAAAAGCAAGATTTGTGAAAATAAGTCTGATTTGTTTTCTCTATTTAATACTTTAGATTACATTTTTACTGGGAAAACTAGTTTTATAAATGTATAAATGTAATACATATTACAAAATAAGTTAAATCCATATTATGTTTTACCTACATTAATTTATCAATGACTTACAATTAATTTTTATTTTGAATTATATCTAAATTTTTTTATTACCTTCTTTATTTATCTATTAGCAGCCTGTCTTGGCTTTACTTGATGTCAACCTCCTTGGAAAAATATCTTACACAAAATATCTAATCAAAAATCAGCAATAGTTGTCTTATTCATCTAATCTTCCATTATAGAGTTCATTGCCGATATTGGCAATGAAATCGCTAAAATACATATTTAAATATTTTTTGGTAGATTGGTTTATCTGTATTTTATTGTTGTAATATCATTGTTATAATTTCCTTGTTTTAACTATTTTTTTGACTTTATTTTTGTAACTGTAGTTTTGCAAGATTCATTCTTTTTTTTACCTAAAAACCACCCATTTAACTTCCTTGGGGGGGGCGGGGAATTTCTAAAATTGCTGAAATACGTGTTTAACCATTTTTTTAGTAGATTTGTTTTCCTGAATTTCGCACTCCTACCTAAAACTGCTGCTGAGGTATGGCAAAATGACCTAAAATTTTTTACCTCTCTTTAACCCTCTTCAGGGGGGGGGGGTGTCAGAAATCCTTTTTTATTGCTTGCCTAGCTCATAACAGCAATCTACTGTCCAAATTTTGTGATCCTAACTTTAGTCGTTTCAGCTGGGTGTTGATGAGTCAGATGTTCTCTCTTTATATAATAGTATAGATAGAATATGAAATCAACTTATACAGCTGTCTGCAAACAAAGATTTTCCCAATTTGGTGCATTACTAAAATTTTAAATTATTAATGAAATCTCTCCCTTCCTTCAGAGTCATTTTTTAAATTACATTTTGTTTGTGCTTTTGCACTTGCTAACTTTTTATGTCATTATAACTATTTAAAACTGCATGAACTCTTTCTGAATTTACAATATTTTTTGTATATAAGTGCAATATTTGTACAGTGTTTCTTATTGTCTTTAGTATATGTGTGCATTATATATATAGTATATATACTAAATATGTTTGTGTGAATGCATGAATAGATATATCATTTTCATATACAACATCTTGTCATTTTTAAAAAAAGATATGTTTTGGGAATTGCTGTTCTCAAGCTAAGTATGTTACTATATTTATTAATGTTAAATTATTACTTAAAATAATAGATAGGAAAATGCTTTCATTTATTTTATAATAATACAGAAATGTAAACCTTCCTAATATTTATTACTATTTGTAAATACTAATTTATAATCGATAGTCACTTTTTCACCAATGATGTGTAACCAAATGGAACAAAAAAGCAATTTTCTATTTGAAATCAATTAAGGAATTTGTAACAGTATAGTATAGTATTTTTCATTCTTTTTTTAAAGTTGTTGCATGAAGGAAAGTATTATGGCTTTAATTAAGTTTTAATATGGATTATAGCTTCTTGAACTTTTATTCAACCTTATAGAATTTAAGAAAAAGCCACTTTTTATGAAATGAGTACTAACAAGGGGAGGTTCCGAGGTCAGAGACACAGAATGCAGTGAATATTGTGTATCGGTAGAGTATAGTTAGTATATAAATATATGAAATCCATAATGAGCAATCCCCAGGGTTTAGCAGCAAGCATTTCTTGTTTATAGAAATACAAATTGCCTACTTTTTTTCTTTTACTTTTCATTATATATTTAAACATGCAAAATTTCATAGTTAAAACTACTTACATGCAACAAAACAATTATTAATTCCTATTTTTTGTAAATTTCAATTATTATACATTTTTTTTTTTTCAATTGTGGTTCAAGAATAATTGATAAAATTGAATTTTTTGCTGTGAAAAGTAAGAGTCTGACTTCGATTCAAATTCATAGAAAAAGTTAAGAAATCTGGCGTGCTGCCAACCATGCTGCTGAGCCGCTTGCCAAAGGAAGTAATTTATTTGATTATAAACTGTAACGTAAACTTTTAGGCTTATTTTCTCAAGATCTCTTGGGTATTATGCTTTATGGCTTTCATTTCATATATTTGTGTACTAATTATACTCTATCGATACACAAACGGTTACCGCATTCAACGTTCCCGATCTCAGAATCTGCCTTGTAAGACAAACTCTACACATAATCTGTATAGAATCTTACAAGATTTTTTTTTTCAGTTTAAATAGTGTATTTTATTTACAATTAAAAGTTTTTACTTACGTAAAAAGTAATTAATTTATATCAAATTCATGATTCATCATTCAAAATTCAATTTTTAGTAATGAAACATATTTGTTGAATTTTATCCTATTGTACATAATGAATTATGAAATGTATACCTAATGTATTATTGCTATACAAATGGACCACAAAGTTGCACCTATTTTTCTGTTTTTGCTGTAATAATTGTGATAGGATATTTATATAATAAAATCCAATTAGTAATAGACTCTTATAAATAATATATATATATAACTTTTTCTATTACCAAAGAAAAATGTAGTGCCTTGTACCATTCAGTAGAAAAATACATAAATAGCTTTATTTATAGTTTGCCATCTTAACTGTTCTAAAAAAGTGCATCAATGATTCCATTGAGTTTTGCGCTAAAAAATGCATACTAAATCAAAGCATTTTTCTTCTTTAAAACTGTTTATTAATTATTTAATATAGCATTTAATGTCCAAAGCTCACATTAACAAAACAAACAACATAAGTTCATTATTCTTTATTATTATTATTATTATAAATGTAACATCTTATTTTTAATTTCACCCATTCTGCTTCTTGTGCATATTTCTTCTCTTTTCACTTGCTTTTAGACTTTTAAAAAACTTCTGAAAGTAATAATTATATTTAATTCTAAATTGAATTATTTTTGGACTATATGAATTAACAAATATTTAATTATCTTCTCAGAAAAGTTTCATCATTATTTTAAAGAAAGAAACATGGATTTGATTGTTCTTTTTTGACAAAAAATGAAAAATAGATGTTTTCACCACCACCCCTCTTTATGTAGAACAAAACTGGTCACTATGGCAACAGATATATGAGTTTTGAAAGGGACGGTACATCATACCATGAAACAGAAGAAATTTTTAAGGTTTTCCTCTTTATTCGAGTTCCATTACTCAACTTTATTCAAACTGAACTTATGAAATTCTTTGAAATAACTCAACTTCATGAGAATTTTTGAAAACTAACATTCTTTTAATTCTGACTGTGAAAACTTTAATCATTGATTGAGATTTGTTGCACTTAATTTTGTACCAGGAAAACATAAAAAATCTTGCTAAATATTTATGCCTTTAATTTAATTTCTATAGCATCTATTTCTTTTATATTAAAATAATAATAAGCTGTTACACATGTGTGTATGTATATATATGTCACAATTTTAGGGACATATTTGTAGCAATGCACTTTCAACAGTGAAACACAATAATCCAGAATGTTGGTTCCTTAAACCTTAGGAAGCAGCAGTAAGAATTCCAGTAAAAAATTAATTATGACACTATCAGTGAACACCAGACGATCAATTTCATAAAAAAAATCATATTACAGAGCAATTGGAAATCATTTTTAATTTTTATCTTAAGGGAACTTCCTCTAAAAACAGAGAGAAAATTCCATCAAGATACAACAGCTAAGCAACAATGCCCAAAGAAAACTAAATAACTTTGAATTAGGCTTTCATAATGTCTGTCTTTTTTCTCACTGAAGGTATAGCCCTGCTTGTATTAGTTTATTTATTTTTTTTTTTTTTAATTAGGATGCATCAGTGAAATAGAATTTATTGTATTATTATTAGGCACAAATTAAAATTTAAAGGAACTTCTTTTAATGCAATTAATTTACATATTCTGTTTGTCAGAAGTTTTTATTAAAATATTTCTTTATAAATGTCTACTTATATACATATATATAAATTTAAATGTGGACAATAATGTCGAAAACATTTTTAGAGTTCTTTTAACACTAGAACTACCGGAAATTTTACTCAAGTTTTTTAAAACTATTTCACACCAGAAATTTTATTTAAAACTACATAACTTATTCATTTAACGTATTTCTGTTAGTTTTATATTTATTTAAAAAAGAAATTTCTGGTTCAAATCTGAATATATTCATTTGGTAACCGTCAAAATGACGGCTCATGGTAGTACTAATGTTAAACGTATTAAGCGATTGAATATCAAAAGAATCATGGATGCACAAATTTACTGTCACATAGATTCTAAATAAATGTTCAAAGTATATTTTGTAATTTTTAACTAATCCTGAATGTTGTTTGTTGTTCATTTTACAGAAACACTTATTCACAAAAGTTTTATTACAAAATATTAGTTAATTGTGATAACTGTAATATAGTAGTAGTTTTTTTTTTTTTTTTTTTTTTTGACAAAATGATTGATTTACTTTTAAGGTACTCATCTAAAACCTCATTTTTATGGAATGTAGAAATTCTGATCACTAGAATAATATATTTTACCATTTCTCAGAAATTCAATAAAGTTCATTGTTGAATATTTTCTTAGTTCTTGTTTTACTCTTATTAATATACAAACATGATTTGTTTCATTGTGTAAGCTGAATTACTTTTTAATCTAAGGAAAAGATACTGGGTTTCCACAAAAGAAATATGCAACTTCAAATCAAGGGTATGAATTTCTTCCAGAGTGGAAAAAAACAGCAGGAAGAAATAGGTTTCTTCCCCTACTCAAAAAAAAAAAAAAAAAAAGAAGAAGAAACAGGTTTTCATTAATAATTTGCTACATAATACAACTTTTATTTGAGATATAGTATGCATTTTTCAATAGTAATATGTTGAGTAAGTTTAATTAAATTAGTCTTTTAATAATTTAAGTAGGTATGCTAAATTAATAATTACACCAGTCTTTTACCATGGTCATACACTTTACTAAAGTTTTTCATTATGTACTTACAGAAATTTTGTCCATAGTGAAAAATCTGTTAAAAAGCTTTACGATTTTAAATTTGTTAGTAATTAATAAAGCTGTTTTACTTTTTGAAGCAATTTGATATAGAAGGCAAGGCGATAATCAGAAAAGAAGTTTGTCTGTGTGCTGTGTTCTGAAGAGACCACTGCATGCACAGCTACACTATATGGCCAATGATGACTGGTCACTTGCGATTTTAGACGTTTTGTTAAATATCTGGAAAGATACATGAGGAATTTTCCTGGGACTTCAGGCGTGTAAAGAGTCTACGTCATATATTTCGGTGAAGATTCCTTCCCGAAACCCCAATAGGCGGCCATCAATAAATTGAAGAAAAACTAATATCTTTTGGATAACCCTGTAAAAGCTAATATCGCAAAAGCGTCAAAACGGTAGCACATGCTTAGGAGGCTTCTTTTAATAAACTATGTTCGTTTTTATGAGGATAGCACGCATACTCATGGAGAAATTAAGGTTTTTATAAAAACAGAGTTCTTAATACAAAAGAATGTTCTTTTCACGAAAGAGGACAAACAACATTATATACAATACCTTGCAATCAGAATTTTAAAATAATAAATATTGGATGAAAAGTAAGCAGGTTCACTAAATATTCTTTCACTGCGCATGCGCGAATGCAATCAAAATATACTGTGCATAATATATTAGCTAAATGTATAGAGCAACTTTTTTTAAAGTTTCAAAAACATAGCTTGAAAATTCTGATAGTGAGAGTCGATAGAATAAGCTTGAAATTCACTGTTCCCAAAAGGAAGCAAAAAGATGAGGGGCGGTATCAAATAATATACAATGAGAAACGCTTCATTCTTATTATATCAACTTTCATAAGGTAGTATATTTGGATACAACCGCTCATCTTTTTGCTTCCTTTTGGAAACAGTGAATTTCGAGCTTATTCTATCGACGATTACTATCAGAATTTTCAAGCTATGTTTTTGAGACTTTCACAAAAATTGATCTGTACATTTAGCTAATATATTATGTGCAGTATATTTTGATTGAATTTGCACATGCACAGTGAAACAATATTTAGTGAACCTGCTCATTTTTCATCCAATATTTATTATTTTTTAATTTTTATTGCAATATATTGTATATAATGTTGTTTGTCATCGTTCCTGAAAATAACATTCTTTTATATTAAGAACTCTGAAAATTATAAGCAAAATACTTGGTGAAATTTGGGATTGTTTTTATAAAAACTTTAATTTCTCCACGAGTATATGTGCTATCCTCATAAAAAAGAACATAGTTTATTAAAAGAAGCCTCCCAAGCATGTGCTACCATTTCAACGCTTTTGCGATATTAGTTTTTACAGGGTTATCCAAAAGATATCGTTTTTCTTCAATTTGTTGACGGCCCCTTATGGGGTTTCGGGAAAAATTTTTTATATATATATATGCGGAAATATGTCACGTCTATCATGTTGTTTACACTGAAGTTTCAGGATAATTCCTCATTCCAGATATTTAACGAAACATCTAAAATCGCAAGTGACCGGTCATCATTGGACATATAGTGTATGAGATTTTTGCAGGAAGCTCTATGCGCACCTCGAAGCCATTTTTTGATTTTTTTAATTAAAAACTATAATGAACATTGCAAAACAAAATGACTTGAAAAGTTGCACTGATTCGTCCAAACGTCTGTTCAGCAAATGAAAAACCCAAAGTCTGGAAACACAAAAAGTTTTTTTTTTTCTTTAGTCTTCCACAGCTCATATCAGTTTAACTGTTCAAAATGCAATAAAATATACACGTTTAAAAATTTTGTGCTTTAACCATTCTAATGCTGCAATCAAATTCTTATTAATCTTGTATAAAAATATTGTAAATTAACTCAATTTTAGATAGATTTCGTAAGAAATACTACCTATTACATTCTCCCCTAAGTTGGAATTTTTGAAAATTTTTTGCAGATTTACGCCGATTATGACTCCCTGAACCCAAATCACCCTCAGTTCAAAACTTTATAATATATATCTATCTATGTCACTTTTTTATGGACACGATAACTCGAATAATTCTTCACAAATCTCTTCCAAACTGATATATAAAATCTCGGTCAAGTTCATTAATGGGCAAAATCGAACCGGGAGGGATGGGGGGGCTTTTTGTGAAAACAGAAAAAAACCCATAACGTCTTAATTATGATACGTATCGAATCCGTTTAAAGTTATTATTACTTCTAGGAAAAGGGTCGAAAATTTATGTATAACAGATTTTTTATATCATTAAAAATGGCCCCAAGGGAGGGGTAAGGGGGATTTTAGAAGAAAAAAATTCATAACTTCGTCAATTTGCAAGATATCAAACCCGCTTAAATTTATTATAAATCCTCTTACTATTATCTAAAACTTTTATATTGACAAGTTTTTTATAGGACCAACCCTTATAGCAAAAAGAAATTAAAAGCAAAAAAATCCCTGCCGGCTCTGCCTGCGAACGAGTTAGATTTTGAAGTGGGCAGTCCCTTATAGAATCCAACTGAGGCATCATGGCAAAAAGGTAATTTCTTCCACAATTCCCAACAAACAGGTGCCCCACGGTCTGTATCTTCGAAATCTACTTGTGCCTGTAGGCCGAGCCGTCAGGGATTTTTTTAAGCCTGCATTGGGTTACTATTCGAAATATGAGAAAACAAAAAATACAAGGCTATATCTATGTACTTTTATCTTTCTAATTGTGGAATCCATTTGAAAAAATGTCAATATTAATCCTTAAAAAAAAATTATAATAATAATTAAAATCGAATAGCTGTTTCAGCGATTTTTCTGAAAATTTAAAAATTTTGTGCAGTTTTTCATGAATAAAATGGTAATCCTATTTATGTTGCATTTCATCAGTAGTATAAAATTTGTTTCATGGTCATTTTCACATATTCAGTTATGAGGTAAGAAAGAATGACAACATATTTCATCACTTGCAACTAAAAAAAAATGTTCTCGTTTTGTTAGAAGAAATACAAAAAATTTAAAAATACCCACTCATAGACACTTTCTCTTTTCTAACAATGTTTTATGTCTTTGATTTAAAAAATATTAATATTTACTATTAAAAAAAAAAAAATCATTTCTGGAAATCACTTATGGAACTCCTTTCTCGCATTCGTGCAACAGTTTTATGTTTTAGCCATATATGGTCAATTTTGTCCTCTGCTATTTATTTATTTTTTTTTTTTCAAATGCTGTATAATAATTGTATTTTGTTCAAGATTTTACTTCTTAGAGAGCTTTTAATTTCCTTAGTGTATTGATTGGAAATGGCGAAATGAAATAATTCTAAATTTATCACTGAAAATGTTCCATGCATTAGACTTTTTAAACTTTATTTCAGAAAATACAATTAATCATAGAAATTAAAAGCTAGAATGCTTAACAGAAATTAACTTATATGTTTCTGGGAATGTCCAGAAATATTGAATCCATTTCTGTGCAGCTAAAATCTTTTGAATTTGCCAAAATTACATTAACATATAGTTTCAAAAAATTAAAACCAATGTATAACAGTTTCACTCTTTAGGGTGCTCTAAAAGAAATTATGTGCTATGCATTATGAGCCTGAATGATTTATACTATTAAAAAAAATCATGAATTTAACTGCCCTGTGCAGGACATTTAAATTTAGCCAAGAAAAATTGGATGTCTGGTAATCCTACTTATGTTGCAATCTATCAAAAATATAAAGTTTGTTTCATGCCCATTTTCACGCATTCAGTTATGAGGTAAGAAAGAATAACAACATGATAAACAGAAGTCAAAATAGATAAACTTAGATGCATTCGTAATTTGATTACACAGGGAATATTTTCTTATCATTGACTAATTACTAATATCTTATTTTTAAACCATTAGTTTTAGAAATATAGTTTCAATTGCAAAAAAATTTTGAATGTTGTTTTTCCACATATGAAAATCTATTTATGCAGAATAGTTTTTGTTTTAAGTTACAAAATTTATATTTTTACACAGCCCCTTGGTTATCGTGTAAAAATATAAAAGTCCATTAATCTACGTTCACGGTCTCTTGATAACTGTGTGAAAATGTAATTATAAGTTATATTTAGAAAAACTTTCTCCCAGTGCTAATAAGTAAAAAACACTAAAAATGAAAAAAAGTTTTAAATGCCAAAAAATGCTAAAAATTCATAAAATCCAAAAACATCTTAACATTTTGATTTTTTTCTTATGTGTGCTATTCAGAAATTGATAAAATTAAAACTTTATTATTTCTTTTATTCCATTCAGATTTATTTATTTGACTATCTATAGCTTTTTCTTCTTGAGATGTTATGATAATACAGATGATGAATATTATGCTGACATTTATCTTTTCTTTCATTTATCTCTGTGAAGAAATTAATCTTGTATAAAATGAAACACTCATCAGAATTTTAACATTGCAAAATGCAGCTGTTGCTAGAAGATCGACTAATAGCCTTTTGTTTTATTTATTTATTAATTGATGTTCATTATTTTTACTCCATCTTTGTTCAGTTGCTGATATTTTTTAAACATTTTGTATAAGAGTAAGATTTCAGAATTTTTTTTTAAAGATTACTTTCAATTTGATCATAAATCAACTATTCATTTGAAACTGTATATAAATAAATTACACAAGTTAAATGAAAACCCATGAAAAAAGGGAAATTTTAAAATAAAAAAATTACACCTAGAAGCATTTCGAAAATTCTCAGAACTGCAATAAGCCCAAATTAAGGTATGAGCATAAAGCCAAATTTAAAAGACATCAAATCTGTAGATAAAGCTTAAAATAACTGCGCTAGTTTCACAGTGCACTATAGCAAGATGTGAATACTACATCATGAAAACATTTTATTTTCTTCAAAATTCTAATTTCTTTTGAAAGCTATCAAGTTCATTCACATTTTATAGTATAGTCCAATCGCATCCTTTTAGAATCATTAGAATCCAAATCATTTAAGAGGAGGGAGATTGTCTCGCTCAGTCCATTACCTGAATTTATCACTGCTAGAAACTATTTACTCTGCTTTTACTGTTATTATCCTATAAATCTAACATTCTGTTATTTTAAAAATAAAACCTTTCTTTAATTCTTTGAAAAATATGTTAAATTACATTTTTATGAGCTATACACAATAATTTAGTATTGCTTATAATATTAAAATGTTTATCATTGTATTAATAAATTAAGAGTTCAAAAGAGAAAATGATTTCAGCGATTGAGGGGGGGGGGGAGAGAGAGACTTGAGAAGCAGGTAAAATGAAAGCAAATTCAGGTATAACTGTTCCAAAATCCTACACTGAGACAAAATGTTACATCTCTATTGTAAAAAAACTTACTGTCGATGCCATAATTGAACCTATTGTGATCTTTCCACTTTCTTGCAAAAAACTGGTAGTTTTATACAGAAATGTATGATAAACATGCTGAACCAGACAGTTTTTATTACACAAATTGTATAGGATCAAAAACTATGCAATTGAACCATCTTTTGCAGCCATAATACTTCACTTGATTTTGGTGTGGAGTGTCCAATCTATTTTTTAAATGTCTGATTTTTTTTAGTTTTTTCCCCCCAAGTTTTTATCCAAAATTTCCTGATCTAAATAAGAGATTTAATTCATATTTTGAAATAACTTTTTATCTACTATTGTCATATTTTAAAAAGCCTAAAGAATAATATATAAATTATATTTGAATAATTAAAATATTACATCAAAATGATGAAAATTATGTATATTTAAAACGATTTTCTTATAGTGTCTAAAAAAAAACTTTTCTTCTAGAAATTATATTGATCTTACTTAATAATGAAAACAGCTGTCATGACAGTGGTGCATGCGGCCTTGGGGACCAAAATATATCCCCCAATCAAAGGGTGTTGAATGAATGAAAACCTGCAATTTTTTGTAATTGGATAATCTTTTTAAAACAAGATAAATTAGCATGGTTTTAGAGCCCTCGGGGTCTGGATAGGGGTTGATAAGCGTAGCTCTTAGGGGGCAGAGAGCCCTAGTACACACACAGCATATATATATATATATATATATATATATATATAAAATCGGTCAAGTGCAAGTATTACTTGCACTCAAAGGTTCTATACATTAAATTTATTAATTACTAACTGCTATAGTACAAAAATCATTGATAAAGTAGAGTAAGACTTTGTAAACAACTGAACTACACCTCTACGACCCATAGTTTAAGAAAAATGCAAAAGAAAAGTATGATGTCATATACACTACAAGGGAAAAAAACTTTACTGTTAACATGAATATCAGTATTTGCATATGTCTGCAGATGAAGATGCACAAAATATCAACAGGCATGCATGAGTACACCGTAAATTGATGTCATGCTGTCGTTTGAATTGTATGTAAAAGACTGCATGTAGTAGCTACCGGTGATCTTCAAATGTATATAACGTATTTCGTTCGTGAATAGTGCAATATGTACTTTCTTTTCAGTCAATCAATGCTAGGGAATATACCAGTCACTGTCCATCCCGTGATATGACATCATAATTTCAGATTTTTCTCTAAAACTATGGGTTGTAGAAGTACGGTTCTTTAGGCATTTTTTATGTACTCCAAGCAAGGAATCTGGCTGTACAGAGTTTGTGCGATCTTGACGGGAAACCCTGTATACTAGCAAAGTATAGATGGATATAATGCATATTCAGAGAGTAACTAGTAACTAAATAGTAACAAATATCATTATTCTGTAAATTTTTTTTATCTTATCCAAATCCGATTGTGTTATAACTAAAAAATGAATGAATGCCACATTGCACAAAGATGTTTGTGAATACATTATCAATAATTGTGTTAATCCTTGGTAGTAGATTCTTGAATGAATGAACTTAGACCAGGAGAAAAAAAATATTCCAACAGTTCATTTCTAGTTTTGTTTCTAAATTTGACATTGAAATGATCTGAGATAACTAAATTTTGACATACCTAGTGATGTCAAGGAGATAGGAATTTGAAAAGAAAACTCAACAAAATCTTAATAAAAAAAGTAGATGGTTAAAACAAAGTATCAGAACTATTCAAAGAAAATATACTAGTACAGTACAATATTGATATTTCGAATCTCTGGGGAAGAGAAAAAAAAAATTGAGATACAGAGGTTTAGAGTTATCAAGGTTTTGACCAAATTAAAAAATTAATCTCAAACTGCTTTTGGCTGTAAAACATATGATTAATCAAAAACAACACACAGTCTACTAATAATTAACAAATTACTCTGCTCAACGTTGTAATAATTTCAAAATTGTGTTATACACATATTTGTCTTGATTAAATATAATATCCAATTCTTCATTACGAAATGCCTTCAGTTGTTTCGAAAGAAAAAGTCCTTAATTGAAGTCTGTTGTCTCAAAGAATTTTTATTTTAATTGCACAGCTTTCTCTAATGTAGCAATGGAACCAAATGCTTCAGTTCTAATATTTTAATTTGATTAAAAAAATCTCTGCAGCAGGTCAACTGCTTTCTCGGGTTCTTTCACAGTAATTTTTTCATGCTTTTGTTGATCTGTTGACTTGTCTGTATCAATTCCCACTGTTCTGTATTCAGTTCTTCTTCAGCTGCTTGCTTAATGGAATCAACTTCCTCTGTTTCACTGGAAGTTACATTTTCTAAAACTCCTGTTTTGATAAAACAACTGTTGTTTCTGTAACAATTATCCATGCATAGTCAGCCATTCACATTGACTGTAAGATGTTGATAGGTGTGCTAGAAGGTTTACCTTCACTGATACTATCCAGAAGTCTTCTCACAATTTGCGCTCGATAACCAACTTTGAAGCTATATATTATCCCCTGGTCGAGTGATTGTAACTTTGAAGCTGTGTTTGGCAGTAAAAATTTAACAGTAATTTTTTTTTTAGTGTTGGAAGATTAGAGTGAGCTTTACAATTGTCTATAAAGAGGAGAATATGTCTCCTTACTTTTAGCCATTTTTTTTTAATCGATTCTTATCAGTCAATTAGCAAAAATTGCATTTGTCATCCAAGTTTTTATATTTGACATGTACAGCATTGGAAATGACTTAATTTTAGCAAAGTACCTTGGCTTTTTAGATCGTCCTATCATAAGTGGAAAAACTTTTTTTTAACAATTTGATTTGCTGCCAAAAGCATAGTTACATGAAGCTTACTCTGCTTGTCACCCTCGGCTTTCATCACCCTTAAATACTGCCATTTTGTTGGGCAAACACAGGTAGAATAATTCAATTTTGTCTGCATTAAACACATCATCTGCTTTATAGTAATTTAAAAGAGAAGGAAGTTCAGAAAGCCACTCTTCACAGGTAGCTGCATCAGCCAATGCACTTTTACTGACTTCACTTTTTAATTCTCCTGCCAACCATTTGCTTGCTTTAAATTCACTGTTCCAAGTCCAGTTCTTTTTCAAAATCCCCTGCTTTGTGCTGCAACATCAATCAACTCAAAGGAATGTTTTGATCACGGTATTGGACAAACCAATTTCAAACACATGCTTCAACTTCAGGATTCACTGAATTCCAAAATTTCTTTTTTCTTCTTGTTTCTGCCTTTGTAGTTTTTTTCGATTGTTTCATGGTTTTTTATTATTGTTGAAATAATGCTGGAAGGGATTTTAAAATAAGCACCAATTTCTATTTTTTTTTTTTTTTTTAGTTTGTTTCCATCCATAAACTTCAAGATTTAAATTTTATCTTCAATCGATAACACACACTCAATTTACACTTTTTTACCAGTCATTCTCCAGAAGTCAGATAAATGAATCTACGAATGTTCAGGAACACATTTTTGCTCTCCACTGGTCGGTTAAGAAATGAAGAAACAGACACCCTATCGTCAAAGTGCACCTGTTTCAAAACAGAAGAATTATGTGAGGAATGGTCCTTGTAGCCAGTGACAAGAAAATACCACCTCCTTTGGTGTTATTTTAGGTTTACCCCAAAAGAATTTGGCAAATTGGCAGATACAATGAGCAAGCGTGTGCTTTCCAGCGTAGCTATTTGCACTGTTTTGTTTGTTACAGTTTCAAAAGCCTTCCATTCTTACCCTTTAAGTTCTTTGTCTCAACAAAGGGATATAAGAATGTAAAACAAGCATTCAGATCAAACTGGTTCTACAGCTGATAATAGTCAAAACAAGTCAAAAGTTAAATTAATTTCTGTGGGAACAATTTCGATATATCAAGGGTTTTGAAAAATATATTTTGAGATAACTATGGAAAATACATAAGAATTTTGATGGAAATTTCTTTTTTTTGACATATATCAAGGGTTTTGAGATAAGGAGGTTCGAGATATCATCTCTGTATATGTAAAACAATACATGTCATAATTGAATTCTATTGGAATGAAAAACCAGGGTTCGTTGATATATATGTCCGATATTTATTTTCAAAATATCAAGATTTTTGATATTGTCATATTTGATATATATTTTCAAAATATCAAGATGTTTGTTATTTTCAATATTTGATATTTATTTTCAAAATATCACTGGACAAGATATTTTTGATATTTTAAGTCAAAACAAGTGTAAATGAAATTTTCAACTGATATTGACTGTTCCATTCTGTAGATAAAGAACATTTGTCTGTGGCAGTGATTTTTCTAACTAAAGAAAAAAAAAAAAAAATCTTATCCAAGCTTTGTTTGAAGATTTTTATTTTTAAATGTAGATTATATGGGACTAATAATTATGTAGGACATAACTAATTCAGGACAGATATAGAAAAATAAACTGTCTAATTTAGATAATTAGTGAATACAGCTTCATTAGAAAAGTATGTCTGGCTTTGGTGTTGTTGAGCTTAAATTGTACAACATGTTAGGGAATAAAAAAATAAGCTGACTATGTTTAAATTTTTCAATTAAAAAAAAACTATTTTGTATTTAATTTTTTGTTTTATAAAATTCTGATTTCTTGATAGTTGATACTGAATCTTATAGCTCTTTTTTTATAAGTGTATAAAGCAAATTGTTTCTGTTTTGTTGATTAATTAATCTTCAATTTTGTTCGAAGTGAAAAATAAAAGATGTAAAGGGGGGTGAAAGCAGTCTTAGTATATTGTTTAAGTTTTCATGTTAAGTGTAATATAGTTTAGCTTCTAATCTATATTATGCTTAAAAATATTTATTATCAGCAGTAAGTTGACTATTTTGAAAATATCGGATACATATCAAAAATATCGGATATATATAAAAATATCGGATATTTTTGATATTTTCAAAAATATCATGATATTTACGAACTCTGTGAAAAACTGTAAATATTTCTCACTTTAAGACAAAGACCTTGTACAAAGTTTAAACTTGGCTGAGTGCCAACCATGCTTCGAAAAGAGGTCACAGAGTTGTTCGTGAGAAGTCACCTATTTGTCTTATTTGATATAATAGTGGACAATTTTAAGGCGATTTTGAAAAAAAAGGGCAAAACTTTGACTCATTTTATAACATAAAGATAATACTTGTGGGCATAATTAGTGAAGTTTATTGTAATCGAAAAGTTTTTTCAAGATAAATGAATTACATATTGAGTCATAAGCAATTATTTTTGTCTCAAAACTACTTACTTTTAACGTCTTAGAATTATTCTATGGATCATTTTTAAATAATTGAATTCAATTGGAATGAAAAATGTTGACTATTTATCACTATGATTCGCCTCACCTAAAACAAAGACCTTGTATTAAGTTTAAACTTGATATTATGCCAAACGTGCTTCGAAGGGAGGTTGAAAAGTTGAAACATCGCCTTGGTCCATGCTGTCTTTTTCTAGATAGGTTTTAATTAATATCTCAGATAATTACTGACAAATTTTTTTTGAAAATCATTATTAACAATCCTTGAATGATTCTGCGTCGATAGGTACCTCGAGTGCCCATCAACTCCCCACCTGAGTACCCGCAAAGTAAAGTTTATGTGTAACAGCAAAATGAGAGTTTTTCAAAAATTATTATGTGACCTAGGATAATTGCTATAGTTTTCCTGCAAGGTTTAAATAAACTCCTACTACCCTTAATTTTTTCATATTTAGTTTCAGTAGATTCGGAAATAGGAGGTGAGGGAGTGGGACATATTTTTGCAGTACGTTTTTGATGATATCTCTGAAAATATAATACCTAAAGTTAAAACAAATATATTTTTGAGTTTGGTGTTACGAGATTTTTTAAAAAATACCCCACACAATATACAATTTTTTTTTTCAAGTAACTTAATATCTTGGCTAATTACTGACAATTTTTTTTCAAACATCATTACCACCAATCTAATTCTTTGTCGATAGGCACCTCGGGCACCCCTCAACTTCCCTGCTCAGGACCTGCAAGCTATAGTTTGTGTGTAATGGTAAAATGAGGTTTTCTCAAAAACTATGTAACCTACGATAATCGCTATATTTTGCTGCAAGGTTTAATTAAAGTCTTACTTTTCCTAATTTTTTCCCAATTTTAGTTTCAGTAGATTCAGAAATTGATAGGGAGTGGGGCAGTACATTTTTGATGATATCTCTGAAAATATAATACCTAAAATTAAAGCAAATATATTTTTGAGTTTGGTGTTACAAGATCTTTCACATGATACCCCACACGATACACGAAAAATATTTTTTCAAGTAACTTAAGAAGCCCCCTAATTTTTTCCTAAAAATATTTGTGAATGGCTAATAATTTTAAAAAATAGTGGGTCAATAACCTTTATAAGTCTCCCAAGTTTGAACTTTCCATGTTCCATAGTTTACGAGAAAAATGTCTCTAACAGAGAAACATATGAGTGATCTTATAATGGTTCTGTTTTTACTTTTTAAGTATGGAACCCTAAAAACCAGATACTGACATAGCAAAGTTAGATTCATGGTTAATAAAACCTGTTATTACATATAATAAAGGCAAAACATTAGTTGGTAAACACAGATTCCAGAAATGCATAAAAAGTTAAAAAGACTTGTACCAATATATGTTTATAACATTCACTTACCCCCCCCCTCCTCCTTTTTTTAATATAAAGTTTGAATCATTCAAATGGAAGTGTTTTTACACAGTTCTCTCTCTCTCTTATCTCTCTTTTTTTATTTTTATTACTCTGGTAAATCTTAGGATTTGCCAAGATCTTTTAGATTTTAAAGTAGTATATATAAACAAATAGATAGTGACTAAAATAAATAAATGACTAAAAGAAAAAAAAAACTCAAAAAATAATAGTAACTAACTTTATGTACATTCAAATACACTCTACCAAAAAAGTATATACATTCACAAACATACATTTACAAAGATCCAGACTCTATTCGCTGTCTCAACTGGGCTGTAATTGTGCCAATAGGATCAGCAGCATATTCTGCATTATTCAAAATTTGCTGATAAGTTTCGATATCTTCCATCCTATTAAAATGAGAAGACAAATAGCAAATCAATAAGATTAAATATTTTACATTTCCATATTATTACAATTATATAATAAATGTATTTTACACTAATTCTTTATCGTGCAAGAGGTAATACCTTAAAATTTTGAGTAAATAATTTTTTGTTTTCTGAAGTTTGGACTCTACAAATAAGGTAAATTTGGTAAAATAAAAAACAAAGCTTTCATAAAAGTTATATATATTATGTCATTTTGTATATGTTACATTATAGTGGGTAGCAACTGATGTAATGATTTTTTAAATGTTTGAGTAACATTTTAAATGTAGGGCTTATAGAACATAGACAGCAATGAAATTGTAATATGTTGTGTACAGCCCTTTATAGTTATTTTATAGAGCTACACAAAAAATTTAGTACATATTCTGTCTATAGGCAGGAAATATTTAAGATGCATTCTGCTGATATTTTAAGATTTCGAACTCAACAAAATTCATATTAAGCTACACTACAGTATTTATTTTACATATTGAAAATTTTGTATGTAGCATTTAGTTCTTTTACAGGGCCAGGAAAAATAGAGACACACAGCAGTCAATGGCTGGTTATTGTTGGAAGTATTTTTTAATGATGTCATATATGATAAAACAAATTGTAGTTTATAACTTATAATTATAGATGACTTTAATTTGTCGGCCAGAAACATCTTCAACTCCCACCACTCAGACACCAAATCATTGCCAAGCCTTTGGCATAAAGACTGAATGAGGTAGATTTTTAATATTTTCAAATGACAGCCTCTTTGTAATTTTTGTGGGTAAATTAAAATGGGTTTAAAAAAAGTATCAAATCAGAGTTTTATAATGAAGGCAAATAAGGAAAATTTTGGAAAAATAATATATTTTTCAAACCTTATTAACGTTAACCTTATTAAGTTTAATATAAAAGCCTTTGTAAATGGCATCAAATTTGAAATAAGCATTCATTTTAAAATAAACTGTATTTAAAATATTTAGATACATGTACACATAAAGTACATTATTATTAATAATAATTTATATCTATACTAATATTATAAAGTAGTAAAGATTGTTTTTTTGTTTGTTTGTTTGTTTGAAGGTGGTAATCTCTGGAACTACTGAAGCGATTTCAAACGTGATGGTGGCAAATTGATGGTGACAATCCCGTCTCCAACATAGGCTATATTTTACATCAGTGCCAGTACTCCCAAGGGGGTGCAGGAGCGAAAAATGTTTTAAAATTTTGATTTTACTGTGATTTTTGAACTCTCCCGATTTTTGGGTTAGGCGGCGAATTTTTCACATTCGTAAACAGAATCAGATATCAATCTTTTAACCAAATATAGTAAAAGTTGTGCTTTTTTCAATAAAGTTTATTCAGAATTCATACAGCAATTCCCCGCCTCCCCCCCCCCCCCTCAAAAATTTTTTGATAAGATTTTTTTTTTCATGTTACAGCAAATTTTCAACATTCGTAGAAATAATCCAGCTTTAATGTTTTTCTCCAATATAGTAAATTTTGTGTTTTCTTGTTTGCAGAAGGTAAGGGGGGGGGGGGTTAGAATTTTTTTCGCGTTACACGAATTTTTTATAAGATGTTTAGCCTTTTTTTTTCTTTTCTTATGGTGATCTTTTGAAATTTTTTTCTGAAGCAAAAAGAATTCTCTGGTAAATTTTAGTATGTACTGACATGATTAAATTCAAGTTGGAAGAATGCCAAATTGGATCATATAGAAAAATGAATGACGATGTTGAAAACTTTATTTTAATCTGGAATAAAATAAAAATTCACAATAATTCCAGGCTCGCTTAATTCGAGACACAAACAGGTGTATAACCTAACCAACAGGTGTATGCTGCCAAAGGCAGTGGGGCCCTTAATCCTAGGTTCTTTCAATTCGAGGTTTGTGTTTGATAAACTGGCCCAGCAAAGTTAAACTAGAAAGGTGTACGCTGCCAAAGGCAGTGCGACCCCCTACTCTAAATCCTTTCTGGAGAAAATGTGTGAATTAAACTCTGATTTTAGGTACATTTAAGGTTATTATTCCGGCCCGGACAACACCAGACGAGTCATCTATTAATAGAATATAATGAAAACTTTTAAAACAAAACAATAATACAATAAAATTGTAATCATGTAATAATCAGTTCAATAACAATCACAAACAACTTTTTATATTTACTTTTTAGAACTTTTTATAAAAAAATTCTTGCTTTTTCAAAGATTTAGGGGGGAGGGAGGTGGTGGATCATGACCCTACACTGGCCTCTTCAGCATATGTCCATTTCAATCAATAATATAAAATTTTCTGACACATTAATTGACTTATTTTCAAGCATAAAAACATGAAATCAGTAGGCGTAACTTGGAATTGAATAGCATTTTTATTTTTGATTAATCTATTACATCTTGAGTTTTATAAGCTTAAGCAGTTGCTTTTTCTTTCCGTCTCATACAGAAATTCTGTTCAAAACATAAATTTTGGCAGTATTTTCTCAAACATCCTGTAGCATTTGCAACCATTACCATTTTTTTATTTTATATATAAAATGACTTGAAAAATAATAATTAACAATAATAGCATACTAGACATATGTTTCAAGAAATTTATCTTAAATTAGATTTATTTTTGTATTTTTATTCTTTACAGTATTTGTATTCCTATTTTTATTAATAACTTTGTCCTACTTTTTCTTATTTATTTGATCATTTTTTTCCTATTTTATTGTTTTTTTCCCCCTTTTTTTTAGGAATAAAAGGGTGCTTTGTGGTCTGTATATCATAGGAAAGCCCTTGAAAAATAGTGCAAAATTGTACTTTTGGACTGCATCTATTTAGCTTAATTAGGACAGCTGCTATAGCAGTTTGAATATATAGCAATTCGATGTTTCTTGACAACTTCACACTATATTTTAAAAACGATTGGAAATATATATATTTTTTAATTTAGACTTTCCTTAATCTATATGAAGGCTACCTCTGTAGCAAGTTTCATTAAAATTTGAGATGGAAACCTAAAATTTTTATTAAAATTGTGTTTATTTGTTATAGAATGATTCAATTACTATATTTAAATCATAAGTTATTAAATCAAGAAATCAAAATTCTGTCATAACACTCAATTCTAAACAATGATTAAATGTCACAAATAAAGATAAGCACACTTACATAATATTGAAAAATAAAGGACATTATTAAAACAATTTATAATTTTAAAAAAAATGAATTAGTTTAAGAAACCAAATTACTTACATTTCTGCATCTTGTTTAGAAAAAGATTTTGCTGCTCTGGACTTAGCCTCATCTTTATTCCTAAAATTAAATAAAAAGACAACTTTCCATAAGTAAAAATGACAATTGATTTATTTTCAAGTTAAAAAATATAAAGAATACATGCATGACAAAATATTATACAAGGAATCAAACTCTAGTTTAAGATTTTGTCAAGAAAGAAGGGATAAAATATTAGCAACATTTTATATTTTACAAAGTGTAATATATAAAATGCAATTTCTAATCCCTTCAAAGCAAAGCCTATGAAATATATCATTTGTAGATGAAGATTAACACGTTATACTAATGAAATTTAAATTAGCTATCAAATGGTTATTTAAATTTAATTTTAATTAGCAAATTGCTTATAAAATACATCATCATAAATCAAAAATCACCAATTTTGAGTTATTTATGCAATTTAAATGTACTTGTTATAAACTTTTAAAAACTTGTCTATCAAATAACACCTGAAAGAGATAGTTACTATTTAAAAGTATTTGATAATAGCTTTTTGTTAAACAATGAATTCAACATTAATATGAAAAATATGGGAAAGTAAGTTTTAGAGAATATCTATGTGGGTAATAGCTCAAAGACTTGCAAAGACACTTGCTGTCATATGCAATACGGAACCGTTTATCTGGAAACTAGTTAACCGGAATAGTATTTTCAATCAACCAACTGCAGAATCTTTCCGGAAAAACACACCATTTATCATAAAATTTTCAACATTGCATTTTTAAAAAAATTAGTAGTGTAGTATTTTTTATTTAGTATCTATTGTTTCACTTGAATATGGTATATTTATTACCCATGCCATATATATATTATACTTTAATCTAATATTCTTTATGCTACAGCAATATTTTTGCTCCGTAGTGCTTAATCTACAACATGGACAATAAATAAACAAAGCAGGATTGTTGCCAATCTGAAGAAACAACATAGAAAATATAATATTTATCCACCTACATGGAGATATGAAGAGAAGAGTGATAACTGTTCCTCAAAAGGTACAGTTTGACATGTATCACATTTGATTTCTTATTTTTCCCAGCGGATGACACCAGACAAAATGGCATTGAGACTGGAAATGAAGTTCTTAAAAGAAAAGGCAAAGTAATCGCAATAAACGGAAAAAAAAAAAAACACTAATTTTGTAGTAAATTTTGTCCGTTGTAAATTCTCCGAATAAACTTTTGAATATTTTATGTTCTTTTCATATCTCTTCATATCTCTATGAATGTGAATAAACAGAAAAAAAATGTTTTGCTACATTACTCCTTCAGATTGGCAACAGTTCCGTTTAGTTTGTTTTCAGCTTTGTCGCGTGCTTACTACGGAGGCACTTGATGTTGTTACGCGACGGCTGTGTATTAATTCTATTTTAAAATTTAAATATCTTTAATTTAAATCTTTTGCAATTTAAATATTTTAAACTCAATATTTTATTAAGTCCTAATTTAAATCATTTTAAATTATTTATTTCTAATATTATTATTCAATTTTCACTTTAAAAGATAGTCCTTTATAAAATACTATTACATTCATAATATTTCTGCATCTTCCTTTTTCAATATCTTATCTAACGTTTCTGTTTAGTCTACAAAGGAAGAATCCCCCTTTTTGGCCTCTCAGTTAAAATTCCTTTCATCCTAGCGTGTCTGGGCGGCTGCTGAGGTCATTGACTTACGGTTCACTGCATCAGCGACATGCACCCGTTCGGGGATTTTGAACACAGCATCGGTTAATTGCGATTAACCCGATCACGAATACTTTTTTCTGATTGGAGGAACTCTTCAGTCCCAGCGGTTGAGATAATTTAACTGGCTTTTAACGGCTAGTGTTTCCCGCGACTTCTTAAAATTTTTCGTAGCGTTCTCTCTCTTGCAAAATGATCTTCATGGAATAAGGATGTAAATTTGAACGTCTATAAAATCTTGGACCGATCGTTCGAACTAAACGGGTTCGACGATCGGTACCGTTTAAAATTTCTAAATTATAGATTCCTTAAAAGGATAACTTAATATACATAATAATTATTTAAATAAAATACTCTGTTTTATAAGTCATAACAACTATGAGATAGTTATTGAATTTGAGATGAATGCTGGAAGTGAATGCTAGCTATGAATGTCATCTAGTATTTGTTCACTGAGCTTGGAGAAACTGAGAGTCACTTTTGATGTCCTGCTGTATATTCTCTTCAACCACCTACTTGAGTAAGATTTATAGTTCATCCAGAGGCGGTAAGATATCTTATATATTTAATTCGCTGATGCTCTAAAGTATCATACGAGGATACTGCTAACCAAGTAGTGAATGCTTCAACAATTAAGTGAACACCTCATTTTTAAGTTCTTATAATGGAACTTGTGCCTATTGAGATGACCCTAGGCTTAATCATTTTAAACTTTTGATGTCAAGAACATTTAAAGCTTTGATAAGCTCATCATTTAATGTTTATGCATTGTATAAGACAAGATATCTGTTCATGAACTTTCTAATTTCGCGATTCTTCAGTTTCATCTTATTTTCACGGTACTTCTGTAGTATAATGCACTGTTATAATATTCGTACAAGACGAATATCGTCATACTCGTATTCATGTCATTAAGTAAATATTTTTATAATGTTTTGCAAAGTTGAAGGAATGACAATATAATGTTCCTGATGATTTTAATATTATATATGTAAGGGGGTCTGCGCAGTACTTTCCAATTATTTCCAATATTTTATAATAAAGAATTTTAGTATTATTTTATTTGTTTGATTGTTTATTTCTCTAACAAGTGCATTATAAGAATTTAGAATTATCATAGATTCATTGATATTTTCGATTCATTGATATTTTCGATTCTAGTTCTAGTTATATTATGTATGGATTAGGTTTATGGATTTTTATTCAGGTAAGATATCTTTCTGTTATTCACCATGAACGTTCTTCATTATATTTTTTCCAGGTGTGACCACTATACTTATAATAATTATTTTGATCACTGGCTCTTCTTCAAAAATCTCAAATTCTTCTCCTTTTTGATATTCCAAATTTTAAACATTCCCCCCTCTCTTTTACTTTCCCCCCCACTTTCAAGTAATTCTCTAAATTTTAATGTAATATTTATTCAACCCCGGTACCATTTCTTTTTATCGTTACATTTATGGTGCCTTCCAAACCAAAGAACTTCCCCACTTTTTGAATTTAACGTACTTTCGTTTCTTCTTCCTCTCCCCCCCTCCGACGGATTTCTTTCTGGTTTATTCGGTCACAGCAGTTTTCATATATCTTTTAGACATTCCAAGACTTCAAATCTTTTTTGGTTTTCTAGTGTTGATTGTTATTATTTAGAATATTACTTACAATCTATAAACAAAGATTTATTTATTATTATGTTATTAATTAAATATGACACTTAGTCAGATAATATATATATTTTTTTTTTCTGCAATATGATATTAATTTTTACAAACTTTATGAGTTTCCTGATTTATTTATTAAATGAATATTTTGTGTGGCTATTTAATTTTAGAGCAGCCAATTGTTTTGTTTTAATACCTAACTTTTGTGGTTTCTGAAAATCTGAATACATCCGCAATTTTTTTTTATTTACATCATTCAGGAATGAAATTGTTTTGTTTATTGGTATCAATTTATTATTTTACAAAATGCAATATATTTCTTATAACACATAATCTGGCCAATTATGTTTCTTATTTATTATGTTTCACAACTATGGTTATTCTATACTTTATCACAGATTATATATATATTTAAGTATTAAATACTTCTATATTGGGTTGACAACTATCATTTTACTGATAATAACTTTATATAATTTCATGTTAAAATTTTCATAATGCATTTTATGCTCTTGGTAACTTGGTATTGATGATTCATTTAATGATTAAGAATGTTATCAAATTTATTTACATTCTCATATTTTAAATATGAAGTTATATTCTTTACAAATTTCTATTATCAAGATTTATACAATAATTACAATATAATTTAATTATTAGAACAACCTTGATTATTGACTCTCTTTGATAAAGATAACTCTCTATATATTCATCAACAATTTTATATTAAATTTGACAAATTATTTTTTAAAATATTTACATTTTATGAATGCTTTTGATTCTCTTATTAAATATTTATACTTCTTCAAATTACTCTGTTTTAAATAAACAAATTTATTATCTGCAGCATTTACTATAAATTGATTAATAAAAATATTTACAATAACTTATAAAAATCATTATTTTATTTTATTTACTGATTCTTTTCACTGACTACATATTTTATCAATTGGAACTTCTGAATGTATGAATCGATGTCACTGATTCAGTAGGATTTTTCGTTTCTGATATTATTTTTAGTTTGTGTTTTGAGACAGTTTTATAAAATTTTTAGTTTCTGTTTTTACTTTTGGTTTGCGAGTAATGAGTTAATTCCTAAATTTATATTTATGCACATTTTATTTTAAAATTTTGCAATAGTAAGTAGCAACTACTTATACAACGGGTTTGACATAAAAAATTTGCATTTGATATCAATGTAAATGCCCTTGTAGTGTGTGTGTGACTAGCTATCACACATTACCTCATGAGCTATTCATCATGTTGTATATTCACATTCATAATTGATTTAAGTTATTTTGATTCTATCCATTAAATTTCTTAATTTATCAACTTCAATTGATCTTTTTACGTTTATATTAATTCTGTTGCTACTAATCATTTTATTTTTTGATTAATACCCTTGATGGTATTATGAAATGATGCTAAGGCCTATCGCCATAACAATTTCCTTATTATTTTAGAATTTGAAATTTTACTATGCCTATTTTAACTCTGCTGCTTTGGAAATTTTTATCATTACTTTCTTAATACATTATAAAATTTTATATATTCAATTTTACAAATTCATATTACTATTATTTATAAGAGTTATGAAATTGCTTCTACAAAAATGTCTTCTTATCAGCTCTTGTGACACCTTACCCTCTCCCTTAAATTTTATTTCACTATAGCAAAAATTTTATTTACCCTCCCAATTTAATTTAAACTTCATTTGAAAATTTTGTGTATCTATTTCTGCTTAAACGTCCAAAAAGTTTAGTAGGCTAGTGACTTTGAGTTTACTCAGGCAGAAAGAAATTCTGGCAAAATTTTTGTACGCAATAATTTATTCTAAATTTACCTATTTTGTCATATATTAATTTTCCTAGGGGTTGTCGATAGCTTTTTTTTTTTTTTCGTATTAACCCGAAGCTTAAGAAATGAATCTTTCTGGCCGGAATCAATGAGATGTGTCACAATGAGCAAAATGCCTCATACACTCACCGGTATAGCTTACGCAGGATAATTGTATATTGGCATAATCTTATTTTTCAAAATTTTATTTATTTGCTATAGTCTAAATTTATTTTTTGTTTATTTTTAAAAATTTTATATCATTTTGCAGTGTTATGTTTTCCATTTGGTTGACATATTCTCTCTAGTTTTTATAGTCACATTAAAAGAGCATCAATCTGTCATAAATCTGTAAATTATGTGCTGGGGAATAACTTTAAATTATCAAAAACAAAACTTTTAAATGATCATGGGCCCATTTCACATCAAATGATCATATATTATTATAAATAATTATTGATTTGAGACAAAATAAAATTGAAAATGAAAAATAAAAATATATGAAATGAAATAATATGAAAAATAAAATTATGAAATGAAAAATGAAAAATAATACATTGAAATGAAATATCAAAGATATATGAAATGAAATTTGATTTTGATATTTAGAAAAGAGCATGATTTCTTATTTTTTTAAATTCACCACAGGCTCTCTCGCTCTCTCATGATGTCGCAGATGAGTATTTATCAAATTGTGGAAATTTCACCATTTTTTTTTGAAGGTTTTGCTTAAGCTTGACCAAATTTTTTTGGTGGATAAATCTCAATAGATGCGCAGGTCTCTATTATTTGTTTGCTAGAATTATGGGCAGTACACACAGAAGGTCAATCTCAGTCTATATGGGAATTTAAAAGAGGAATCCCAGATTCTTCTCCCTCTGTCAATCCTTCACGGTGCAGCCTTGTGATTTATGTGAGCTTTAATAATGGAAAGATTATAAGTGAGATTTATTTTTTTTAACATGGTCATTTTTTTTGTCTCGAATGCGCATGCCTATATGGTTTATGTGAGACTCTAGAGATGATGCACAGAATTGGTGGTTGTTGTATATAGAGGAGTAGTGTATATAGAAAGAAAGATTGGAAATGAAGTAGATAGGAAAATTTTTTTGGAAATCATGTCATCTTTTGGCCATTGTTGTCAGTTCAATGTTATGAGGAAACTTCCTTACGCGTTTTGAACGACACAATGCTTAATAGTAATTTAATTATATAATTGTCTCAGTTTTGTTGATTTTGTTTCCTCAGCATCTCCTCACAGAAATTTTAGTTTAAAACAATGACTATAATCATTATATAATAAATTAAACATGTTTAAAGGACATGTACTATTTGAAAATTTTTACTGTTGAAATAACTTTAAATTCTATTAATATTTTCTTTGAGAGCAATCTATATACATGAAACGAAGCGTGTTGCTCCGTCGGTGGGTCCTTGATCGCCGGGCCGGTGGCTGCGCGGACTGATGGCGGCTCCGTATTTACGTCAAAGCGCTCATTCTGATTCCCTTGCATGCTCTTGTAGTCCTGGGCCGTGAGCGGGATTCGGTTAAATTCCGAGTGAATGTATGTCTGTTTAAAGGAAGACACCGTCTATTACGGAACCTGGTTTATTTCTTTTTCTTACATGCATCCTTTTAAACCAGGCCCATATTGGCGTGAGAGCTGCTTTTTAAGTCTGTCTGGACATCGAAGGTTCGTCCATCACGAGGCAATTCCGAGAGAGCAGATTGGCGTGGATTTGTTTAGATGAGGGAAATCGTAAAAAGTTCGCTCCTGATAGCCGTGTAATGGTATAAATATGAGGTTTTTGCATTATTTCTGCTAGAGGTCGTCTAAGTCAAAAGAGGCGTATTTTTAATTTTAATTGGCCGCGAGCTGAGTGATTGATTGTGCGGAATAAAGGCGTTGGCTCCATCGGCCGATCGGATGCCGCAAGACCTTAAAATTGCGTTAGCGTCAGCACAAATATTCTTATGAAGAGTCAGAAAACGATCTTTGAAAGTTATAAGATGCGATGCAGGAAAACTAATTTAACAGGGGCGACGGCATTTTCAATCAATTGAAACACAATTATTAAAGCATTTAAAAGTTTTGATTTAAATTTCTATTTTTTAAAACGGTAATTTAAAATTTTAAAAGGGGCAAAAAGGGATTTTGCATTTTAAAAAGGGGTTTAGCTTTTATCCTTTCATATCCCCCCCCACTAAAACAAGAGCCACAGGGCTCGCCTGCAAGACCTGTGGGTCTTATCTCGTGAATTTAACCCATGTTTTTTAGATTCTTATTTTCTCCAGCTCTCAAGTAATTTCTCCAGCTCTTCAGTATTTACTTCAGCTCTCAAGTCAATTGGACCTATTTTTACATTTATATATCAAATTTACATAAAAATATTGGTTACACTAAAATATTGGAATTCTTTCAATGGTGCTGCAGCAAAACAATAATGTGTCTCGAGACGACATATCTTGATTATAACAGTTGTCATAACATAACTGTGTTTGTAGTGTTTCCCTTTCTTTCCAGTTTTTGTTTTAAAGTTTTTGATATAGTTTGTTGGGAAACATCCTTTTGTGTATAATTGCAAATTGCAACCATAAACTATATAATATATTAAAATATTCACAGGTAAACATACTGAAAACTATACAACATATGCAAATGTAAAAAATATTCAATAATAGACAATGTTCAAATGTAAAAAAAAATATTCACAAATACAAAATATTAAAATGTAAAATATATTCACAAATACAAATTATTCAAAAATATAAAATATTCAATAATACAAAATATGCACTAATACTATCAACAAAATATATTGTATCTCAAATGCAATTTGAAAAGCTTGCATTTCTAGAAATATTGAATTTTCACACTGAGATAAAATAACAGTAAAATATCCTAAAATACTAATAACAAAAACAAATTATATTTCTTCGTATACCTTTCCGTTTTGTTCGGGACTTAGCTACTCCTATGATGCAGCCTTAGGTTTATATCCATGAAAAAACAACACTAAGTTGTTTAAAAAAAAAAAAGAAAACTACAGCTAATAAAAACTAAATATACACTTGCTATAATTTTCACCATGCGCAGGGTCAGTGCGATATGGGTTTTAATACTCTGAGGGGAATATCACCCAAAAATGTGCCACTCGCACGACAGAAAAAGAAAAGTGGGTAATCGATATTCACCTGCAGAGGGGAAGCGAAGCAGTTTTGCCAGATTCTCCGTTCAACCTGGAAAGAGAATCTGGGAAAACAGTCCGGCTAAAGATGGGTGGCCACGGAGCGGAGGACCCCTTCATGTGTCATCAATTCGTCATTATAATATTTAAAAAAAAAATAATAAAAATTCTAACAGTACTTTTAAACTGTCACCATCATTCTACACTGCTGGGGAGATAGGTTACACGCCCAGCTGGGTCCTCATCCAAATGCTACGAGTAAGGGGGACGATAGGAAAGCAAAAATTAAAAAAAAATTGACAGCTGAAAGAGATAGATGGGGTTTATTCATGGCTGAGTTTAAGATTTTGAGGAGGGTGGTAGTATCTTAACTTGGAGGAATGGACAATTTCGGAATTTCTCTTAAAATGTGGGCTGGGTTTATCAATTTCAAAGGATACATCAGAAAGTTGTTTTAAAATGGTGTATGGGCCAGAATATGGTGCCGTCAATTTACGGGTATTCGGATAGTGAAATTCTTCATACATCACAATGTCACCAACTTTAAACTTTACAGGAAGGAAACGAGCATCATAACGGACTTTATTCTTTTTATGGTAAGCAATTGTTCTCTCTTTAGCCAATTTTCTAGCTTCTTCCACAGGGGGATAGTAACTATTATTTGGTAAAGGGGGATCATATGGTAAATTTCCTAAAAATAAATAGCTAGGGGTGAATTGGGTTACAGAATGAGGGGTGTTATTATATTCATATAAGACTTCATCTAAAAGCTTAGTCCAGGGTATTTTCTTGGATGTGGAATTGACTTTACATTTTAATCTAGTGACAATAGTCTGATTTAGTCGTTCAATTTTCCCATTCGTTTCCGGGTGATGGCTGCTCGTCAATCTGTGCTTTATATTGTAATTACGAAGAAATCTCCTAAACCTGGAAGCTGTAAATGCTCCATTTCTGTCGGTTAACAATCTATCTGGTACTTGTATCTGAAATAATTGTTTCAAAATGTTTGTATAAGTTTCGGTAGTTACACTTTTTGAAGGAAAACCCCACACATAGCGAGTTGCATGGTCAACGACTAAATGCAAATATTTTTTTGTAGAATTGTAATAATTAAATCCGCCAACAGAGTCTACTGCCAAACATTCAAAAGGTATCTCTGTTGGGGGCATTAATTGCAATAAGCCAAATCTTTTTTGTCTACATTTTTTGTTTATCTGACAAGTGTGGCAGTGTTTTACAAAATTTTCAATGTCCTGATTAAAGTTAGGCCAATAATATTGCGGAGAGATTAAATTTATCATTTTATAAATTCCAGGGTGGCCAAATTGTGTGTGGGTTTTTTCTAATAGGGGTAAACGTAAAGACATGGGGACCACAATCTTATACAAACCTTTCTTTTTAATAACAACAACATCATTTATCTCAGTGTACTTTTTACCATCAATTGTTACATTTTCTTTCTTCTGATTGTCTCTTACTTCATTCAAGTCAAGGAGATGTATAATATGGGGTAAATTTTCTGAAACAGGTTGTCTAGATAGCATATCAGCTTCAACATTAGTGGAGCCTTTCTGGTATTTAATTTCATAGTCAAACATACTAAGTTTTAGGGACCAGCGGAAAAGACGTCCTCTTAAATTTTTAACACTTTTGAGCCAGGTAAGTGCCGCATGATCTGTATGTATGACAAATTTTTGACCGTGTAAATAATGATAAAATTTATCTAAAGCATCCACAATCGCCAAACATTCTAACTCCGTAATTGCATAATTTTTTTCATAATCGCGAAGATTTCTAGAGTGATATGCTATAGGATGTAATGTTCCTTTTTCATCAACTTGTTTCACTACACATCCCACTCCATGACTTGATGCGTCTACAAACAAATGACAAGGTGTTTTGGGATCAAACAACTTTAAGATTGGTTTTTCAATTAAAGCATTTTTTAATTTTTCAAAAGAATTTTGACAATTTTGGTCCCACACATAAGGGACATTTTTCTTCAACAAATTGTTGAGAGGGTATCGAATGTTAGCATACTTTGGAATAAATTTGTGATAAACATTTATAGATCCCAAAAAACGTTGTAATTCTTTTACATTCGTTGGTGGTGTTAATTTCTTAATCGTCTCTATATTAGGGTTGTCAGGTGTGATACAACCGTTCGAAACTTCATATCCTAGAAAATTAATTTTGGATTTCACAAAATTACACTTTGACAATTTGAGTTTAAGGTTTTCTTGAACACATATATTAAATAATGTCTCTAAATGACATAAATGTTCCTCTTCATTTTGGGAGAATACAATAACATCATCAAAGTAACTACAGGCAAAGTCAATTTTGTATTTATTAAGAATTCTACGGAGGGTACGGTTAAACCAAGCAGGTGAGTTTTTCCATCCAAACGGTAAACGATTCCACTCATATAATCCAAAGGTGGTGGCAAATGCCAGCTTCTCAGTGTCTCGAGGGTGGATAGGAATGTGCCAATATCCACTAGCTAAATCAAGAGTGGAAAAAATTTTAGCATGCGCCAATTTATCTAACAGGGTGTCGATTCGAGGTAAGGGTTCTGCATCTGTTTTTGTAATGGCATTTAATTTTCGGAAGTCAATACATAACCGGGTTTTCTTCCCTTCTTCACGTTTATACACCAAAGTTACGGGTGATGAATAAGGGGAATAGCTTTCTTTAATGATACCGGCTCGCAATAAATTTTGAATTTGTTCTTTAATTTCCTCTTCTTCCTTAGGGGAAGTGCGATATGCTCTTAAAGAAACGGGGAGATCTGATGTTAACTGTATTCTCTGGGGTTCCATGTTTACACAGCCTATATCATATTTATCTTTGGCGAAAATACAGACATATTTGGCTAGAAGAGCAGGTAATTGTTCTCTGACAGACTGAACATTTTGCACATGGTCAGTGGTCTCGAACAACTCCGGCTCAAAATTTTCTTCGAATATCTCTGCATTTTCAATTGCTGGCTGGTTAGTATATACTTCTGATAAATGTAAAGTATGGTGAGACGCATTTGTTGGAATATGGTCCATGAGAGGTACTTTCTTATTATCTTGAGTTATTTGCATTTTAACACAGTCAATATTTAATCTAAACAGTTTGCAATGGGGTAGCCCAATCAAAGCATAAGGTAACTGATTGTTAATTATAAAAAGTTCAATTCTCTTAGAGATACGTCCTAATTGCAAACTAACAAGGCATTTTTCTTTCAAAGCAAGAACACCTTGTGTTTGGGTGACTGGTATACTCTGCTGAACTTTACATATTTTTAGGTTAAGTTTATGGGCTAAATGACAAGGAATAACACTAATCGAACTCCCAGTATCGATCAAACAAGGTAGTGAGTCTTCATTTTTTACATAAGTAACTTTATGACAATCTCTATTTGATTTTTTATAGCTAGCTTTTTCTTTTTGTATATGTCCGGACATAAGAAATCGTCATTGATTACTAGATGTATTTTGGGATGACTCATTAGCGCTATGATCTTGGTTGGGGTTCGGCAAAGTCATATTGTGACTAGGGGTTGGTACTGCTAACACTTGTTGTCGAAAAGGGCAGTTTCCCACCCAATGATACGCATTTGGTATTCCGATATTAAGACAAACTTTGCATGGATAGGGCGGCAAAGTGGTCTGGTGGTGTACATTAGGTCGTGGTGGAACATTTGAAGTCGGTCTAAACGTATTTTGGGGATTTCTGGCTTGATTTGATGGAAAAGGTCGAATGGGGTGTGTTTGATAGGGAACTCTGTAGTTCCACTGCCTGTTAAAATTCTGTCCATTCTCATATGGAGGTCGGTTTGGTCGCCATTGGCGATACTGATTGGGGTTTTGGGGGCTTGCTTCAAATTTGCTCTCATTTCCCTTTCTGTCCAGTTGCAGTTTGCTAATTCTGAAAACTAATTCACGCCATGCATGTGTAGTTGAGGGGTTGCCTGCAATAACTAATTTCTGCATTTCTAATGGCAAGCCCTCCGTTAACCCTTCCAGGATAAGTTTCTGCTCTAAACCTAAGGTTCGGCCTACTTTAGTCTTTTTTTGATAATATTCGTTCAAGTCCTCTCCAACTTTATATCTAATACGTGAAAAATCAGTGAGAGAAAGGGTATCTGGAATTTCGTAGTGTTCATTAAACAAAGTGACAAATTCGGACCAATGAAGTACATTTAGACAATTATTAATGTACAACGTAAGTGCACTGTCCTTTAAATACTTCTGTATGTGCCTAATTTTCCAGCACTCGTCTTTTCCCTGTCCTATACAGACACTCTCGAAATAGGCTAGCCATGGTATCCAAGACATTCCATCTTGCGGAGAAAACGCAACGATATCGGGGTCTACTGACATTTTTGGGTTGGCGGATACTGAAGTGTGACCAGACCCAGCTTGAGCTGACAGGGTCTGTCCACCTAACATTGTTACACCAGATGTCTCTGGTGCACCTCCAGATTCCTGACTAGACTTCTGATTATTTTTCTCTTCAGGATTATTAACGGGATTATCATCTTTGCTCGAAATTTGATTTTTTTCTTTTTCGGGGTCACCTGATTTGTCTGTTAAATCCTCTACTTCTTTGGGAGGTGTTGGGTTACTCATGATAGATATAAATACTAAATATCACTGAATTACACAGAAATATAATACACAATTAAAGCACATAAGAATAAAAATGAAAAAATCTTTCAAACTATTTAAAATTTGTAACACTATATCTGTAAATATCTGTTAAAATCATCTTTTTAAAATTAAAATCCACCTTAATAATTTTTTTTTTTTTTTTTTTTTTTTTTTCAATAACTTGAATTCAATAAAAATTTAAATAACCTCGCTAACTATAAAGTACGTTGCATATAAATCACCTTTAAAAAGTTTAACACCTAATAATAAAAATATTATAATAATATAATACTAATAAAATTTTCACTTCTGCTAAAATATTTTCAAACTGTCTAGAAAAATGATTTTAATATGAGGTTTAGTTAATGTTATTTTTCATTAAAATCGTAATTATCCGTTCAACACAACTAAAGAATTTTCATAAAAATCACCATTCTTACTCTTTCATCTCTTTAAAATTACGTTAAACACAATACATAAACAATTATATATTTGAACTTAAATAGCTGACTTAAAAATAATTAAAGTTTTCACACAAGTAATAGCATACTAAAATAATCCTCTTTAATTTATTTTTGGCATGCATAAACAATTAAATAAAAAGTTTGAGAACCACTGCCTCTCACTAAAAAGATCTTTAAAAAAAAAATTTTTTTTTTTTTTTTTTTTTCTGTACGTTAATATCAAAAGTACATACCTTTATACGGCTTTGCTTTAAATAAATCCATGAAAAATTTAACTCTTACTTTTTTTTTTTTTTTTTTTCACCACCACGACGCGAAACAATAATAAAAAAATAACTTTCGCAGAAAGATTTCTCTGATCATTAACCAAATGATTTATTTTCTTTCCTTTTTTCTATAGTCCACAAACCAAAACTCAAACATCTGGCGCTTAATAGGTCACTTGAGTTCATTTCTTTATCAGCGCGCTCTTGAAAATTGAAAACAGCTGTGTAGTTGACCTACTTTTCATCCGATAAAACACTTCGATTCTTGCCGGCAGAATGAAATACTGCACAAGATTGAGAATGAATAGAAAAGTTAATGATTCACTTTCCTTTTGACGAAGGGAGATTAAGTACTTTTGAGTTCTTGGGATAAATTCCGTAAGTCTTTCACCGTATGCTGTAAGAATTTTTCACGGAGGTATTCGCTGTGATTGCCGGGCGTAGATTACGTAACTGTTTAGTTTTTGGGATTTTCCCGTTGAGATGAACTGTCCTACTCGACTTCTGAAACGAAGCGTGTTGCTCCGTCGGTGGGTCCTTGATCGCCGGGCCGGTGGCTGCGCGGACTGATGGTGGCTCCGTATTTACGTCAAAGCGCTCATTCTGATTCCCTTGCATGCTCTTGTAGTCCTGGGCCGTGAGCGGGATTCGGTTAAATTCCGAGTGAATGTATGTCTGTTTAAAGGAAGACACCGTCTATTACGGAACCTGGTTTATTTCTTTTTCTTACATGCATCCTTTTAAACCAGGCCCATATTGGCGTGAGAGCTGCTTTTTAAGTCTGTCTGGACATCGAAGGTTCGTCCATCGCGAGGCAATTCCGAGAGAGCAGATTGGCGTGGATTTGTTTAGATGAGGGAAATCGTAAAAAGTTCGCTCCTGATAGCCGTGTAATGGTATAAATATGAGGTTTTTGCATTATTTCTGCTAGAGGTCGTCTAAGTCAAAAGAGGCGTATTTTTAATTTTAATTGGCCGCGAGCTGAGTGATTGATTGTGCGGAATAAAGGCGTTGGCTCCATCGGCCGATCGGATGCCGCAAGACCTTAAAATTGCGTTAGCGTCAGCACAAATATTCTTATGAAGAGTCAGAAAACGATCTTTGAAAGTTATAAGATGCGATGCAGGAAAACTAATTTAACAGGGGCGACGGCATTTTCAATCAATTGAAACGCAATTATTAAAGCATTTAAAAGTTTTGATTTAAATTTCTATTTTTTAAAACGGTAATTTAAAATTTTAAAAGGGGCAAAAAGGGATTTTGCATTTAAAAAAGGGGTTTAGCTTTTATCCTTTCATACATATATATATTTATTATCAAATACTTGATTTGTTTAAAATATATACAATTCAATCTGTTATGTTAATTTCAAGTCTAGGCAATCTATATACTATTGTTGTTATATTCTCATATTTTATTTACTTTAACTAAACCAAATGTCACCTACCTTTTATCTGTACTCTTGAAGTCTTGGATGTTCTCTTTACTCTTCATGGTGAAAATTTTTTTTCTTACCTGATAATCATTTGTTGTATAGTTTTATGTATTAAAAGTCAGACGTCTGCAATTGTTTTGTATATAGGTGTTGTTTGTGTTTATGTTTATAAATTTTATATACCAAGTAAAGTATGGTATACGATTTATCCTAAGATATATAATATCGTAGATGTTGATGTTTAGTGTTTCCTATTTTTGTATATTGTGTTTTATAGTGTGTTTACAGCTTTAGATATCCCGCACCAGAAGCAATGGTTATACGCTTGGTTCAGGGATACTTTTAGGATTTTTGTATAATTTTTCGCTGGTTTGACTCCATAGGCTAAAACTTTTTTTTCTTCATTTTTTTTTCCATTCGGGGAAGGAAAATGTTACGCGACGGCTGTGTATTAATTCTATTTTAAAATTTAAATATCTTTAATTTAAATCTTTTGCAATTTAAATATTTTAAACTCAATATTTTATTAAGTCCTAATTTAAATCATTTTAAATTATTTATTTCTAATATTATTATTCAATTTTCACTTTAAAAGATAGTCCTTTATAAAATACTATTACATTCATAATATTTCTGCATCTTCCTTTTTCAATATCTTATCTAACGTTTCTGTTTAGTCTACAAAGGAAGAATCCCCCTTTTTGGCCTCTCAGTTAAAATTCCTTTCATCCTAGCGTGTCTGGGCGGCTGCTGAGGTCATTGACTTACGGTTCACTGCATCAGCGACATGCACCCGTTCGGGGATTTTGAACACAGCATCGGTTAATTACGATTAACCCGATCACGAATACTTTTTTCTGATTGGAGGAACTCTTCAGTCCCAGCGGTTGAGATAATTTAACTGGCTTTTAACGGCTAGTGTTTCCCGCGACTTCTTAAAATTTTTCGTAGCGTTCTCTCTCTTGCAAAATGATCTTCATGGAATAAGGATGTAAATTTGAACGTCTATAAAATCTTGGACCGATCGTTCAAACTAAACGGGTTCGACGATCGGTACCGTTTAAAATTTCTAAATTATAGATTCCTTAAAAGGATAACTTAATATACATAATAATTATTTAAATAAAATACTCTGTTTTATAAGTCATAACAACTATGAGATAGTTACTGAATTTGAGATGAATGCTGGAAGTGAATGCTAGCTATGAATGTCATCTAGTATTTGTTCACTGAGCTTGGAGAAACTGAGAGTCACTTTTGATGTCCTGCTGTATATTCTCTTCAACCACCTACTTGAGTAAGATTTATAGTTCATCCAGAGGCGGTAAGATATCTTATATATTTAATTCGCTGATGCTCTAAAGTATCATACGAGGATACTGCTAACCAAGTAGTGAATGCTTCAACAATTAAGTGAACACCTCATTTTTAAGTTCTTATAATGGAACTTGTGCCTATTGAGATGACCCTAGGCTTAATCATTTTAAACTTTTGATGTCAAGAACATTTAAAGCTTTGATAAGCTCATCATTTAATGTTTATGCATTGTATAAGACAAGATATCTGTTCATGAACTTTCTAATTTCGCGATTCTTCAGTTTCATCTTATTTTCACGGTACTTCTGTAGTATAATGCACTGTTATAATATTCGTACAAGACGAATATCGTCATACTCGTATTCATGTCATTAAGTAAATATTTTTATAATGTTTTGCAAAGTTGAAGGAATGACAATATAATGTTCCTGATGATTTTAATATTATATATGTAAGGGGGTCTGCGCAGTACTTTCCAATTATTTCCAATATTTTATAATAAAGAATTTTAGTATTATTTTATTTGTTTGATTGTTTATTTCTCTAACAAGTGCATGATAAGAATTTAGAATTATCATAGATTCATTGATATTTTCGATTCATTGATATTTTCGATTCTAGTTCTAGTTATATTATGTATGGATTAGGTTTATGGATTTTTATTCAGGTAAGATATCTTTCTGTTATTCACCATGAACGTTCTTCATTATATTTTTTCCAGGTGTGACCACTATACTTATAATAATTATTTTGATCACTGGCTCTTCTTCAAAAATCTCAAATTCTTCTCCTTTTTGATATTCCAAATTTTAAACATTCCCCCCTCTCTTTTACTTTCCCCCCACTTTCAAGTAATTCTCTAAATTTTAATGTAATATTTATTCAACCCCGGTACCATTTATTGTTTGTCGTAACAGATGTCAAGCACACAAGTCAGATATATGTTCTCAATAAAAGAAAGAAAGCTTACTACGGGGATTATTTGTTTATCAAGATCGCAAAGCCTTCAAAAATTTTATTTATTTTTTTACTTGCTTTTTGAAAAAGAAAAGAAATTACAAAGAGAGAGACATATGAACTGTGAAATGTAAAAAGAGTATCAGGATTTGAAGCACTTAAATAAGGGTAGATTTTTGTTTTTATATGGAATTATTTAATTTATTGAAAGGGATTCCTTTACAATTGCCCTCCTTTCATATTCTGATTATTCTTTGATTCACAAACAAAGCCAAAGCAAAATATATTATACAAATCGGAATAATGGGTATCGTGTCGATGAGCACCCAGTTATCCAGAATACATCTGGATATAGCTATTCTGGATAACTGGTTCCATACTGTATTATGTTTCAGGTACTGGTAACTTCATCAATATTTCAATCCATTTCATCCATCCATTATAGTTCATTGTTACTTAGGCAAACCATTAATTCATTTTTTATATGTGTAGCAAATGCAGATAGGTCTTATCTTGGATGCACCAATAATGTCTCCACAAATTAATGGCTCTAATAATAACTTTAGATAAGACTAAAAAAAAAGATAGCATGCTATTTTGATGTAAAGTTATAAAAAAAATTAGTCAAATAAAAAATAATAACGATATCTAAAAACAAAATGCCCTCTCCTCCCAAATATCTTACGATATTAAGTGCTAGACCACCCTCCCCCCTAAAGTGATAATGATATATATGCATGACTCCTTATGTTTGTATGGATAAGTACAAATGCTGTAAGGTGAGGACTTCAAAGAATATTTGTAAAAAAAAAAAAAAAAAAAAAAAAAAATTGTAAGACTCCTGAAGTGTTAATATTTGACACCTAAAGAGTGTCCAAAACTCTTGAAATTTAACTAGTTTATTTCTGATATTGTCTTTTCAATGTTGGCATCTCATCTATGAATAGAAATTTGAATGAGAAACTTAAAAGTGCTAGAATTTTGATTTTATACCTATAAAATTTGTTTTCTTGCATTTCACAATAAAATATGCAAATAAAATTTTTTACACATATGACAATTCACAGGGCTTTTTTTTTTTTTTTCTTTTAAGATTTAATTTGTTTGTCGCCTACAAAAACATAAAAATGAATCTATGCTAACTATCGTAATCTATTAGAATATATCAAATATCATACATATTTTTGTATATATTATATGTGCACATACACACACAATACATTAAAATGAGATTTGACTGTAATAATAAAATATATGCTTGACAATATATTTTATTGATAATTTATAATAGACAATGCAAAAAGAAACAAACTTTTTTTCCCCTGACTGCTCCAATGTTGGCAATGCTGCTTTCAAAGCATTAAAGTCTGTAAGAATAGACTCTTTAGCTTTCTTTTTTTCCCTTTCTCTTTTCTCCAAGAATTCTCTGGCAGAGGACACAACTGCAAATAAACATATAAAATTAGTAAAAGTAACAGAAATTTAAAACAATAGTTAATATCTTAAACATGCAGTCATTTATAGCTTTGTTTTTTAATTAATAAAAGTTAAAAATCATTTAGATCAGAGATTGCAAACAGGCCCACACAGAGAGAGAAGTAGAACCGGTGCAAATTACCGAGGCTCGGCTCTCCTGCAAGGCCCATTTCCGCTCCTAATTTTTAAATAATATACCAGAAATGTAAACCCTTACCCTTTTTATGTAAAAATTTTAAATTAAAATAACTAACATATAATAAAACTCAAAAGTCTAAATTTGCTAGAACCTAGACAGGGTGGCTACAGAAATTGTGAAAAAAAGCAGGGCTGTGGAGTCGGAGTCAGGCCTATTTTTGGGCAAAAGAGTCGGAGTCACTAAAAAACAGGCCGACTCAGACTCCGGAGACAGTTTGAAGTGAAATTAAACTAATTCTGTGTAATTTTAAATTTATAAACTTTATTATTATTATTTTTATATTTGGACTATATATATACAAGGAAACCCAGATTAAACAGTCCCAATATACTGTCCAGTGTACAGCATATATGAAAACTGTCTTTAATTGAAATCTTCAGTTTATATTTAGTATATAGTTCGTTACAAGATGTCATTCTTCACAAAAATATAGTAAATTTCACAAAAATAACCTTTACTTTTCACAAAATAGGCCCTAAGAAAATTAAACCTGTATTGACCCCTATGTTGATATGCACATCACATACTTTAAGGTCAAACAGGAATGTAACAGCAGGTTGCAGTGTTGCCAGTTGAGTTTTTTAGGTAGATTTCATAAGAAATACTACTTATTATATTCTCCCCTAAATTGGAATTTTTGAAAAATTTTTGCAGATCTACGCCGATTATGACTCCTAGAGCCCAAAACCACCCCCAGTTCAAAACTTTATCTATCTATCTATGTCATTTCTTTATGGACACGATAACTTCAATAATTCTGCACAAGTCTCTTCCAAACTGATACATAAAATCAAGGGGCATAAAATCTCAGACAAGTTCGTTAATGGGCAAAATCGAACCCGGGGGGGGGGGGGGGGGGGGGGGGGGGGAATGGGGAGGCTTTTGTGAAAACAGAAAACCCCCATAATTTCTTAATTATGATACGTATCGAATCCGTTTAAAGTTATTACTTCTAGGAAAAGGGCCGAAAATTTATGTATGACTTTTTTTTCATATCATTAAAAATGACCCCAAGGTGGGGGGGGGGGGGGGGGGGGGGGGTTAGAAGAAAAAAATTCATAACTTCGTCAATTCACACGATATCAAATCTGCTTGAATTTATTATAAATCCTCTTAATATTATCTAAAACTTTTATATTGACAAGTTTTTTATAGGACCAACCCTTATAGCAAAAAAAAAATCCCTGCCGGCTCCGCCTGCAAACAAGTTAGATTTCTAAGTGGGTGGTTTCAACTGCGGCATCATTGCAAAGAGGTAATTTCTTCCTCAATTCCCAACAAACAGGCACCCCACGGTCTGCGTCTTCGAAATTTACTTGTGCCTATAGGCCGAGCCGTCAGGAATTTTTTTTAATTCAGTTTGCTTGATTGCTGCCACCTTTTTTTTTTTAATAGTAATATTTCTTTTATTTAATGACAAATTTAATAAAACGACTGTTAATATTTCAAAACAAATGACAACAATGAAACAATCTGAATAATAGGAATCAACAGGTAATACTAGTACTTTAGCCGTCCTGGAGTCAGTCAGAGTCAGCTCCTTTAAAATTTCAGGAGTCTGAGTTGGTCATTTTTCCTACCGACTCCGCAGTGCTGAAAAAAAGTTCCCTGATTTCTCTGATTATCATTATCAGACTTCCTTGATTTATTAACAATAATACAAATTATTAACAATAATACGCATACAGTATTTTTTAATGTATTCCGCTTCCTCATATAACATACTTATCCAGCTTGCTAATGTCTCATTTGGGAGAAAAAACAAGAGAAAAACAATAATTGCTGAATATTCATAAAGTATTAGTTCAGTTTCATAAATCCAAACTAGAAATTTAGTCTAACAACTTCATATAGTGGTCAAATGATATATGGTGACTAAAAAATTTCCTCTTTTTCTGAAGAAAGTTCAATTCTAAGACATATCTATATGACTGGATAGCTACAGTGTGGGATCCGTTATCCGGCGTCCCCGTATCCGGAACGATCCGAAAACCGGAATGAAAAAAGATAACCAAAGTTTATTTTATTTCATTTCAAAAAAGTAAAAAAAAAAATTTAAAAATTCAGTCAGTCGCGGAAAAAATCACGAAATTTGTCCATCGATCGCATGAAAAAATCCAGCGAGTTTCGCCTGTAAATCATGAGGGAAAATCCTGAAATTCACCAATTATTCACAAGAAAATATGACAGTTAATTGGTCGTGGAAAAAATTCGAAATACAGCAGTCAGTTGCAAGGAAAAATGTGAAATTCGTCAATCCATCGCAGGTAAAAACTGCAAAATTCGTCCATCAGTAGGAAAAAAATATGGCGAAAATCATCAATCTAATATCATCAATTTGCAGAAAAAAAATCCAGATTTTCGTCAATAGACGAAAGCAAGAAAAACCACAAAATTTGCCAATCGATAGTAGAAAAATATTATGACATTCATGAATCGATTGCAGGAAAAAAAATCTAAAATTCGTCATTTGATTGTTGGAGAAAATTGTGAAATTCCTCAGTCGGTCCCGGAAAATTATCCTGAAATTTTGTGATCGGTCGCGGGAAAAATATCTGAAAATTTGTCTGTAAATCAAGAGGGAATTATCATATATTGCAATTAACATTAATCGGTCACAAGCAAAAACGCAAAATTCATCGATTGGTCATGAAATTCTATTGATAGAAAAGGACTTTAAACAATTGAGCTCAAAATATGTGTTTGGAACACGGTGCAAGAGTGCCCTTTTTTAAGAATTCCCCGATTAGCTGCCTTTTTGTTCTATAGTCAACACAAAGAAATAATATAAATATAATGGTACTGCTTACGTTCATTAATATACAGCATCAATAAATAAATATAAAAATTATGGAGCAAAAAATATTACAATAAAAAGCATTAAAAACAGATGAGCAACTGATATTTTTCATTAAATGACTAATTTGTGGAATGCAGCAGTACTTCCATGAACAGCAAATTATGTCAATGTACAGGATATAAGAACAATTAATGCAAGAGACATGCTATACGTAACCAGCTTTCATAGAAATATTCCAAAAATCCTCATCAAAGGATTCTGCTCCCAAGTCCCAAAACTAATTTATAATTGTTAACAGACTTGTATAAAATCAAAAACTTTCTGCAAATTAATTTAATGTTTAATAAAATTACATGTTGTATTATTTTGACGATATAAATTAAAAACAGTAGTTTAAAATAATTACCATTTAAAATGAATTAATATTAATTAAAGAATAATTATTTTAGTTAAAAATAATAATAAAGCTAAAAATCCATGATAGGAAGATCTGAATTATTATCAATTATTTTCTCAATGCATTTAGAAACAACCCAATCCTTCATATTTTGACCTCTTTGCAAGCGTTTGTAATGTCACAACAATGTTTTGCATCTTTAAATTTTGAATTGTGCGCAAACAGTAAATAAATCATACATAAAATTGAGGAATATTTTTTATTTTTTGAATTTAAAAAAAAAAAATTTTTTTTTTTTTTTTTTAATTCTAAAAATTTTTTCTGCAAAATTCTGAATTTTGCAGAAAATTTCCCGCGCACGGCGTGCGTCTATATTATACAACTGATTGTTAATGTAATATTTTTATAATTTGAATTATAATTCAGAATGATTTTTTATTCTACGTACATAAGTTATTAAATTAACAAAATTGTAAGTGTGTATTTATATACAGTGTCTCACAAAAGTGATGGGACACTTGTGCTTTATAAAAAGAAACTGCAATAAAATAAATAAACAAACATGTGCAAAAATTTTTTGGGTGTGTTTCATATTTAAAGTTAGTAACAATTATTACATAACATACATATTGTCAAAATATTAAAATATTAATTTAGTAAAAATACAATTGTTCAGAACGGAGCAAAAAATGGCTCACATAAGTGATGGGACACTTACTTTTCCATCAAATATTTATCCAAAAATTTTACTTTTTAAAAGGTTTTAATATTTTGTTGCATTTCCTTTTACTTTTAAAACATGATTTAATCTTTTTGGGATGGATTCGACTAATTTTTTTGTGATTTCTGGAGTGATTTTACCCCATTCTTCTTGAAGCACCGATTTTAGTTGTTGTTTTGAAGAAATGGTGTGTTTGCGAATTCTTGAATCCAATTCTTGCCAAATATTCTCTATGGGATTTAAGTCTGGAGATTGTGGTGGTGTTTTTATTATTTCAGGACAGTTATATAGCAGCCAGAGTCTAACGTTCAGAGCAGTGTGCTTGGGGTCATTGTCCTGGTAGAATTTAAAATCGTTATGAAGGTTCAATTTTCGTGCTGAAGATTTCAAATTTTGCTTTAAAATATCAATATACTTGTACTGATCCATTATACTGTCAATAAAAACAAGATTACCAACTCCTGCGGACGACATACACCCCCATACCATAACTCCTCCTCCACCATGTTTTACTGTTGGTACCAAGTTCTGTTTGCGAAATTCTTCCCTGGGTTTTCTCCACACCAAGATTCTACCGTCAGAACCAAATATATTAAATTTACTCTCATCAGCAAATATAACTTTATTCCAGTAATCAGAATTCTTATTTATGTTGGATTTTGCGAAAGCTAGTCTGAGTTTTCTATTCTTTTCACTTACGAAGAATTTTTTCCTGGCTACTCTACCGTGATATCCAGCAGATCGAATTACCCTTCTAACAGTCTCAGGATTAACAATTATTCCATATAATGCTTGTAAATCAGCAGCAACTTTTGAAGCACTAATTCTTGGATTTTTTTTAATATTTCGAACGATAATTCGCTTTATTCCATTGGATAGCTTTGATGGTCGGCCAGGTCTTCTTTTATCCTGAATCATATGATTCTTTTTATATCGTTTAATGATATTGAAAACTGTTGAACGACTCAAGTTAACTGTTTCAGCAGTTTTTCTAATAGATTTTCCACGTTCAATATGCAAATTAATAACTAATTTTCGAATTTCAGGCGAAGTTTCTTTTCGTTTAGCATTCATGGCTACACAGAGCTAAAAAACACAAAAATTCCAAAACAAACTGGAGAGAAATACTGCAGACGATTTTATAAATTATTGCCAATTGCTTTTAAGTAAAAATAAAACCCCAAAAAATATTTTTATTGCTTATTTCAGATGATTTTTGTTGCATATATAATGGTGTCCCATCACTTATGTGAGCTATTTTTTGCTCCGTTCTAAACATTTGTATTTTTATTAAATTAATATTTTAATATTTTGACAAAATGTATGTTATGTAATAATCTTTACTAAATTTAAGTATGAAACACACCCACAAAAAAATGTGTACATGTTTTTTTTAATTTATTTGATTAGTTTCCTTTTGTAAAGCACAAGTGTCCCATCACTTATGTGAGACACTGTATATTATTCATGTTTATCACTAAATGTGAAATTAGTCATTTTGTACATTTCTTATAATAAAGTTTTCTGAATTACGGAAAAACCCCTTATCCAGAATAGCCTAGGTCCCAAGCATTCCGGATAATAGATCCTATACTGTAATTGGATTAGGCTAGCCACCAGATGCTAATGTATTATTTTAAAAAGTTTAAAAAATACTTTTTAATATAAGTACTATCCACAGAAAATGAGGACATCTGATCACCTTAATCTGTGTTAACTACCAGAAACTCATATCATGTATGTGCATCTTTTTAAAAACATTTCTGAAAACTAATCAGCATGTGGAAAAATATGGTATATAATATAAAATATATTGCAAGTATTTTCACCTTTAATATTTATTGAAATTGAGCTCTGAAAATATTCTTAGTTAAAAGAATAAACAAAATGTAATCACAGTAATTAACCAATAAACCCTATACACACCAGGGCTAGGGAGTCGGTGGGAAAAATGACAGACTCCTGAAATTTTAAAGAAAGACTCTGCCTGTGGGATGGCTAATGTACTAATATTGCTTTGTTGGGTAGGTTCCTATTATTTAGATTGCTTCATTGTTACTATTTGTTTTGAAATAGTAATAGTCGCTTTATTAAATGTCATTAAATAAAAGAAATATTACTATTTAAAAAAGTAGTAGCAATCAAGCAATCTGAAATTAAAAAAAAATTACCCAACTGGCAACACTGCAACTATAGGTGAAAATTAGCGGTCGCCTGTCGCCACGTGGCGATTAAAAAATCAGCCATCGATTGCCACTCGCGAAGTGGCGATTAAAAAATCTGTTATCGATCGCCAAGTGAAATACACCATTTTTCATGGAAATATGCATCTGTACACTGATTACATCTAATTAGAGAACTGGTTAATTCTTTTTCCTACCAGATGCAAACAGATTTCAATGACTTAGCTGTATTTTCAATATTTCGGCTTTTTCTCATGTGCTTACTCTTTAGTTGGATTATTTTTTCAAGAAATACAGTTTTATTCTGCAAAATATATTCATCAGCTTTGATTCCACATGCATTTTAAGTAATTTATTCTTTTTTTTTCTCACCGGATACAAGCGGATTTTAAGGACATTTCAGTATCTTCACTATTTCGACTCCTGCCACAAGCTCACCAGTTGGGTTATTTTTCTTCAAGATATACTGTTTAATCATGTGAAATACACTCATACAATAGTTATAAAACTTATAAGAAAAATATGTTTATATACAACGATTATAATTTATCTAGATGTCAAGAAAGTTTGAAACATAATAGTGGCCACTAATGAAACTGAGTCTACCGGCCACTGGCTACTAACTAAATTTCCCAGTTTTCACCTATAACTGCAACCTACTGAAACATTGCTGTTTGATCTTGAAGCATGTGATATTTGATCTTGTGTATGACGTTTGATCGCGTATGACGTTAGATATTGAAGCATGGGTGTAAGCTGGGATAGGACCCAGTTACAAATTTCCAACAGTATTTTAGTATAAAAAATTTCAGTTTTTTTTAAATGAAGAATTTTTGTTTTAAATAGGGCAAAAATGCAATTATAAAATATCGACGGAACTTTGACCCAGCATTCACAAATGTACATTAAATTCTATATGAGGTAAAATTTTATTATGTCAAAACTATACAAAAACAGAATTGCATATGTATGCAAAATATTTATTGCATGTAAATTGTATTTACAAAATTAAATTAGAAGGTATTAGATAGAAATAACAGCTGAAATCTAATAAATCTCCCAAAATTTACTTTGAACAACACACACAAAGCAATTGTACACATCAGTCGAATCCAAACAACATACATTATATGTATGTAACATTTCAAGACAATAGCCAAAATACGTAGTTATGCCAAATATACAATATGTATGTAACATTTCAAGACAATAGCCAAAATACGTAGTTATGCCAAATATACATTATACCAAAATATGAGGAAAGAAAGTTTGATTTAGTTTTATATCCATTCCTGCAGATCCAAATAATAGAAAGCAAAAATTTTACATTTGTGGTCTTCAGAACCCCGAAAAATTACAAGGAAATGCAAGAAAAATAAAAAGTTTACTATTTCGTATCGTGCATTCTTGGAAAAGAAACTGCAAAAACGTTAAAATTTTGGAGTTATTTAGTGTCCCCCCAACCTAAAAAATTACAATGTAAAAGTAGAAAAATAAAGATGAAAATTTTATTATTTTGGAAATAATTCAGGTTCTGCAGATTCGAAAGAAAAGGTTTCATTTTCTGCATTAATTTTATTATTTTGTGTCCTGCAGACCCAAAAATCAAAAGATAACTGAAATTTCACTATTTCATCATTATTTTAAGTATCGCCAACTTATGAAAAAAAAAAAATTACAATTTCACATTATATTGCACATAAAAAAAAAAAAAAAGAAAGATGGAGAAAATTTACAATTACGGCATTACTCCTGGTCTTACAGACCAGAAGAATCTGAGGGAAAACAATGAAAAGAAAAGGAGAAAGGTTTCTATTACAATGATATTTCTGGTTCTCTGGACTAAAAAAAATAGTAGAAATTTACAATTTTCGTATTATCTTGTGTTCTGTAAACCCCAAAAAAACAAGAGAAAGTACTATATACTAAATAAAAAAATATCTACTAGAGTTTTCATCTAACAACACACTTGTATCAATTAACAGTTAACATTAATTAAATTAGGTACTTTTCAGTTACCCGGGAAAAAGGTTTCTATTAAGTTCTTTAAGTGATATATGTACAATGTATATATACACACACATAAATATATACACATATATCTACATATACATACATACATACATATATCACTGGCACCCGGCTAATCGAAAAGTACCGTAAATTATGATTATACAATGAGAAATCAATTTACAAATCCTGAATAGGTAGTTTTATTTTTTTCATGTTACAATATCTTTAAAAAATATATACATATATATATATATATATATACATATTAATAAATTTACTAGCTTGCGCTTGCTACCAAATGTAAAGAACAAAATGGTGAATTTTCTATAATCAAGTTTGGTGCCCATGCCAAATTAATATAGCATTGTAACGGAAATTTTTTGAAAAAATCATGAATTGCAGCCATGAAATTAAAGCATGATTTTGAAGATAAACACTGAATGCTTATAAAAGAGTATTTAAAAAAAAACTATTTTTACTTTTGTATTTATTTTCTAAAAATAATGCAAATTTAATAGTGTTTAATAATGCATTGACTGTTCTAAGTTAAAATTCAAAGTTACATATTGTTAGAGTTAAAATTAGTAAAAATTAAAATAACTTAATTACATTCCCATATATAAAACATTACCTATTTTTGCCAGAATGTTTTTTGCTGTATTTGGCAAAAACTTGCTAACTCTGGTGACAATTGAAAGAAAAAAAATTTAACAGCCATTTTTTTCATTCAGTTTCCTGTGGCCAGTAGCGAACGCTAATTTTGCCTTTAAGAGGCTACTTCACTCAGGCGAAAACATTCGCTCGCTAATGTTAATATTATGGGGGAAATAATTTATGATATCTCGTTCGCATTTCAATATCTTTAAATGATTTTTTTGCATTGGATAGCTAAGATCAATCTCTATGCACGTTCCTTTGTACTTTTTCAATTTTTGTTGCAGTTTTTTTTTTTTTTTTAATTATTGAGTATACTTTCACTTTCAAAACCGGTTCCGAAAATGAAAGTATCGTAATAAAAAAAACTTAGAATCAAAATCGAAAAAGTACAACGGAGCGTGCTTAGAGATTGACCTCAGCTATCCTATAATGCTCAGCCACCTCAGCTATCCAATCAAAAAAAATATATTTTAAAATGTTGAAATGTGAACGAGATATCGTATATTATTTTCCCCATAGGATTAACATTAGCGAGCAGGTGTTTTCGGCTGAGTGAAGTAGCCTCTTAAGCAGCATTCCTAAATAATAATAATAAGCAGGGATGGGGAACTTTAAGATATTCTTACCAACCAGCAAGAAGCAACTTACAGATAAAAATTGTTATTGTTACGGCAAAATGTACACGGCTGCAGAAATGGTTAATTACTATTATTACAATGCATTTTCATATATATATATATATATTTTAATATAAAATTAAGAAATATATACCACAAAGGAAAGTTTAGTATAGCGTAGAACATAATACCGTAATTGCATTACTTTAGAAAGTTACAAAATATAGCTAACCAGTTAAAAAAAATTATGTTTTTGGCATAATGTTCTATAGCCTGCAGTTTTTCAAAAACTGCCTAAAAATTCACTCGCCATGACAGAAAATTTACTCGGCAGTAGGGAGTAAAAGTATGCATTTCTTCAACCCTGATAACAAGCATAAACATGCAAGATTTATAATCTTTAGAAAGTTGAAAGATACTAGAATTTTACTGCAATTAAATGTTTTACATACGTTCATGAAAAGGTATTTTTCTTCTCCTAGGAATTATTCCTCTAGTTTCTTTAGAAGCTCCTTGAATTCTTTGCAATAGTATTTCAAACCTATCATTTATTTGCCTCAAACTCTTGAGATTTTGGCTTAATTTTAAATTAATTTCATCTTTTTGTGATTGTAAGATTAGTTCTTGTTTCAAGACATCTGGTGAGATTACTACATTCTGGAAAACATTAGACTTGACAGGAACTGTACCAAAATTCTGAAATGCATTGGAGTTGACTGGCTCAGCTACCTAAAATAATTATAAAATTTGAAAGATAAAATAATGTATACAAAATTTTTTGAGAAGGATTGTACATTTAGAAAAATAGATTTAAAATAAAGAAAATACATCATTAAAATAATTATCACTCAAGGAAACAAAACGAAACATGGTTATTTTTGCTAAATAAAGCTTTATATTGCAGTATTAATGGAGCATGTCACAGGGCATTTCTTCATATTGCATTCAAGATTAACTAGTGATGGTGAAACTCAGGGCCCGACTAGCAAGTTTTTGTGCCCAGGGCACTTTCAATTTTTCGTGCCCCCTTAGATTGGTTGATTTACTGATACTTAGTTGTTTTTTTCTTTCTTTTTTTTTACATATTGCATGCTTATTCAAAAACTGCCAACTCAAACAATTACGTTTTCTGGAAAATTGAAAAACGGTTCCAGAAATAAAAATAATTTTAATTATTATTATTTATTGAAATCTGTGCTTTTAACCATAGATTGAGATATATTTTTGTCGTTTTATCGTATTAATATCTCAAATATCACATTTTTTCAGTTGTGTCACTTTTCGTATAAATGTGCAATATGATAAAACGGAATGACTTGATAAATAGAGTACATCAATTACTAGAAAATAATGATAAGAAGTCTACTTATTAACGATGTTATTGATATTAAATGATAAAACGAAACCTGATACCGAATGCAAACAAAAGTCTTAAAAGAAATAAAGTTGATACAATTATGATTTTTTAAAATGGAATTAGATGAAATTATGAAAAATTTCGTGCCCAGGGTATGGGCCCCAGGTGCCCGTGCGATAGTCAGGGCCTGGCTGAAACTGATACTATTATCATATAAATCAAAATAATTACATAAAATGTAATTGTAGAAGAATCAGGAATGCCACTCAGAAAAAAACAAAAAGGAGGAAATTATGTATGAAAGTAAAATTTACGACATTTTTCACAACACTTATGCATGAATTTTGCAAACTATATTGTATTTAATATATAATAAATATATTAGATAATTTCTCATGTTAAAATATTTTATAGTATTTTCTGTAATAAATATACTGCATTTTCATTGTTGAGTTGAAAAAAACGACTACCTGTCAACATGTATAGTTTTATACTACAGTAACACTCTTTCATCGAAATGTAGAGTTTTTTTAATCAGGAGCAAATAATGTGAATATTAAATAGTTAACTATCATCTCTGTACGTACCAAAAAACTATAACATGGAGCAAATTTACGATTTTTTTCCACCACTGACTATGAAAATTGCGACTTTTTTTTTTAAGTGACCTGTTCACGATTTTTTTTCTACGACTGTTCGACGAAATTCACATTTATTCTGCGATAATTAAACAAAATTCGCGATTAATTTCTGCAATTTTTTTATGAAATTCACGATTTTATTCCATGATCATTAATTTCTGCAATTATTTGACAAAATTTGCAGGGTTTTTTTGACCGATGACAAAATTTATGATTTTTTCCATGACCGAGTAATGATATCTACAGTTTTTCTTCCTCGAGTGATTGACAAAATTAGAGATTAATTTCAGCAATAATATGACGAAATTTGAGATTTTATTCCACAATCGTTTGACGAAATTCGCAATTAATTTCTGCAATTGTTTGACTTTTTTTTCGTCACTGACAGATGAAATTTAAGATGATATTTCTCCATGATAGATTGATAAAATTCACAAGTTTTTTCACAACCGTTTGAAGAAAGTCTATTGGCCTAATTTTGCGATTTTATTTATGGATCGTTTGACGTAATTTTCAGCTTTTTTCTTTATGAACATCATGATTTTTTTTTTTAACAATTCTGCGGAAATCGCGGATTAATTAAAAAATAAAAAAGGCAAGAAAATCGAGAAAATGGCATCCCTCCCTAATAATAGGCAGGATGGGGAATAGAACTTCGTCCCTTATGACTCCCGCGCACCTCCGGGAAAATGCACTGAAGTGTAGCAAACCATACAGGGTAGTGAGATGAAATTCAAGGAAGTCATATTGTTTAGTGTATTATATTTTTTAATTTGGACAATAGACAAAAAAGTTAATATTGCAGAATTATGGAGGAGAATTCATGGAAATCACGGATTTTATGTATAAGAAAAACAGAAATTGCAGATTTTATATAAAAAAGCAGAAATTACGAAATTTATGAAAAATCAGAAGCAATGAGTGCAAAGGGAATAAGAATAAAGAAACTGTCCCCTCCAAAATAATTTTATGCTGAATCCTAAAACAAGTGAGACACTTGCCGAGGTTGAATTTGGAGGTCAATATATCACTTCTTCTAACTATACAATTTTCTTAATAAAAAAAAGGTGTGGCTACGCCTACTACTGTATGACCAAGGAATTTGATTGGTTTTTTCAGATAGTTATGTTTCTCGTCTTTCATATCGTTTTGTTTCTTGAAATTGATTTGTAGAAAGAATGTTGAGTTGAGATTTTTTTAATTTTGCTGTTTTTAAAAGTAAATTTCCGTTGTTCGTCATTTGACATGACGGACAATGGTAGTAAAGGTTTGTTGTGGTCATATTTTCAAATGTTTAGAGGTAATTTTTTAAAGAAATTTACGAATGTTTAAGAGTTATTTTTTTTTTTTTATGTTTAAAGAAGTTTACGGGTAAGTTTAATTTTTATTCTCTAGATAGAATCATTGTATATTTTGGGGTATTTTTTGTATATTTTAAAATAGTCCTTCATAAGCAATCTATTTTAAGTATTAACAAAATATGAGAAATAAAAATAAGAGAATTTTTATTTATTTTATTTGATAAGTATTGAGTTTTGTGCATATGTATTTATTTATTACATTCAGTTAATATTTGATAAGTTGAAAGCCAAATGTTTTTCAAAATGTACAGCTACTGAAAAAATTAATATTTAAAAATGTTTTGGAAGGGCTAGCTAGAATTTGCTAGCTGCCTAAATTAAAGGCTCAAATTGCTTCATTATGCAAAAACATGTGGGATTAAAGCCTTATGTATTTGAAAAAATAATTGCATGAAAAATATGTCTCCTTTAAATTAATGTTTTTTAGTTTGTCCCCTCCACAACATATCTTTCTTCTAAATGCAGTTTTAATTCAAATTTCTTTTATTGAAAAGTGTTATAATTACTTTTGTTTACATTTTTCAGAAACTTCAATAGCTGCAGATTTTAAAAATATCAGGTTTTATCTGCTTAAAAAAAAATATTTTTAAAGATGCCTTGGGATACCAGGGTTTGGCCCAAAACTGGTAAATCTCAAGATAATATTCCATAATCAGAAACTCTACAAGTATGTTTTTCACAGTATTTGCAATGTAGTTTCATACTTGACGAGGGGAGAAAAAAATAATAATAGAGTATAATAATAGAGGAGGTAATAGAATCACATTTTTAACCCATAACCAGAAACAGCAGTATCCTTAAAAACTAGTAATATGCCATCTGTGAAAATGGTGCGTTGTTTGACTTTTTCTAAACATATTTTTCTGCTTTAACATTAAAAATTTGGTCCTGTTAATGCTTTAGCATTGAAAAATAAATATTTATACATTCAATTTATGGTAAGTTATTAAGAGTTTTGTTCTCTTTTCTTTTTATAACATTTTCTAGAAATTAGCAATCTCATAGGTGGCATGTTGCTGTTTGTGTACGATGTTTCACGCTTCGCATTAAAAATTAAGTTCCGTGTTTGTTTGCAGGCAATATATAACAAAGCATGCATGTTCATTGATTTTTTTTCATATTTTTATTTTCCCATAATTTACATTTTCCGCCGCTATTTGTATTTTGTTTATCTAATTCTGCAAAAACATAAAAATAAGGTCAATTTATTTTCTTGGAATTACCACAGGGACAGGCAAAGTTTGTCGGTTCAGCGATTCTTGTTGAGTTACGGCTTCTCGGACTTTTGAAGCAGCAGGATGAATCCTACAAAGCCTCCTTCGAATTTTTCCACAATCTTTCCCTGAACTTGGAGTGATCTCTGTTTCCATGTTTAATCAATTAATGAAATATATGATATCCTATTTCTATAAAGTATCGTGTACTTGTATCACAGAACTTCAATACTCTCAATCTATTACACTTCGCCAGAATAACACACGCATATGCGCAAATGCATCTTCACTGGGGCATGTGGAAACAGAAAATATCACGTGGTTAAATGTTTTTATAAAAGTAAGAATTCTATTGGTCAATAGAAGAGATAGATTAATGTCATGCTGGAGGTCACACAGGTGGAACTACTCTGACCTCCGAGTTCGTCTGGTATCATTTTGTAAAAATTTTGCATTTGGAAAAATGTAATTCAATATTTAGCCTTTAAAAAATATTTTTATGAAGGGAAAGACCGTCACTAATAAATGTAAGGAGGTTATAAATATATTTTTCAAGGATATGGGATTTTTTTTCTATTCATGTTTTTGATATGGCAACTTGTTCTATGAGGAGGTAAATACGGAAAAACAAACAAGAAAATAGTTTCATGCCGGTTTAGAATTTTGATAATAAACTTTTACTTTTACTGATGTGGAAATCAAATGTCGAGTACCGTTGTTAATTTTTTTTTAAAGTGTTTGAAACTTGTTAATTGAAACCGACATTGATAATATATTCAAGGTATAACTTTAAACGTAATGGATGTTTTCAAAATGCTGAAATAAATATGTTTCGTCATTCCAGAGAGTTTTAAACAATTTTTATTATAGAACCAGTTTTTTTTTCTTTTTTTTTTAAGAACACTCTTTCTGTTTTTTATATTTTGAAAAGAATATAAACGCTTTCTCCTGTAAAATGTTTTAGAAAAAAAAAAAAAAAAACTTTCAGAAAATATATAGGTTATGTAACAGATGGATTCTAAATGCTAGACAACGGGTCATTAGCCATTCGCCTGTGAACGCACTTTTGCCAGATGTTTGTTTCCTGACGCACTACCATAAAGTCGTTTTAGTAAATACATTTAGTGCTTATAGTTAGTAAATATATTGCTTTTTTATGAAATGAAGTAGAAGGTTCTCGACGTGTGTAGTTTTTTCCTTCAAATCTGTTATAAACAATCTATTAAAGGCTTACTCTTTTTGTAAAAAAAAAAAAACTGCATTTTTGGGCATTGTTTCCTCTTTTGTGTTACTGTAGTTGAAAAGATAAGCTTTATTACCTCTCGTATAGGAAATGTTTCATAAATATACATCTATATCAATCCAACATGTATAAATGTGATAGGAACTGGAAAAAAAACAAGGTGGCGGACTTTGGGCTAATACGCAAGGATAGCCATGTGATATTTTGAGTATGTTTAATACTTTAGGCACACATACAAATTTTGATTTAATACACTATATGGCCAGATGTCACCAGACACTTTCAATTTTAAACATTTTGTTGAATATTTAAAGATATACTTGTCAGATTCTTCTGCAACTTCAGGATTTTAAAGAATATGTTTGACTTCATATTTATCAATGACGACTTGATCAGGAGAACAATTAGGTGGTCTACAAAAATTCACAGAAGGAAAATAATATTTGGGATCACCCTGTAAAATAAGATGCACAAAATGATCTATTGCTACAGCACATGAGTATGTGGATATTGTACAATATCTGTATTCATTTGTGTAAGAATAGCACATATATATTCATGAAGGTATAGTGATTTAAAAAATTCTTGCATGTTTTTTATTTATATCATGCAAGTTTTTCAACCTAATTTAACACCAATTTCAGAAAATTCGACAAAATGTAATAGAAACAATATAGTGCAATTGTAATATAAATACAGGGTGATTTTTTTTTAAGTTGTGAAAGTAAAACCCTGTAATAACTCCTCTATACCGACCCGATAAAGATGGTGAGTGGTAGCGAGATCAGGTCGTTGGCAAAGAGAATTTCTCGCATAAATTAGAAAATAGAATTTTATTGCATAACAATATTAATTCTAATAAAAAATATGTACAAGATGTTAATACAGCATTTAATTATTTTTCGTGGGTCAATCGCTTATAAATTAATCACCTCTTGACTCTAAGTGTAACTGAAACAAACAAAAGTCTCTAAACATTACAGTCAGTCGTGACTACAGAATAAAGTTCATTCAGACCAAGGTTCGTCCGTTCCTTCTCTTCGGAAGTTCTACTAATTCTCGATAATTCAGAGTTTAAGAACTCTCACTCTCGCACTTGGTGTGCTTTTCTCTTCTCTGGGATTTTCACCTGATACCTGCTGTATCAATTAAATAGAGGTCAGACCTCACTAGCGCTTCCACTGCGCTAAGTCCGAAACTCTCGTTTCTTCCTCCCTTTTCCAGAGAGTCAACACTCTCGTCCAGATCTATCCAAAAAACTGTCCTCTCTAACTTTTTCATTCTCGCAGGGGATCTTTCCCTAGGGGCGGGGTTTTGGTCGAGGCGGTGCACTTCGAAACTCTCCAGCCTCTTAGCAGCCTTGAAATACGTCTCTTTCATTTATAATCAGTCCGTCATTGGACGATCTAAGACAAAGGGCATAGTTTTGTGTGCAAACCTAAAAATCTTGTGCAGATATCTCTTCCCTCGCAGAGGCCATCTTTCCCACGGTTTCGGCACAGATCAAAGCATAAGACCCCTTCGTGGGTACCACCCTACCAATGCATCAGTGTCCGAACATTTCGCTGGTAGTACAACGGATATTCGGCATTTTGAGTTACTTCAAGGATATGCTAGCGTGGGAAAGTATGCAGGAAAAGTTCCCTTCTAAGTGCTCTCACAGGAAAGTTTAGGATGACATACGCTGCACCTGAGGGTAGAGGCTCAATTCTCTACAACCCTATAACAAAAGAACCACCGATGTAAATGATCTGAAATTTCACCAATATGCTCCCAAAGCAATGGAAATTTTTTAGGCGTGGTTAAAAAAAAACTTAAAATTACTTGAACTTTAGGTTAGGTTAAAAAAACTTGAACTTTAGGTTAGGTATTTGAGGCACCGTGAAAATTTGTGTAACACCTCTTTTGCAATGTCTGAATACAAAATCAACGACCTGGCTGAAGGGTGGTGGGGCTTAGCCAACGCGTGAATTTTTAATTTTGCGTTTGTTTACAATCAAAGGTCCTTGAGGCATTTTGAAATTTTAATACCTTCAAATTTATTATTTAATGAAATAAAAAAGCCAGATTATTTAGTCCAGTCTAAAGGTTTGCCAGGCGGTTTCAAAATAGTATCTTATAAGTGTTGAAAAAATATATTTGAGGCATGCTGATATTTAGACAGAATAATATTTATACCCAGAAAAAAATATTTTGAAAGGGCAGATCATTTTGGCGGAACATTCTACCTGCCAGGCGATAGGGAATGTTATATGTGAGTGTGCGTAAGTAGTGCTATGGGTAGGTTGAAGTGTGAAAGAGAGAGCATATATCAGTGGCTGGCTGAAGATGAAGCACACTGCAGTGTGATAGGCTCTCGCAAGACCACGTGACTTAAAGCAAGTGTGCAGTTATTAGAAGAATTTTGGAGTAATTAAGATTCTCATTCACAGTGAAACATGTGCATCTATAGAAGTGCTACTATGTTTGTATTTAAGCTGGTTAGGTGGGGTAAACAGGTATAAAATTCGCTATTTTTTCATGTTTAGTGAAAATTTTCCAGTAAAGGTCCATTTAAAACTTTTTTTGGTTTTTTCTTTACTTTGCATATTCTTGGAATAAAAATACACAATTTTTATCAATTAGGCTATGAAAATATGTCTATAACAAAACACTTTTCGGTTACCCGGGTGCCAGTGAAATATATATATACACATACATATATGTTTATATTTATGTATATATATATATTTCACTGGCGCCCGGCTAACCGAAAAGTACCACAAACCATTTAACATATATATATGGTTGTTATACCCATTTTACTCGCATGCAGGTGAAAATGGACATAGTGTGGGATAAAATGGGTTTATAAAAGTTTAACAATGAATACTTGCTAGAAATTATATGATGAAATAATATGGAAAACAATGTTTGACAAGTCTTGAAAAATGTTGACACTATTTTTAATATGAAATTGAAGTTAATATATAAATGATAAATTTAACAATGAATCCAGCTTAGGTTATAAGTGAAAACATTTTCTGGTTACATTTTTTCACAACTCACATTTTTACATCATAAGTGATCAAAGTCTATTTATCAAAAACATAACATTGCTTCGATTATTAAATGTTGGTTCATTTAATGTTCCTATTATCTGCTCTTTTTTTTTTTTTTTTTCAATATAATCTGTCCTGTGTCTTCAGCATCAGGTAAAACATAAAATGCACCAATCTCCGATTTTTTCAGGAATTTTACTTCATATCTTTGTTTATCTTCAATAGCCATAACTTTGCCAATGAATTCCTTGTTTGTCTTTTTCCCCAAATACTGGACTTTCATCCATGAACCTACAGCTACATCTATTTTTACTTTGGTGATATCTTCCACACATTCTAATCCAGTTTGAGCCTCATTTAATTTTTTTTTCTTCGTGTTCAGGTTATCAGATTGATTCATATTTTAACCCTTTCATGATGTCTTCATTTGTTAGAACTTCACCTGCTTTTGCTTGGACATGCTTACGTTTCAGCTTTAATTTTTTTACACACATTGTTGTAATATTTGAAGACTTTGGAGATATGGCAGATAAAATTGCTTTTTTCAAATCCTTATAAGGAGAATCAATAATTTTGTTCCATTTGCTTAGGGGATACAATGCACTGTTGAGATCTTGATGACATTGATTCATCTGAAGCAGCAACAGAACCACTAAGCTATTCAGTAGAAATAGATTGTAAATCATCAATAATATCATCTGGTGAAGGTGTTATTCTGTGTACCACTGCTTCACGATTAGGAGAATAAATTCCACTTTCTTTGTAACCTTTGATAGTATTTTTTGTGCATATATCTTCAAAAAGTTGACCTAAAAGGAAAGGAAAAACAGCTTTTGTCACACTTTGTAATCGACTTTCTCGAAACCACAGCTTCAGAATATCTTCCCATTTTCTTTTCAGTGGTGAAAATACACCAACCTCTAATGGCTGAAAGGTGTGGCTGGTGTTTGGAAGTAACCACAATATGATAATTTAATACTCCATGGAATGTCTAATGGTCTTGTATGTTAAGTGACTTCCATGGCCCTCATAGATTAGTAGCACAGGTTTCGCTAATGGCTCAATGTACTTCGAAAAGCTTTTTATCCATTGTTCAAACACTGTATTGTGCATCCAGCCTGTATCTGTACAGCCGTTCATGGTTCCACCTCAAGTCTATATATCATCATATAGATGAAGACTCTTGTAAACTGTAAAAGATGGCATGTGCTTCCCATCTGCAGAAATGCCAAAAAGCACAGTGTACATTATTTTGCCACATGTTAGTGATTTCAGATATGCTGTGCATGAATTTTTAGCAACAAAAACTCCACAGTTTCGACTTTCAAGACTTTATAATGTTGTTATCTCTTAACAGAGCTTGATATTTATCGAAAAAGCAATTTACTACAGAATGTGTCAAAGCCAGGATAATGGAAAAATATCCAATTTTCTATAGCATTGTTTTAAAATTCCCCGATGCAGCGACATTGTTTACTTAACCATTTTACACAAGTTGATTTTCAAATGTTTAATTGATCTTATTTAATCAATTGCAAAAACAGTTGTTAGCTGTTTCGATAACAGTTGATTTGGCCTTAAAATCCCTCAGTCAAAAGGAAAATGGATGAAAACCTGATTACAGCCAGGGTTGGGTTTTTGACATGTCAGTGGTACAAAACCGTGTTTTTACCGGTTTATTCTGTCAAAAACCTATTGTTTTCGATTTTCCTTTGATTTATAGTGTAAGCGTAGCATACATTTCTAGATTCATTTTACCTCGTTGTTCTCGTTATTATTATCATTTACAATTACATTTGTTAAATTTATTTAAAAGAAGAGCATTTCCTAAATGGGAAAGATTTAAAAATACAAGAGTAAAAGGAAAGAACAATATTTGTCATAATCTACACTAATATAGATTCTACTAACAGCAATGCGCATTAATATTAAATGATAATAGAAGATTATTATAAATATTAAATAACATTCAATATACATTTTTAATAAAGTACATTAAAATTATTTTAGAGATGCAAAAATGCTGTTGTATGGTATGACAATAGATGTTAAGCAGGGACTGGCAATGAATAAATTTGAATATTTTTAGATATAATATTTTAAAATGTATATCTTATGTATTTCATAAATGCAATTATGGTGATTTTCATTTGCACTTCCATAAGCTGAATCTTAAAGTTTTGTTTTAAACAGTGTAATAAATTCTACCGAAATTATACACATGTTTAAATCTAATACTTATGAGTTACAGGATTTCTTCGAAAAATCTATTTTTTTTAGTCTATCAGGGATCTGTTTAGGAAAAAATTGGGTCCTTTAAAGGATTCTTCACAAAATTTTTCATTTCAAAAAAGGACTCTTCACAAAATTATTTTCCCTAAAACAGCACCCTTCACAAAATTCTTTGTCTTAAAAATAGGTTTTTCACAAAATTTTTCCACCTTTAAACCAAACATTTCACAAATGAATCATTTAAAAGTAAAATCTGACCTGTCACTTTTACATATATAAAAAAAAAATATATGTATTTAATATCCATATATCTTCTTAAAAATGCATAAACAAGAACCTGAATATAACGACTATTTCAAATTCACAAAATTATGATTAGATTTTTCACAAATATAAAAAGATGTTCACAATTTCACAAAAACAGGACCCTGTGAAAAAACCCTGTCTATGTCAAATAGCTTAAGATTATTGTACAGATCTTATAGCAGAGATGTACACGTATTATTCTAATGCAATTCTCTTTTGTTTTTCTTGGATGGATAAATATACTTTAGAGTCTTTTTGATACTGAATATTTCATGTAAAACAACTTAATATTAAAGATAGAATGAAAACAAACAGTAAAAATAAATCACTAAAAAATGGGTTTTTGGCAGTTTTTGACATGACGATAAAAACCATGGTAAAAACTGTCATGCGTCAAAAGCTTGCCAACCCTGATTACAGCAGATCGAAATTGGTTGTTTACTTATAATTAAATCTTCCATAATCATTTTAGAATTGATAAAATCAAAGTGGTTTTAATGTTTACGATATCAGAATGGGTGTTGGCGAGTGTAGCTCGTAGGGGGCAGAGACCCCTAGCCCTAGTAAATAAAAAAACAATGTGAGAATTCTCTTACATTCTGGCCTCAGCTCAGTCAAGTCTGTTGAGGAAAAATAGGCCCAGCCCAAGTCTAATGAGAGAAAATCGAACTAGAACAGGAAGCAGCAACAAAATTCCAATTATTTAATTTTTAAAAAAACAGAAAAAAAATCATTACTATAATTTTTTTTCATCAAGCCACAAAAAAAATTATGAAAAAAAGAATGCTATAAGTAAAAGCCAAAATCATTCCTGTTAGCATAGCAAATAGTCTTTGGAAATAAAGACGTTACTGTAAGAACCCAATATATTGTTCAGGATTAATTTTGATCATGTGTGATTCTAAGGAAGGAAAAATATGAAATGAGGCTTTATTTCTATGTATTATTTTTTTTTAAATAGTAAATATTGATATTCTTTTTTAATAAAAGATACCCTGTATCCATAGGTGTTCTTATGTTTTTTAAGTCTATCGGGGTTGCGCGATTACAATATTTTAGGTTGTAGAAAAAATGGGTTATTTTCTTTTCTTTCTGCATGATGTCTCACGTTTCCCTCCTGTACATGCACAGAAGCAATAATGAATTCTTGTGAATTGGAGACAATCAAAGCTTGTTCATTAGCATTCAATGAGATTTTTTTAATTAGTATCTCAGCTAATTATCAAAAGAGAAAAAATTTGAATCTGAGGTGCATTGGAACCTGTCTTATCCAAATTTGCAGATTTCTACTTGCGATATATTTCCTTAGCCATTGAGTACACACAGAAACAGATATCTTTCTTTTATTGGTATAGATAACTAGCCAGGCATCACCCATCTAGTTACTAATATTTCCATTCTTGTTTTAGTAAGTTTTTAGCATACCTTTTGTTTCATTTAAATATTGCTGAAAGAATTTTACCTTCATTTCTGATTCAGAAAAGTTACCTTCAAAATATGCAATTGTAAAATTTTTTATTTTTAGTTATTTTATTTCTAATATTCTGTAGGAAGATGACATCTTTTCGCCAGCTTGAGCAGCGCTACATATCTGTAGAAGTCTCTCTTATGGAGTGGAATCCAACTCTTGATTTGATTGCATTAGCTTCCGTTACTGGAGAAATATTTCTACATAGATTATCATGGCAAAAAGTGTGGTCAATACCATACCCAGGTAACAAAGATGAACTTGTTGGTCCTGGAGTCACGGCTATGTCTTGGAGACCTGATGGAAAAATTCTTGCATATGCTTATGCTGATGGTGCGTATGTTAAAAAATGTCTAAGTTAAATTAATAATTATCATAATCACTGATATTCTAATTAAGAAAGTTTCTTTCTAATTGTGATAAATGTTATATCCATGTTTGGTAAATGTGGTTTGCTCAACATTCTTGAAAATATTTGTGATGTTTGAATAAAACTATTAAACAAAACCTATTAAACTATCTAAACTGCGACCTACTGAAATCTATCATGCTCAGCTTGCAGCGTTCTGGGATATTGTGTGCAGGTTGAGATTAACAAGTGTGCAGTAATATTAATTTTGTGATCCATCTGCTCCACATAAAAATTATGAATTTAACACTATTGCTGAGGCTGTTGCATTTCTTTTTAAAGGGCAATATCTTTAAAACTGCACATGCAACACATTTATTGTACTTACTCAACTGAAAGTTGCCTAAAAAAATGAACACAGCTACTGCTAACATTGTTCCTATCTGTGTATCACAATGAATCCTCCTATTCTAAAATAAAATATGCAGAGTATGTGTGTAGAAATTTATTTACTGATTTTGTACATTGATAATGTATTATAATTACTATATAATACTAGCTATAGGCCTGTCTAGCTTTCTATCTAATATAATTCATTTTCTTCTTAGTTTTGCATATATGATATATGTTATGGAAATGTTACTTTATATCACTGTAGTATACAAATTCTCAATATTATATCCTGTTGTGCACATGATTAAAAAATTTCAAACTTTAAAATTACTTAAAAAATCATCAAAAATTAGCAAATTAAGTTACTGTTTTCTAACAAACTTTGTTTGAAAGAAGTAAATTTTTAATTCTATTCGGTGAAGTAAAGATTGAAACCATGTGATGTGTAAAAGTGGGGATTTACTTGATCAAAGGGTTTATAGTGCATTGCATTTTGTGATATCTAGTTTTACTAACTTTTGAACTTAGTACTGACAGACTCATTTGTACTTTATATTTGTACTTTTAAATTTTTGAAAACTGTATTTCTTGATTTCATGCTTTTTTTCCTCATTATTTTTCAATGATTTTAAGAAAAACTATTATAAAATGGAAATTTGAAAAGTGTCTTATTGATTTAATATTATTTTTAACATTTACAAGAATTTTAATCAGAGGTTAATCATGAAAATTTAATTGTACTAACAGACTTGATTTTTTTTAATATACAGTAGACTCCCTCAAATCTGCCACCCTAAAATCTGCAAATGCCTAAAATTCACACATCATTGCAGATGTAAACAATGAAACTTACAGTTAAAATGTATGGGGGGAAATTCAAGATTTTAGGTAGATTTCGTAAGAAATACTACCTATTACATTCTGCCCTAAGTTGGAATTTTTAAAAAATTTTTGCAGATCTATGCCGATCATGACCCCCAGTTAACTTTATATATATATATATATATAGTGTGATTCATAAATATCGAAACAATAGGCTATCTCCTTAAATATTGCCCCTAGGCACATACTTCCAATTGCAAAGTTTCATAAAAAAAGGTGCAAAATTTGATGAGATAAGTTGCAACTCCATGGGGGGTCTATTTGAAAAAATACAATAATTAAATTTTTATACGCCCCCCGTACAATGAAATTTCCAATTAGGAAATTTTTCCTTATCCATTCCTGAATTAAACAAAAAAAATTCCATCTTGATATCTGCAAAACTCAGAGAGATATGTCCGTTTTAATAATTTGTGAGGTTTCAAGGGATCAGACACAAATTGAAATGCGTGTAATTTCAGAAACAATGTTACTGTAAGGTGTCCAGGAAACATTTATTTTTTATTTATTTATTTATTTATAGAGTTAGAATTTTGAATTTTTTGTGATAGTTAACCATATAATTTGTAAACAGAATCACATCATAAGACTTCTTACAAAATTGTTATAACTCGAAACTATAAAATAACTCTAAAATTGTTATAACTCGAAATATTATTTGCTGAACTGAATTTTTTTCTTTCAATTAAACAGAAATATATAAGTTTTAATTTTGATTCAGCATTTTAAAAAATATTAATTAAAAAAAAATTAATAATATTTAAAATATAAATTTAAAAAAAAAAGATGCAACTTATTTTAAACAAATCATATTTTCAAAAGTGATTTTTTTTTTTCAAATTTGCCAAATTAAAATTTAAGGTAAATATTTGAAAAAGATATATTTCGTTTGAACCATTTATATTTAATGGTTATTCACTTATATCAATTTAACTATGAGAAATGCTGAAAAAACCCCATGATGCAGAAAAATGCATTTAAAGTTTTAAACAAAGATTGGCTCCTAATAGAGCGTTTAAATGTTTTTTTTAAATCTTCCAGGTGAGTAAGTAACTCCTTCCTGTAGTTTCAATTTCTGATTTAGTTTAATTTGTGCCCTTCTCACCTTCTTTCTTTACTGTTTAGATGTGTCAGTTGATTTAAACAAGACTTTTCTAATATAATATGGGGATAGATGAGTTTTTTGATATTATGCGAAAGAAAGCCCTTTTCATGGACGATGCACTTAATTTTATGTAATCCATTATCTAGACAGGTGTCTGCGCATATTTCTGGTTTCTGCACAGGCAGAAATTTGTACGAAAAATTCCCATTTTTCTTAAGATACAATTAAGATTATTTAAAGAATACTACATACAGATTTATAAGAAAATGTTATGGTATATTTTAGATTACTATGTGTTCGCATGACAAAAACATAGCTGCCAAACCTCCCATTAATAATCCTCCGTAATATGTAGATTAATTTGAACCAGTTAACAACTTTAAAACCAGAAAATGTGTTTAATGAATCTTTGACTTATTTAATTTAAAGGTTTTAAGTTGAAGTTATTCAATTGAATTTCTTAAAAGAGTTTCTGGTTCGAGCGTATTAAACCTGGGTAAAATAAACACGTTATAACGGAAGATTACTGGGAAATAAAAAAATACGCAATAGCAAATTTAATGATTATTTATACTCTTAAATATTGCATTCGAATAAAGATTTATTTTTAAAAAACAATGTCGTTTGAAATAAATGAAAAATAGGTTTAAAAACAACTTTTGAAGCTGTATAGCAAAAAATAGATTTTTGAAAATATTTCTGTGTAATATATTAAAATATATTTCCAATGATTCCGTTAACAGACGTTTCATTATCGCTATTACTATTGTTACAAAACTTATTGCCTGTCCGACACCTCTTAAGAACAATAAAAACACTGGGCCGTCGCGCCGGTGACGGGCCTGTTGCCAAGAACGGGCTCATGCAGAACTCTAGCATATTTCTGAATCACTTTTAACGCAAAAATCTATACGCTGTTATTTTATATTTAAAAGTTAAGGCATTGTCTTAGATCGACTTTTAATAATGTGTAAATTTATGGTCGATCCCTAACTTACATTTCAAATGAACTGATATCGCGTCGGTCAGAGGTATGCGTAAGTGGTGTAAGTCACGAATTTTGGATTTTAATATCTCTGTGAATTTTGCAGATATCAAGATGGATTTTTTTTTTGTTTAATTCAGAAATGGATAAGGAAAAATTTCCTAATTGGAAGTTTTATCCTACGGGGACCGTATAAAAATTTAATTTTCGTATTTTCTCAAATAGACCCCCCATAGAGTTGCAACCTATCTCATCAAATTTTGCACCTTTTTTTATGAAACTTTGCAATTGGAAGTATGTGCCTAAGGGCAATATTTAAGGAGATAGCCTATTGTTTCGATATTTATGAATCATACTGTATATTTATCTATCTATCTATCTATGTCACTTTTTTATGGACATGATAACGTCAATAATTTTACACAAATCTCTTCTAAACTGATACATAAAATCAAGGGGCATAAAATCTCGGTAAAGTTCGTTAAAATTATTATTACTTCTAGGAAAAGGGCCGAAAATTTATGTATGACAGATTGACAGATTTTTGATATCATTAAAAATGGCCCCAAGGGGGGGGGGGGGGGTTAGAAGAAAAAAATTCATAACTTTGTCAATTCACAAGATATCAAATCTGCTTAAATTTATTATGAATCCTCTTCATATTATCTAAAACTTTTATATTGACAAGTTTTTCATAGGACCAACCCTTATAGCAAAAAAAATTAAAAACAAAAAAATATCCCTGCTGGCTCCACCTGCGAACAAGTTAGATTTCGAAGTGGGCAGCTCCAACTGACGCCTCATGGCAAAAATGTCATTTCTTCCGCAATTCCCAACAAACAGGCGCCCCACGGTCTGCTTCTTCGAAATCTACCTGTGCCTGTAGGCCAAGCCATCAAGGATTTTTTTTTTTAATTATATATCATTCCATACGCATTTTTATATGTAATTTTGGTTAATATGACTGAACACATGTTTTCTCATCAAGGAAGTATAACTTTGTTTCTGAAAAAATTCAAGACAGTGCTGATTTCAGTGGTGATCGTGATCTTTTTACCAAATACATTTGTGTATTAATCAAGCATTTTTGGATATTAAGTTTGGCTAAGCATAAAATAAAACTTTTATTTTACGATTTTTATATGAATTATTAGTGCACCTTTATGAGGCAAATTTCATTGAATAATTAAATATATATATACTAGGGGGCTCAGCCCCCTACTCGCTAACGCTCGCCAACCCCCCATGAATTGCGAAGCAATTCCCATTGAGAACGCTACGCGGTCACAGCTCGCTTCGCTCGCTCGCCCCTTTTTTTCAGCAATTCTAGCCGGAATAAATTCTACCATAAAACATTTGAACATATGAAATTGACAGTTTATTTTAATGTAAAAAAGTAATTCTCCGTTGAAAACACAACTGAAAATGCATTTAGTTGGCGCTACTAATGAGCATGTAAATCATTTAAATACTATTAAAAAGGGATCTTTTGTACAGCACGACTTAAATTCATTAGAAAAAAAACTACGTGATAGGAAGATAGTTCGACATTTTATTGTTCTGAATTATTATAGATTTTTACAAAATGAATTATTTTTTACTTCATCAATACAGCAACAGATGGCGGCAGGTGATATCTAGACAGTTGATTTTTTTTATCTGTCTTTTGTGTGAATGAAATTCGTAAATGAATTCTAAATAAGTGTTCAGAATTCATTTGAAATTAACGATATTGCTCATAATTAAAATGAGGAATCATCTCAGATGCCTTGGATTACGTACATGTTATTTTATTTTTAATAATTGCTAGTTTGAGTTTCATTCTATGGTTTCACTGCTGTCTCACTGACCGCCATATTGGACGGAGGCGGAGCTGATATAACACAATCTAGTCTGTTCATTGGTCTAAGCTCTGGAAACTACAGTTGTTGCCAAACCATAAGTTACAAATTCAGCCCTATTTTCGCGCCACGTAAGACAAATATATATATAGATATATTATCATTAGCATGCCTATGCATTATTGTTTACTCAACCTTTACCTTTAAAATTTTAATCATGTTTTAAATTTTCTTAATTTTTATTCTTTCTAATTACTTTAATGTGTTACTTTATTGTAAGCATTCATTATAATCTCAAGTGCATTATTACATTAAAATTTCTGTTTAAAAAATACATTCAAATTTCTGTTTAAAAGATGTAAACAAAACAGTAACCAAAAATCTGCAAAATTCTAAAATCTGCACAACCTCTGGTTTCAAGCTATGGGGATTTGAGGGAGTCTACTGTATATATAACTTTACGATTTTTGAAGTAAAGCCACAAACACCCCTGCATAAATGATATTAGCTACATATCTGTGAGTTAAAAACTTTTTAACAGGTTGTATGTTGATTTGGTACCTGATGAATCAGTGTATAATAATATATGGGTGGATGTTTACATGCTTGCAAATAAAACTCTTAGATATTATTGTTATTGAGTACTCTGCTAGGATTTGCCAACAAAATTGCTTTCAAGTATTTGGCTTCTGAGTAAAGATAATTAAAACAATTCAGTTGTATTTTATACAAAACTATGCTTTTTGAGTCATGATAATGTTGTATTTAATGAACGATATATCTAGTAATATCATTCTAATGCATTCCGGAGCGATTTGTCCCACAAAGTATATATAAGTCACATATAAAAGTTCAAGTGTTCCAGTAACATAGCTAGGGTGGGGCAAGGGCAGCTGCCTCGAGTGCTATTGCTATAGGACGCCAAATTAAGAATGTGTTCTGTTTGTTTAGTTATTTGTTTTTGTTGTTTTTTTAAAGGCTTCTTTTTCAAATAATTATCACACCTATTTCCTATACAACATACTATGCATTGATCCTACTCTTCTTTATTTTACTCCTGCAAATATTAGCATAGTTTTGCATATTAGCATATTCCTGCATAAAGGACAATTCCAATGTTAATTGTTTTTAAATGAAATTATTTGATTTTGTTTTATTATTATTATTTGACTATTTTCACAATGAATTATATGCAGAATTTTTTCTTTCATGTTTATAATCTTTCTATAAAATATTTGAAAATATCAATTTATATTTAAAAAAAAAAAAAAAAAAAAAGGTATTTTCGGAGAAAAGAAAATTTCTCTAAACATTTCTAGTGGACTTTGTCACTAGTAAAAGTGTGAAAACTGCTACTATTTTCATATGTTCCTATTATTTTCGTGTGTTCCTTCCCAGTATAATAAATATGTCATATTTAATGGCAGAAATTCTGCAATCAAATAAGACAAAGAATCTAATTCGTAATAAGTGGTAGGAATGTATGAAAGTAAAGCAGCATTCACTCACTTACACCCCACATTACATTGGCTGAAGAAGTGACAAAAGAGAAAGTATTGACGCCAAAGTATGTACAAGCGGGCACCAATTTTTTATTTTATTTTATTATTTATTTAATTTTTGTTGAGTGATAACTTAAATACTAAAAATGAAGATTTATTTGGTGGGAGCTCATCATTTTAAAAATTAAATCTTTTTAGCCCTACTCTGGATATTTTCTATTTTCAATTGAGGTATAACGTCTTAAAGGTATAAGACGTTGTACCCCAAACAAAAATTTCGCCTCTGTAACAAATCGCACTACACTTGTTTGTGCTTCCTCCAAATGGTTTAGATGGTTTTGGAAGCAACTTTTGCACCATTGGATTTGGACTCTAATCTCGTTGAAAACATGAGTGTGATAATGTGTTCTCTTAATTCCTGGAAAAAAAAAAAAAAAAAAGAGTAAACCTTGAATGTCTTGCACTCATAATAAAATAGCTGGTATAATTTTGTGATTTATGGATGGATACTGAAAAGTTAATGCTTGATCCACAAAAAAGGGAAAAAAGAAAAAAAAAATTATGTGTGTTTATGAGAGTGAAAACATTGGATGTGAAGAAATTTTGAGAACCTGAACCTTGAACAATCAAGTACTAAGTAGGTAAATAAATTTTATCTTCAACCCCAAACTATGATCTAACTGTTCTCAAACTCATAAAGTACGTAAGAAGGAAGATTTTTTTTTTTTTTTTTTTTTTTTTTTTTATGAAACTTTATCTAAACTAAATAAATAAATTTCATATAGTACATACATTATATACATTGTCCACATTCATTTATATACATTAATTTTTTTCAATTTGGACACATTCCTACGCTGTACATATTCTTAACTAAAACACTTATTTTAACTCCATTTGATTTGGGATTCTACCAAAGTAATTAATGACTGATCACTACTAACAAATAAATCTAAAAAAATTTGCAACAGCATCACTATCATACAATTAATATAATCAAAAAAGTGTTTCAAGCTTGTTAGTTTTGACAATAGTAATTAGAATATTTTATTTTTTTACACTAATATGAATGAAAAAATAAAATTAAAATTATTCAGCAATTGTGGGAGTTTCAAACATGAATTCAACCTCAAGGAAAGCAAGATTTAATAAATTAATTTAGAGAGTTTTTTAGGGGGTGCAGTTGGAGTTTTTTTCCCTAGTTTAATGGCACAGATTATGTTGATTGCATTCTAGCTTTAAATTTTTTTTGTAATGTCCATTCGTATTGAAGCCCAGATTAAAAAAATATCTATAACACTTTTATTTAAAATATTACTGAAATGTTCAAGCCAAATTCACAAAAATCTTACAAATATTTTTGAAGTTTTAAATGTTTGTGAAATCTGAAACAGTGTAAATACATTTTATTAATTATGATACTAGATATTTAAAGAAATGTTTTAAACATTAGATAAATTATAAACTAACTTTTTACAAACAAGGACATTTAGGCTTGTTTAAAATTGTCATGTTAAACTGCTATTTGTGCCATTTAAAAATGTTTCCATGAAAATTTTCACTTAACATTAAAATTACAACAACAATAATAATTTATTTATTTATTTAGTTTAATTAAACTAACTATGTAGAATGTCGATAAATTGTCAAAAGATGTACACTTAACCTAGTACAAAATATCACCATGCCAAATTATCTAGTTTTCATAATTTCATTCTCTTTTGTTTAATTCAACTTGGTTTTTGTATGTAAAGATGGAATTTTGTAGTTGATTTTTAACCCATTTCCTGATAGGCTAGAATTATAAAAAATTACATTCACATGTGTGTTTCCAATGATGGTACAACATTTTAATATTCTTAGAACTTGATTATCAATTAATACATTAATTGTAAGGCATTTTTCCTTTTATCCACCACATGTGATAAATTGCCGATATTCTCTCTAATTCCTATAATTGTATTTGAGTTGAAACAACACTAGATTTAATGATGCACCAATAAATGCTAAAATATGCCAGTTGCCAATGAAACATTTTAAAGGCTAAAAATTAGATAATAAATTCTCACTTGCACTTTCCACCAAGCATAAAAAAACAGTGAATTTTTCATAATAGAGTTCGTGCTCATGCCAAATTAATATCTTGTAACAGAAATTTTTGTGATAAAACATAAATTTCAGTAAAAAAATTAGGCATGATTTTCAACATGAACATTGAATTCTTCTAACAGAGTGTTTTTTTTTTTTGTTTTTTTAACTATTTTACTTTTATATTTATTCTCTTTCTTTCACGTTTGGCTTTCCACAATTAAAGAAAAAAATGTTTTAATGTAAAAAGTTAAATATTCATATTAAATGGAATTCCTTCTTAATCTTAATCCTTCATTCTAACATAAAAATATCTCTAATCTTGAAATTAGAAGGAAAATAAAATTTTGTTTCTATTGAATGCACTCTTCGTCTTGGTATTTTGGGCACATGTGTTAAGTTGGCATTGACCATCCATATACATTCATTTTTGGCATTTTAACCAGCTTCAGTATACATAATTTCTGATTTAACTTTTGGCATGCATTATATAAAAAGAGCTAAAGATCAATAGTAAATTATATGAATGGTTCGAATTTTAATTCATCTTTTAAATAACTGAAATTTTATTAATCTAACATTTACAAATAAAAATGTTTTTAAAAAGGTTAAAAAATTTCAGGGCTTAAAATGAATTTTGATTCAGTTCCAAAACCGAAAAACAACTTAGGTTCAGTTCCAGTTTTGTTCCACGAAAAATAAAAGTCTCTTAGTATTAGAGATGGGCAACATCGTTCCTTTTATTGAATCGTTCCATCCGGTTGTTGGAATTTGCAATTTTTGTTTTAACTTTGGTTAAATTTTCCCAGCAAGTTTTCCCCCATCTCTTTCACTCACCCCCACTCTATGTTGTTAAATCTTTTTAATACTTATATTTAAAATTGATACTATTTATCTTAAAGTTCATTTTAATACTTTTGAAAAAGGTTTAAAGTTAAGTATAGTTAATAAAATTAAATGTAAACAAACATCTATCATAAAATAAACTTAAAGTAAACATAAAGTAAAATTAATGTGGTTTAAATGCATATATATATTGCTGTCTCTTTAATTAAGAACTGTTTTAATAGTTATTTATAAATGATATATCCTGAATGCTTTAGTTGTGAAGAAAGTAGGGATGCAACGGATATCCGGTAAATATCCGATATCCGGCATATCCGGCTGATTTTTCAATATCCGAAATATCATCGGATATCCGAATCACAATTACCGGATATCCGACTTCTCTGCCGGATATCCGGCTTTCTACTACATAAGTTCTATGAATAATATGCATAGGACATGATGGCAAATTGTATTCAAACATCCTTGATAAAAGTACGGATGGAATGGGGAATAGCTTTTGTTATAAGTTTTGTTTATAATGCAAAATATAAAATATATTAGTAAGTTCCCTATCCACGTGTAAAAGGTCCTAACTCTCAAAAGTTTAAAGAATTGTCAGCTTTCCTAATACAGATATTTGAACTCTGTATAATAACAGTGTTTCCCCCAGACAGTTTCAGAAGGGCGCTCCACCCTGCCTGCCCTTTGGTTTACAAAATAGCACCCTTCCTGTGCCCCATTCAAATAATTAGCACCCTTCTTGCCCCCCATTCAAATAATTAGCATCCTTCTTGCCCTTCAGTAAAGAAGTGTCCTTTCTTCTTTTTGCATTAAAAAATTTGCTTTCATAGTAAAAATTAACTTGATGTTATCTAAAAAAAAGTGCCCTGACTTTTAAATATGAAAAAGGGGGGGCTTTAAAAACCAAAAGAGTGCTCTTTAAAAATAAAAAAAAATGCTCTTAAAAATCTGAAAAGTGCCCTCAAGAATCCAAAAAGGTGCCCTTTCACACCAGCAGCACCCTGCCCCTTTTTAAACCTAGGGGAAACTCTGTAATAAATTTAAAAAATTATGTTCACATCTTTTAGAAAATTGTACCTTTACTGTCAGATTGTAAAATAAAATTTGAAGTTGTTTATTAAAGTAGGATTTTATTAATTTTCTTTCTTCCTTTTAAGTTAAACAATTAAACAGACCTACTTTTATTTTTGTTTTTTAACTTGTATGTTAAAAAAAACTTTATACTTATTATTATCTACTAATAAAAGAAACTTTTGTTCTGTGTGTGTGTGACGGCTACCAAAATCTACCGCACATAGGAGTCTGAAAATTTAGGTGAGGATAGTCTACGGCAGGTCCTGATGCTCAAACTTAATTTTTTGTGATCGGGGGCACCTGTACATTTTTGCCTTTAATTGTTAATAACTTGTCCCCTTTTTATCCGATCTTCTTCGTTTTGGGGGTCCTTTCTCTATTTAGCTATTCCCCATTTCTACATTCCAGTTAAGACCCTGGCATCCTGGAGCCCGGTATGGGGACCCCGTTGAAGTTTTTGTTCCCTAAATTGTTAATAACTTGCATCCTTTTAATTTGATCTTCTTCGTTTTTGGGGCCTTTTTTCTCATTTAGTTATTCCCCCATTTTTACATTCCAGTTAGAACCCGGGACCCCTTGAACTTATTGTGTGCCATGCATTTTTACCATATACTCGCATATAAGCCAGCCCCCCAAATTCGAGATGAAAACAGTTTTAATACGAATATTTTGCAGTAGTTTTCTTCGCACCTTAAATTATTTAGAATTAAATGAGGTGAAATAAGGCGTAGAAAACCATTCTGAATTAAACATGTTTTCATCTTGAATTCGGGAGTCGAGTATGTATGGTGACTATAAAGGTGAGTCTTGGACACCTTCTCCAGGCCACTACCCTCAAACCTAGGGCCCAATTTTTTAAGCATTTCTTTAAAATTTTATTTTAATGATTTATTTATACCTTATGCTTAATTTCGACTAATTGAAGATTAAACATTCCCCCATTTTTACATTCCAGTACTAAGAAATTTTTAAGATGTTTTCTTCTCACGGCCCTGCTCAAAATTATCAGTTGGCCCCTTTTGGGTCCTCTACGATAGTTCCCTTAAAAATCATACGATTCACTAGCAGTTTAGGTGTGTTCGTAATTATATAAATACGTAGCACCTAATTTGCTATTCTATCCGCATATAACAGCGCAAAAATTACCCAACCGAAAGGTTTGAAATTTAATATATATATATATATATATAATCAATGCAGAATTTTGTCGAGTCATTTCAAGTTTTATGAAAATTGAACCAAAACTTAAAAGATATTAATAAAAATATTTAGTAAGTAATTTGAATTTTTTAAAAATCAGTACTTCTTGGTTATAGCAGCTTCCGAGGATTAATCATCAAGCGACCGAGATGTATCGCCAAGTTATCTGACATGTATGACGTTTATAGTCATTTATGACATTTTATAACCTCTATGACCAAGTTATAGTTACATTCTTCATTATATTAAATCCTATCATACGTAATTAATTCAATGATATCCCATGATAGGTAATGTTTCTTGGTTGGCATGGTGATTACATCATATTTAAGATGGAGTCATATTAATTCCGTATTGCTGAATTTAAAAACCGAATTTTTATACTAAAATTGTTTAATTATAGCAATTATATAATCTACCAACAGTTTTTTGGATAGATGTTTCCAAAGAAATAGATATTAAATGGAAAAAGAATGTAAATACGGACTTAAAGTTCTGAAATTTTCAAAACTAGGCTTCAGTTTCCCATTGAAATTTTCAGTAAATGTCAACAAAAGATAAAATGTTGCCAACTTAACATGCACTTATTTTATTACAGAAATTAATCATACCATAATAACAGACACTATAATTTATTTCACTGAAACTATTTATAGTACGAACACACCTTATTTGTCATGTTTGACGTACAATTTCCAACTTGTTTTTCTAACAACTTCTTAGGACTTCCAGCTACTACATGAACAACAAAAAAATTTCTCAGACAAGACCCAGGCACCCTTTAAGTTTTTGTGCCGTAAATTGTTAATAACTTGTCCCTTATTTATCCGATCTTCTTTATTTTTAGGGCCCATTTCTCCATTTAGTTATTCCCCCATTTCTACATTCCAGTTAAGACCCTAGATCCCTGGGGCCCAGTACAAGGACCCTTGAAGTTTTTATCTCTAAATTGCTAATAACGTGCCCCATTTAACTCGATCTTCGTTTTGGGGGATTTTTCTTTATTTAGTTATTCCCTCATTTCTACATTCCACTTAGGACCCTGCTTCCCGGTCCGGGGTCATTGTCTTTTTTGTGCCTTAAAAGACAAAAAAATTTCTCGGACCTCAGCTACAACCAATTTTGAATATTAATCTCCTTCTTGGGGCCCTTGGTGCAGCTTCTTTAAAAAAAATCGGTCAAACTTGAGTTCTGTTGAAGGTTTTTATCATGGGCCCGGGCAACGCCAGGTGGGTCAGCTAGTTTTTAATAAAATAATTTTAATGCATAACCTGAAATTCTGTTTCATACCTGTGTAAAACTACTAGGGGAAATATAACTTCATTATAAATATTTAAAATTAAAAGTAATTTTCTTTTTATTTATAAATCTCTAAAAGTAATTTAACTTAAAATAAAACTAAATGGGACTTAAAGTAAAACAGTATTAAATAATTAAAACAGAAAAAAGCATCAAATAAACCTATATTTGAAGAAAATAACTCTTCAACCATTTTAGTAGATATTTTATGCTTAAATTAAAAAAAAAAAAAGTATGTATTTATTTGTGAAAATACTCTACATTTATAGGTATATTAATTAAATGTGTTATGGTTAAAATTTGTTTACTTCTGCCAGCATTGTACATATAAACAAAATATTTTAATGTTTAATTTACATTTTTTATGCAGCATTAATATACATATATTTAAAGAGATATAGTTTTTGTAAATTATATTTCAATATATTTAAAATGTTTTAATGATATGTGAAACATGTTTTATTTATGTACATACATTACATGTACATAATTTATTGTTCTGAAATGGCATTATATAAAGAAATAAATAAGCATACACCATAACTAAAAGCAGAATATCTAGTGCCGGATATCCGATATCCGGCAGGCAAACGTGCCGGATATCCGATATCCGGCAGGCAAACAGCTTCGGATATCCGAAATCCGATATCCGGCAAAATCCATATCCGGTGCATCCCTAGAAGAAAGTAACTTCATTTCAGCAGCTTAAACTGCCATGTCAACAGTTACCAGTAGTGGTAGGTTGGTTGGTGTCATGTGCTAAAGTTAATGATGACATCTTAAACTGTTTTTGAACTTTTGAATATTTGTTAACCTGCAACCATAACCTTTTATTTTATTTCTTGTATTATGCTAATGTTTTTCAATTGCCCGTGACTGTAACCTCACTTGTTAGTTTAAAAGGATATGGGATAGATGTTGTGTGGTGTGTACTTGCTTGGCCAGCAGTTAACTCCAATGCTCAAAAGGAGTTTTAGTTTATTTATGATGAGGCTGCAGGCAGTCAATAAGTTTAAATGTTTTTTCCTGTGTTCTTCTAATAAGTTTAATAATAATGTTCTTAAGGATGTGTTTTTACTAATCTGTTAATAAAGTGTTGTTAGTTATAAAAAAGGTTTCACTGCTTAACTGACTTATCTCAACATACAGTGGTACAATCATCTCAACACTCTTTAGATGTCCATTAAAAACAGTTGGTTAAACAGGAATATGGTTGTACATCCTCCAACAGTGGTAGCAGAGCGTGGTTAGTTGCCATGTCTCTGTTTACCAGCTGTTTGAATAATTCTTGGAAATCTTTATATTTTTGAAAGATGTCTTCCTATCCTGAGCAAATGTTTACCTTTCCCAAGTTGAATCATGAGAACTACAAAGAGTGGAAATATAGTATCGACCTGTATCTAATAAGTCAAGATCTACATGATTACACATCGGATACAGCTGAAAAAATTGCTGATCCAGCAGCTGATGGCAAACAGGATAAACAAAAGGAGGGGAAAGCGCTAGCCATCATATGTCTCAGCATAAGAGAAGACTTGAAGAGTGTTGTTTATGAAGCTCACACACCTTCGGAAGCATGGAAACTATTAAAATCAGTTTTTGAGCCTGTTTCAAGAGCAAGAGTGGCTAGATTGAGAAGAAATTTCATGAGTATAAAATACGATCTAAGTGAAGCTATGAGTAGTTATTTAAACAGAATAACCCAAGCTGCCAAAGAACTTGAACAAGCAGGAAAAACCGTTGAAGACGATGAAGTGGCTTTTCAGATTCTAGAGAACTTGCCTGATAGTTATGAAAGTCTGGTTACTCAACTATATAGATTACCTGATGCTGAATTTACAGTGAAAGGAATTAGAGGTCACCTGTTATCTGAATATGATAGACAGAACAGAAGTGTACAGTTTAATCATGTGTTTCCCGAAAACCAAGCCTTGGTTTCAACTGAGGAGTCTCACAAGTACAGAGAAAATGTTGGTAAAGATGAATCGAGACGGTGTTATCGATGTGGACTAAAGGGTCATCAAATCAAGAACTGTCGGGTTAAGTCGAAAAATAAAAAACGCTATCACCAGCCTGCAAGAAGAAGACAAGCCCATTTTGCCTCAGCCATGTTAAGTGAGTCTACAAAGCTGGAGTTTGTGTTGGATTCTGCTGCAACTGACCATTTTGCTAATGACCGGAGTGTTTTTCTCAACTTCAAAAGTATTAAAGCAAAAGCTGCCATTGCTAGCGGCAACACAGATATCCTTGGAATTGGTGATGTGCATTTAGTGTTAAAAACAGGTACTGTACTTAGAACTTTACTTCTTAAAGACGTTTTTAATGCTCCCAAGATGACAAGAAACTTGATTTCAGTGCGTTGTTTAACTAGAAATGACTTTAAAGTAACTTTTGATTGCAATAATGCATATATTTGTAAAAATAGTAATGTATTTTTATGTGTTCCATTAAGAAACAAATTTTACACTCTTTTAGGCAATCTCAAAAGCATGAATGTACCAGAAGCTCAAAGTACAAAATCATCTAATATGATGATGTGGCATGCTCGCTACGGCCATTTAAACTGTAAAAGTTTATCTAGTTTTGCAAAGTCTAAACATGTTTATGGTCTTGAAAAATTAGAGGGTACGATTGAGTCTTGTGAAAGTTGTAATTTTTCTAAAAGTACTCGAGGGAGTTTTTCTGAACTAGACAGCATTAGAACATGTAGTATATTGGAACTTTTGCATATGGATGTTTGGGGCCAGTCACCTGAACCTAGTATGGGGGGAGCAAAATATTTTCTCAGTATAATCGATGACTTCTCAAGGTTTGCTCATGTATATATCTTAAAACATAAAGATCAAGCGTTTGAATTTTTTAAAAACTATAAGCAATTGGTTGAAAAGCAAACTGGTAAAAGGATTAAGAGTATCAGAACAGATAATGGGGGAGAATTTTGTGCTGATTATTTTGAAGCTTTTTTAAAACGTGAGGGAATTAGGCATGAGAGGTCGAATGTGTTTAGCCCAGAAATGAACGGGGTTGCCGAGCGCTATAATCGCACTTTGATGGAAGGTGTTAGGTCCTTATTAGTCCAAGCAAATTTACCAAAAAGTCTCTGGGCTGAATTAGTCTATACTGTCAATTATTTGAGAAATAGGTTCCCTCATAAGAAATTAAATGGTAAAGCCCCTTTAAATGTTTGGCGTGAAAAGAGTTTCTCAGTACGTCATCTTAAAGTAATTGGTAGTGATGCATATGTTCATATTCCCAGTAGATATAGGTCTAAGCTTGACAAAAGGTCAAAGAAGGGAATTCTCATTGGCTATGCCATTAATACGGTTATAGAGTCTGGTATCCCGGTACAAAAACCGTGGTAGAAACCAAACATGTTAAAATAGTGGAAAAGGATTTCAGTTTTAAAAACATAGAAAGTGGTATACAAAATCTTAATGATGACTATGTAAACTTTAGTTTGGATAATGAAAATTCAGAAGTAAAAAGTAAGCTTCAGGAAACCCCCCCTTTACCTAAAGATTGGGAAAGAGTTGAAGTTGTCAGAAAGTCGGGAAGAACAGCTGGGAAGGTAGATGTGTACTATTACCCTGAAGAAAGCGTTAGGCTTAGAAGTAAAAATGACATAGAAAAATATTGTCAGAAAAAGGGGATAGATTACAACCCAGAGGATTTCAGTTTTAGCCCAACTTCTGTAGATTCTAATGTAGAAAGTACAATTTCACATGTAAGTGAGAATGAGGGGGAACAACCAGAGGTACACTGTGTAGAGGTAAATATCCCATGTTCTTTTAAGGAATCGCAGGAACTACCTGAAAAGAGGGAATGGAATGTAGCAATGAAAAATGAGCTTGAGACACTTAAAGATAGGAAAGTTTATGATTTAGTGCCTAGACCTGAAGGGACTAAAATTTTAGGTACTAGATGGATATTCACATTAAAAAAGGATGTGTCTGGAAAAGTGAAAAGATTTAAAGCTCGATTGGTTGCTAAAGGTTTTGGGCAGATTGAGGGAGTGAACTATTTTGATACTTTCTCCCCAGTGATTTCATTTTCCCTAGTTAGACTTTTCTACACTGTTCTGGTAGTACTTAAAGGTTGGGTAAATCAACATCTTGATATTAAAGGTGCTTACCTTTTATGCCAAACTAAATGAATTAATTTTTGTAGAACAACCAGAAGGTTTTATTGAAAAGACGAAAGAGGGTTATGTTTGGAAGTTGGACAAGGCACTGTATGGCTTGCGACAGGCTGGCCGGGAATGGTTTTTGGAATTGGATAGTACTTTTATGGACTTGGGCTTTGATAAAATTACTGATTCAAATTGTATTTATGTATTTAAATCTGAAGTCATTGTATTGGTTTATGTGGATGACTTTGCGGTCTTTGCTAAAAATAATGAAAGATTAAAGGAAGTGATAAACTTAATTAAGTTAAAGTTTCAAATAAAAGTATTGGGGGGAAATTAGACATTTTTTAGGTGTAGACTTTGAAAAGAGAAATGGAGAAATTTTTATACATCAACAAAGCTATATAGAAAAGCTTGCTGAAATGTTTCATATCCCAAAGATAAAAAGTAAATTACCATTAACCCCAGGGATAGTTTTAAATTCTGCAGGAGAGGGGGAGCAAGCAGTTGATGTTCCATATCGAGAACTAATAGGTTGTCTTCTTTTCCTAGCATCACGTACTAGACCAGATATACAATTTTCAGTTATAGCCCTCGCACAGTTTTCAAACTGCCCATCTTTGAAACATTGGAAATATTTATGTCAGGTGCTTCAGTATGTTATAAATACTAAAGAGCTAGCTATTAATTTGTCTAGAATTTCAAGTTGTACATTAAATGTTTATTCAGATGCTAGTTGGGCATCTGATTTAGTTGACAGAAAATCCATAAGTGGATTTATAATTTTTGTAGATAATGTACCTATAATTTGGAGCTCTTGCAAGCAAAAATGCATAGCATTATCCAGTATGGAAGCAGAATATGTGTCCTTATCAGATTCTATAAAGGAACTGTGTTGGCTGATTAGAATTGTGGATAATTTTTCTTGCCTGTTAAACTTAGAAAAGAATAAGCCAAATGTTTTTTGTGACAATCAAAGTACCATACATTTTTCCAAAAATAGTATTGAAAATAATCGAACTAAGTATATAGATACTAGAATATATTTTGTAAAGGATAATTTAGATAAATTTAATTTAAATTTTGTGTCAGGTTCAGCTAATGTTGCTGATTTATTTACTAAGATTTTGCCTAGTCAAAAGTTTTTGTATTATTGTAAGTGGATATTTGGTTGAAGGAAAGATCTGGGGGGAAAAAGGGGGCATTATGTTGTAATTTGCAATTTTTGTTTTAACTTTGGTTAAATTTTCCCAGTAAGTTTTCCCGCATCTCTTTCACTCACCCCTGTTGTTAAATCTTTTTAATACTTATATTTAAAATTGATACTATTTATCTTAAAGTTCATTTTAATACTTTTGAAAAAGGTTTAAAGTTAAGTATAGTTAATAAAATTAAATGTAAACAAACATCTATCATAAAGTAAACTTAAAGTAAACATAAAGTAAAATTAATGTGGTTTAAATGCATATATATATTGCTGTCTCTTTAATTAAGAACTGTTTTAATAGTTACTTATAAATGATATATCCTGAATGCTTTAGTTGTGAAGAAAGTAACTTCATTTCAGCAGCTTAAACTGCCATGTCAACAGTTACCAGTAGTGGTAGGTTGGTTGGTGTCATGTGTTAAAGTTAATGATGACATCTTAAACTGTTTTTGAACTTTTGAATATTTGTTAACCTGCAACCATAACCTTTTATTTTATTTCTTGTATTATGCTAATGTTTTTCAATTGCCCGTGACTGTAACCTCACTTGTTAGTTTAAAAGGATATGGGATAGATGTTGTGTGGTGTGTACTTGCTTGGCCAGCAGTTAACTCCAATGCTCAAAAGGAGTTTTAGTTTATTTATGATGAGGCTGCAGGCAGTCAATAAGTTTAAATGTTTTTTCCTGTGTTCTTCTAATAAGTTTAATAATAATGTTCTTAAGGATGTGTTTTTACTAATCTGTTAATAAAGTGTTGTTAGTTATAAAGAAGGTTTCACTGCTTAACTGACTTATCTCAACATACAGTGGTACAATCATCTCAACACTCTTTAGATGTCCATTAAAAACAGTTGGTTAAACAGGAATATGGTTGTACATCCTCCAACAGAATCGTTCACCGAAAGGAACGAGTTCTTTGGAGTCGTTCCTTTTTTTTGGAACGATTCCGAAAAAAAAAAAAGGTTTTCGAGAAAAATAAACGCTTTCGAGATAAAAATAACGATTTCAAGATAAAAGGGAAACTTTTGAGAAAAAAGGAACAAATCCGGAAGCATTAGAATGAACATGAAATCCATAATATTAATAATACTAATTTATTTTCTTACGTATTCGTCCATTTTCTTACGCATCCATCCGCCTTATTTTTAAATTTTTTGGACAGATGATTTCGTTTTCAAGAGTTAATTTCATTGATGAGTGTGTGCAATTAATTAGCAATTATTTCTGATTACCATAATACAAGTACACTCCCTGACTTTATGGTTTATGGCATTAAACTCAATTCCTCTTGAAAATTTACCCCTGGATGACCTTTCATTTACCGCTATAGTTTATCAAAGAAATTTTATTGTAGCTGTTTGTTTTGCCCACCAGGGTGACGACCCATTCGATTTTTAGTGTAATCGGGTTTCCTCTTGAAAATATATCGTTGAATGACCCTCCATTTATACTATTAATTATTTTATGCAGGAATCTTTATTCTAGTTCTAATGTTTGGCACCAGGGCTACGCAATTTTAAGCCTTATAATTAGATTCCTCTTCAAAATCCACCCCAAGATGACCAACCATTCATTTACATGTCAGTCCTCGGAACCGGCCGTTTTCAAAGTCACTCCATTTCGGTACGATTATTTGGAAATCGGTCATTTTCTCAGTCTGCCCATTTCTAAACAATTCTCAGGACTATCTCCTTTTACTATTAAGTTCATGCATGAATAGAATATTTTATAAAATCAAATTCGGATACCTGTCGATTTGGGAAAACACAATTCATTAAACGAAGTATATTTGAGAGTCTTAATATATAACAATGTCCTTTCTGACTGACTGCATTATCAATGCACAGCAGAAACCAAAATGCCTGCACCTGAAATCGTAAAATTTTAGTTGTTACTTCCTGTTATGACATAAAAATCCATTAAAAAGGTGTTTTCTGAAATTCAACTGTTAGGTGATTGAAAGTTTTTGAAAAGGTATACCAATATATTTAAATTTAGAAATTGCACATAATTAGAACTGTAGATATTGAGATAAGAAACAAAATCATAACTGTATAGTTCAATACGTTTCAATAACTTAACTAACTTTCCTCAACTTTATAGTTTAATACAAATACGATTTCAAATACACAAAATAAATAAGAAAATACAAAATACGACACTCTTAAAAAAGATTTTATTTCAAAAATAGGAGTATATAAAATTTGTTGATTTGGTGAAATCCTAAAATAATACGCAACAAAAAAGCAGGCTAAAATGTTAGTACAACAAACAATTCAACAACAGTTTCATGATAGTAAAGAAAATTAACATCAATAATATGAAACAACTAGGAATAGTAATTTGTTTCTAAAATTTTGCATTCATTCGTGCAAACAATTTTTTTTAATAGATTTTATTTTCTAATAATTTTTGTTGAATAAGAATTACTGCTATATAATTCGAACCTATTTGGGACAGTAAATTGATCTGCCAGTATCTTCGATGAGTTTGTTAATCAAGTATGTAGCTGTTATAGTTCGTTTACAGTAGCACACAAAAGCAAAAAACATTAAAAGCTTGTCATCGCGATAACATCCGAAATATACTGCGCATATTTAAACCGAATTAGGACAGTATATTGTTCTTGCAAGTATCTTGGAAGAATTCGATAATCAAGTACTGTTTTGTTGCCCCTTATGTGATCACCTAATGATAAAAACCAGCCCTGTTGAAAGCAAAGATAATAAAATGAACGAATACGTTTTTATTTTAGGTTGCCTGATTACAAGTATTTTTTGTTCAAATTTCGTTATTTGTTTTTTGTACCGAAAGAAGAATCAAATCTTAGTTTGGCGCCCCCTTCTACACTGGCGCCCGGGGCATATGCCCCTTTTGCTCCTAAAAAGTTTTGGCACTGAAAATATCTGTTATCCACCACCACAGTAACAGCCATTAATCCGGGAACTGATTTCGTGACTTGCGAGTATCAATCCGGATCGTGGAATCGAGATTGTTACAAGAAATTATTATGAAAAACGATTTTTGTCTTGCTTTTATTTTACGTTGTATTAAAATAAAGTCAAAGATATTTAACTTCTTATTATTTAGGAAGAAATAGAAATAAAATGACAAAAAAAAAAAAAAAAAAAAAAACTATACAAAATCACAATTTGCATTCTTTAGCAATCAATAATTAAAAAAGAAATTAGCGTAATAGTGCTGCTCCATTTTTTTTTTTTTTTGGCAAAATATAAAAATGTCTATTAATCTGTATACACGTACACAATTATACAATTATATTAGCACTAAAATCAGTTACAAAAAAAAAAAAAAAAAGTCTTTAACGTAAATTATGTTTTATTTTTACTATTTACTTTTTTACTATATACATATATTATAAAACTAGTTTATTGTAATCTTAACATAAATCTATTAAACAGAAAAAGCATAAAATACGCAGCTTTACATATATATCACTATGTTGAAAAATGTCTGATAATCTATATGTAGCACGTAATTTTTCTTTCTCGTTTTCATACTCAAAACGGCCATAAGGGTAGCGAACAGCAGTTAAATTATTTGAACCCCACCCACTACTGCTACTGTTATATTATTATTCTTAAATGTTTTTTTTTTTTAATCTTTATTATAGGAATTTTAAGAAAGAATTGAAAACGTTTTTCAAAAATTCCTTGTTCAAATAGGTTTTCCTTTATGCATCCACTGCAAGTTGATTAAAACTATCTACGGGAGTTCCGAGATCTTTTGAATCATCTTTTTCAGGAGAGAAAAATAAGACCCCAAACTGAGGACACAAAGGGGTACTCGAGTGCTCGTAAATGCTCTTATTAGGTAGATTTTGTAAGAAATAGTACCTATTACAGTCTCCCCTAAGTTGGAATTTTTGAAAAAAATTTGTAGATCTACACTGATTATGACTCCCAGAACCCAAAACCACACCTAGTTCAAAACTTTATCTATCTATCTATGTCACTTTTTTATGGACATGATAACTTCAATAATTCTGCACAAATCTCTTCCAAACTGATACATAAAATCAAGGGGCATAAAATCTCGGTCAAGTATGTTAATGGGCAAAATCGAACCAAGGGGGGCTTTTTGTGAAAACAGAAAAAACCCCATAACTTCTTAATTATGATACATATTGAATCCATTTAAAGTTATTATTAATTCTAGGTAAAGGGCCGAAAATTTATGTATGACAGATATTTGATATCATTAAAAATGGCCCCAAAGAGGGAAAAAGGGGGGTTTCAGAAGAAATAAATTCATAACTTCGCCAATTCACAAGATATCAAATCCGCTTAAATTAATATAAATCCTCTTAATATTATCTAAAACTTTTATATTGACAAGTTTTTTATGTCACCAACCCTTATAGCAAAGAAAAAAAAAAAATCCCTGCCGGCTCCGCCAGCAGACAAGTTAAATTTTGAAGTGGGCGGTCCCAACTGCAGCATCATCGCAAAAAGGTGATTTCTTCTGCAATTCCCAACAAACAGGCGCCCCACGGTCTGCGTCTTCAAAATCTACCTGTGTCTGCTGGCCGAGCCGTCAAGGATTTTTTATTTTTATTGTGACAGAGAGGATCCTCAAATTAAAATTATGCTTGATGAAAACATATGAAACAGTGAAATATACACGAAAGTGTGCAACCATGCAATTACTAAAATTGATCGAAAATCAGTTCTTTCTGATAAAAAAAAAAATCAGTTATTATTAACTGATTTAAAATGCAATTGTTCAGGGCATAGCGATGTATTTCTTATATTATTCAAAACTTTTCAAATCAGATTTAAAATATATATATATTTCCCACTATTATTTAAACAAGCATTTACTTTACATTAATTTTTTGTTTTAATTTTTTTCTTTCTGATCAATTTAGCACAAAAAGTTTCAATAGCAATGTAATTAAGTCGCAGGTGATAAGTACATAGCTAAATAATAGACAATATTTTAACTGGAGTACAATAATATACTTCTATTTATCTTAAGATAAATTTAAGAGAAAGTAATACACAGTTGTAGTTTATTAATCAATCGCCCCCATCCCCACCTCGCACTTTTCTCTCTCTCTCTTTTAATTATTTTTTTTTATCACGTACACATTAGAAGAATTTTTTGGCCAGAAACTCAGCTTTAATAGAATCAAAATCTGCTATTTAAAAATAAAATAGCGTTGGCCAGTCTACAAGAACAAGGACCGATTCCGAGGACTCGATCTTTTCGGAGTCTGTACTACAGATCTGCACGAACCGGGCCTATTTTTCTTCACGGCACTCGGGCCGGGCCGGGCCTAGTGATTACTCTTTATGGGCCGGGCCGGGCTTTACTGTTTTCCTGAAGGATAAGGCCGTGCCTTAAATTATTTTTTCCATAGAGAGCCGGGACTAGTTTCATTCTTCCTAGTCTTCACGCCCCAAAATTTCCAGTCCTGGTTTAGACCCGTATGAAAATCATTGTCTCGGTGTGGCCTGGTCTGTTTGAAGGTCAGTAAAATAAGACCTGGCACAAAAATCTTTTCAAAACAGGCATACATTTTTAAATCGCCATTATTCTACAATTAAACATTAAAATTTATTATTTTTAAAGAATAGTAGATTTATACACTTATTAAAATATGGCTAAATTAAAATATAGTAAAATGTGTGAAAAAGAACCTGCTTATGACGAAATCCTGTCTTAAACTGAAAAATATGTTGATCCATAAAAAATTAATATACTAATACGTAAGAAAAGAATATATAATACATTTACACCTGCTAAGTAGGTAAATTGTCTATAACTCATTATATTTTCTTCCCTATGCAATTCCATCTTAGAATATTTTACTCTATAGCATTTTTCTGATTTTTAACACTTCAATAAATGAAATATGGATTAACAATATTAATGATAACTTAAACACATAGATACAACAAATAGAGATTTATTAAAAAAATAAATATTCCAGGTTGCGGCACCTCTATAAAAAATGAAGATTATAAACATGAAAAAAAAAAAAGGCTAAGATAGGAATTTTTGGTTAGATCTCCTCCTACGAGGCAAATTTTTAACCAAATCGATGTAAAAATCAATGTTTTGTAGAAATTCACTCGGGCCGGGCCGGGTTTGGGCCGACATTTTAACTTTTTTCCGGGCTCGGGCCGAACTTTTAACTTTTAAATCGGGTCGGGCCTGGAAATTGCGGCCCGTGCAGAACTCTAGTCTGTACATTCAGGACCGATTCTTTTTGGAATCTGTATATTTTGGACCCATTCCTAGGAATCGTTCTTTATCGGAATCGGTACATTTTTTACTAATTCCGAAGATTCGGTCCTTTTCGGAGTCGGTACATTTTGGACAGATTCCTAGGAATCGTTCCTTTTCGGAATCGCTACAATTTGGACTAATTCCTAAAAATAGGTCCTTTTCGGAATCGATTCCGAGGATTCGGTCCTTTTCGGAGTCGGTACATTCTGGATTGATTCCGAGGAATCGGTCCTTTTTGGATTCGATAAATTTTGGACCGAATCCGAGGAATCGTTCCAAAAAAGACCGAATCCAAGGAATCGTTCCAAAAAGGACCGAATCCGAGGAATCGTTCCTTTTTGGAATCATTCCAAAAAGGACCGATTCCTTTTTAAAGACTGGAATCGTTCCTTCAATTTCACTGCCGGAGTCATTCCTTTGGAATCGTTCCTTGACAAATGACACATCTCTACTTAGTATTATTTTATTTTTATGCATTTATGGATTAGTAATTTTAAATACTTTTATATTTTTCAGTTCAATCCAAAGATGAATGCAATTGTTCAAAATACAGTATTTAGCAATGGGTCATAGTAGCCTATACTCAGCATACTTGTTTTAGGAATAAATACTTCCATACATGCCATTTTCAGTAAAACAAGAACAAAAAATCATGCGTCAAGCATAGATTATGAAACACTTTCCAACACAGGCAGAAAACTGTAACGAAACTTCACCGTTAAATAAAGTGAAAGAAGATATGTAAGTAAACTGTTTAGAAAACATCTAACACATTAAAAAATACAGTTTTCAAAATTACCTTCCACTGTCAAAAAATAGTCGAGTTATTTTGTGTAGCCCTGTATATGAACAATAGATGTGGATGTATAGTATGATAAAATTTAGTTCAGTTAGAATATTCACATTTAGCAATTTTCGCCAATCGATGGAAATACACTCGAAATCTTTTGTACAGCCTTGTATATTATCTGAAGAATTTTGTACACACCACCTATTAAGCTAAAAGGCAACTTAAAACTCACTTGCAGCAATTGCCAAACATAAACGACAATGTTATCTTTTTTTGCGTAGCCCTGTATATGAATTTATTTATATTCCACAAACTTCTATTAGTCTACTAAATATAGTTCAGCTGGAAAATGCGTAAACGCAATTAAAAACTACCCGTAAGACATTCACTCTCATAGTCTAATATTTACGAATTCCCTTGTGTAGCCCTGTATATGATCAACCGATTTAATAAACACACACGTACTATGAAATAAAATAGTTAAACTTAAAAACACAAACCAAAGTTGAAAACGCACTTATCACACATAGACTGTAAATATCGCGCATGTACTGTAACCAATATCTTTTGTGTGTCTCTGTAAATAAATGCAATGCACACAATAGAGCAATTTATAGTGCACCTCAGTAATGCATATAATTTTCATTATGTTTGAAATCGTGAAATATTAAATTACACTGCAAACGATTTTTCCCCATAGAACGATGTGTAACAGAATTCTTTTGTTTGACCCTGTAAATGAATAATAAATGCTTTGCATCCCATATTCTACAAAAAGCATGTTTTAATGCACTTCATAATTATATATCAATTTCATTATGTTTTAAATGACGTAGCGTCATCAAAATGCACTTGAAACGCATATTCCCCATTGACTGTAATGTAACAGAATACTTTTGACTGTCCCTGTAAAAAAACAATAAGTGCTACACACTTCAGTTGAAATAGGGAACATGCTATAAATAACGATAATAACATATAAAAATTTCAGGGTAATCTGAGCATATTTACAGGAGTTAGATCACGGCCAGACGGCAGACAAACCGAAGTCATAAACACTTTTCAACTAGGTTGGAAAGTGTTAAAAAGGGCAAAACTGGAACCTGTATGTTGACCTTCAGTCTCTCTTTTTCTGGAAGCATATTTGTCTCCTAGATATATATGAGTGTGTGGAGTGGAGGATTACCTTCATTATATAGTACTAATCAGCATAACCTATTTAAAATGTACATTATTAATGTATTATATAAATTTGATTTTTCACTTTATTTATTTTATTTTTATTTTTTTTCAGGAAAAGTAACCCTTTGTGATGTTGAAAATTCTGAAACTGTACATTCCTTTGAATCAGTTCATTTATTTGATGTCCAGTGTACTGTTACTTCCTTGAACTGGGTACAAGCTGCTGACAGATATAGTTCTGATCAAACTAATTTCTATAGCGATCGTTCTGCTGAATTTTTGCAAAAATTATATGCGTGCAGCAAGGCATATGGAGCTAGCTCCAAGCAAGTTGAAGAAGTTGCTGATGACTTTAAGAAAATGAAAGGGCAGAAAAATTTGAATATCCTAGCAGTTGGTATGGAAACTGGTAAGATACATTTGCACTCTTTTGGGATGTTTCCTACTGGAAACATAGATTTAAATGTTAATAAGAATGAACAATGCCGCATATTATCTGTGACACTTTCAAGTGATTTTCATATCTTAACTGTTATTTTACAAACAAAAGATGAAAGTGGTCAACTGTCTTATTCATACAAATCACTCCGTGTTCCACTATTATATGAAAATATGAATGAACTTAAGATAGTTGCATTGAAATATGGACAAATCTATTCACTTCTAACATATTTGTGCTCAACAATTAGGGCTATTTCAGAAGCTTGGGAGGATATTCTTCTTGAAGTTGATACTAAAATCCATAATTATGCTGTAGAAAAGGGGAATCTCTCTGAAGGCTCAATTAGTGATGACTTTCTTGAACTACTTATGTTTGGAAATCCATCTGATTCATTGGAGAAATTTTTACTGCACGACGTAACTGAAACTGGCTTGAAAAAATTTGGTCATTCTATTGAGCTTTCATATTCAAACATACAGAAACTTGTTTTAAAACGCCTACAGAACTATGGATCTTCATTATTTTATCATTTAAATGACTTGAAAGGTATGGCTTTGTGGGAAGAAAAGTTTGGTATTCTTGGACTTTCAGAAACAGCTGTTAATGAAGCTATTCTGTCTGTGGGATCATTCCTTTTAAAAGCCATAGAAATTCAGCAAGTAATAGATACTAGCATGAAAAATTTTAAAGCCTTTTTTCGTTGGCTTTATTCTGTGATTCTTCGATTATCTGATGAACCTATTCCATCAGAAATCGGTAAGTTGACTCAACAAGATTTACAGTTTGTCGCTGAGTTTTTGAAAGAAAATTTTACTTTTGATGATGAAACTAAGAAACAAACTGTGAAATTAGAAAGAGTAGCTCAGTATCTGAAGAAAGAAGATCTTGCATATCCTCCCACAACTAGTGGAAATCCATGGATAAAGTTTCTTCAAGATCATCCCACATGGAAGGAAACTGGGATAGTATTTCCATATCATCCTGAAAAATCACTTATTTCTCAGTATACTGATTTACGTCAAACAGTTGAAGCAGCATTTAAAGGTACATGGTCTGTTATGAAAAATAATATTCAAGAGAAAGTTTCTCATGTTCTTTATAAAAGTTCAAATGCTTCTTCAGATCCATATATATCTCATGTATCTTGTGCTGATAGCAATTATTTATATACTATTGTTACAAATGGAATACCTCCTTGTAGCTATTTTTTTCTGATTCGGGAATCACCTACTGATTCAAGCAACATAGAAGTTATTGGAGTGGAATTCAATGAAATGGGGAATCCTCCCACAAATTCTCCCTCAACTTCCACAAAGGTCATTTGTAAAATTTTTGATGTTAAGTTTTATAATAGTGAAACCATTACTGTACTGTTAGTTGAATCTACTAGACCTGACAGTTGTCCAATTTTATTGCAGCTGCCATTAAAACCATTGTGTTCAAAAATGGTATCACTCCCAGCAGATGCCCCAATTATAGAGCATAATGTGCCCATCATTGAAGCAGGACAGTTTGTTGAAAAAAATAATTTTAAACGATTGGAAAATATAAAAGCAGCTAGTATGGCAGTTAGTGGATCTCGCAAAGTTGTTTGTGTTCTTTTTGCATCAAAAAGGCAAGTACGCTTATTTGAAATGGATGTAGATGATGATGATGATGAAGAATTGGAAGGAGAGCATGATGATAGTGGTATGAAAGATAGTAGTATGGAAGAATCAGCATTTGATGTTGAAGGTGATCCTGAAAAACCAAAGACTACATAATTTTATTATAACTTCTGAAGAAAAAAATTTTGTATTGCATCATTGTATATTACATTAAAAAATGTGATTGGTTTTATTCTTATTCTTTCATATTTTTGTCTTAAAAAATATAATAAATGTTCTTGTGAACAGTGAGCCTAACTTAATTGCATACTTTTGCATAAAATTTATATTGCATGAAGAACTTTTAGAAACATATTCTAAACAACTAAATACAAAGGAAATTAAGATTTAAAGGAGATGAAAAAAAATATAAATAAAACTGGAAATAATTACATTTCCTACTTTAATTAGCCCATTGAAATAAAAGAGTAAGGCACCTTGAGATAAGTTTTTACATGACTAGAGGGGCTCTGCCCCTGCTCGCTACGATCACCAACCCCCGTTCTGATTTCACAGCCTCTTAAAACCTGGTAATGTATCCTGTTTTAAAAAGATGATGATGATGATATCACGAACGGCGACTATCTTCTGTAATCAGGTTATAATGCTTTTTCATTTAACTGGTTATAATGCTTTTTCATTTAATTCATCTTTTTTATTTTTAATATTCATGTGTAAACACAATTTTTATGACGTAATTTTCTTTATTTCCTGCTTTCAACACGTGATCATTTAATTATTATTTTAAACTTTCATTATTGTTTTTAATAGTCTCGTGCAAATACATTTTTTATTTGAGATAAAGCATAATCCTTTGCGCTTATTTAGAAATTGGCAACAATATAAAAAAATGACTTTTTCAATAAAAGATTTTTTACTCGTTTTTAAAGAATTTTTTGAGTTTTTATTGTCCGACCGTGATAATTTTTTGAATTTCTGAAAGCTTGTTATATTTCGCGACTGGTGGTATGATTTTCGAATCCGTAGGATGGCTAGAAAAAAAGTAATAGCTCCTCAAAAAAGTCCCTAGTAAAAAAGCGATGAGAATAACTCGGAATATCTACGCAGAATTTGATTGGTCCATTTCTAAATTGTTTTTGGCTCTGTTCCAGATTACTTTTTTTTAATATAGAAGGATTTTTGTAAATTGTATTTTTTGTTCAATTTTTAAATAATGTATCTTGATCCCTAATCAATTAAGTGATTTAGAAAAAAAAAATAGTAAAACCTCTTCAACTGTCCTAACCAACCCTATTGGTGGGCAGGTTGGGACAATTGAACATAAATAAATATTAAACTGTGGACAAGTCCAAGATGTTCAATTATTATTATTAATTAATTGACTATATACACGTAGTATATCATGTAAGTTTTATCATGTTATATTTCACGTAATTGAATTGTTCTTCCTCAAATTCTAATAAAACAGATCTTTGACTTAGTATCTCTTTTTTAGATTTTAAGTAAAATAAAATATGTGCATCTTAAATTTCACATTTTATATTAAACAAAATACTTATAAACTATTACAGTAATGTTGTAGTAATCTTGCCAAAACAAATAAAGTTATATAAATTCTGATCTGTTAATCTATGATTTTCAAAATATAGTCAAGAGCAGATTGTACTATCATCTATCACTACCTATCAGTACAAGTATTTATTTGCATTGCAGCTCTTGAAATGAAGTTTCCGAAGGTACTCACTCTTCATTGTATTAAAAATTAACTAAATTATTTGATAATTTTTATTTCAAGTTATTTACAAAAGATGCAGAATTTTATTTTTAATCCATTAAAATTATTAAAGATGTGATGCTAGAATATTCTCATGAAGTTAATATAGAGAAAATAATCAAGAATATCCTTTTTTTCATATAAATAATTCTAAAAAATATTTAAATATTTAGTACTTGTCTATTATCTTCTCGGTCACTTTCTATTAAAAAAAACTGTCTCCAAACAATGGGATTTAACGGCAATAACACAAAAATGTGACATCACGTTTGATTTAAAATGCAGCACTGCATGCAATTCCATTTTTATTTATTTTGTGTATAAGCCAGTTCAATTTTTCTAACGTAGAATATAAGTCAACTGCCATTTCTGTGTTTTATCTCGCATTTTGTAAAAAATGATAAAAATTTGGGATCTTTCACCTACAGAATTTGATGTGATAAACTATTTTCAAAATTATGAGGTTCTACCATAAAAAAAAAGTGTGCATTCATGAACATGATATGAGACTTTATCTGCAAACAGATAAACAATGATGATGTAATGCTAAAAAAATAACGTTGTTTGAGGGTTCCAAAAAACTTGTAACTACATTAAGGTTTATTTATGGCTGGTCAGATGAATTGACATCAGTCAAATGGGTCAAAAAACAGTTGGATTTAAGAAAGAGTACAGTGATTGATTGGAATAGCTATCAACAAGAAGTTTGTGCATCTAACCTTCTAGAAATATATACCTAAAAATTGAAGGGTGTAAAAAAATTGTAAAAATTGCTGAATGACTTTTGCAAAACAAAAAAGTCAATCTACTGTTTTTTAAAAATTTTGGAAGCGTACCTTCCCGACAATCTTCTGTATTCCGGATACACGGACGAGGCCACAGTTATTGGCTGAAAATCATGAACATGTAACGAATGTGACATAACAATTATGCATGTTTTGGCATTTAATCTTATTGTTTGATAAGATTTTTTTTTTTTTTTTTTTGTAGAAAGTAATTGACAGGATAACAGACAAGTACCATATATTTATGTTATGAAATGTAATTCATTTGTCATTGTCAAAAACCTGAAAATAACATTATTTTATGGTATATTCACTGTATAATGTTTATTTTCATCTTCAGAATTTTCTCTGAACTGTTATTCTAAAAGATTTTGATCAGTAAAATAAACGATTTGTAATAAAAAATATTTAAAATTCATAACCATTTCAAAAATTAATTAATTTATTGAAGCAGGTTTGATTAAGAAAAATAAATTCAAATTTGATTGATAAAGAAGTTATCTTTTATTTTATTCTGTTAGTTTATTTATATTCTTTTAAACAAAATTATGCATACAGTCTGACTCGGTTAAGACACTGACAGTTAATATGCGATCCTGCAAATACACAGATTTTTCTTCAGTCCCTTGAACATTGCCGGTAAGACTAATGCAAAAATGTATTGTTTAATATATGCGAACGTTTATTATGCGATCCCATATAATACGCGATAAAGTTTCAGTACCTTGAGTAAAAAAAAAATCTCGCTTAATATACAAATTCATAAGAAAAGATGCAAATTTTTTCTTTCTTCTTCAGTGTTGCCAATTTAGTGGAAATTTTTAACTTGGATATCTATCACTATTTTCGAATAGTAATTCACATTATTTTATGAAAGGTTAATTAAGATGAATATTATTATTCGAAAATTGTGGTAGGTATTTGAATAAAAATATCCTGCTAAATTGGCAATGCCCTAATATTCTTTATCTCTCACGCTTTGTGTATGTCTTTAGTGAAGTAGAGAAAGATAGGTGAGTTTTTGCTGCTTTTTGTTACTTATTCACCCTTCTTTCTGCAGTGTATGCTGTCGATTTTTATTTTTTCCTCTTATACATTGTAGTAAATAATGCCCCCTTGTACAGTGTGCTTTTACACATGTGACGTAAAAAAGAAACATTTTTTCATTTTCTATTCTATTTCTTCATTACATTCTTTGGATGTCTGTTTGCTTCTGTTTTATTCATGGCTGGCGAGTTACATGCACCTGAATGCAGTTAAATTTTAATCTAAATACTAGATGGTACCCGTCAAAATTGACGGAAAAAATTACAATAGCAATATTAGTAAAATAAGCTTCTTTAGTACATAAGGTGCTTATGAAACAATCTTTCAAGTATTTTATTAAAAAAAATTTCCCCCAGTGAATTACGTTATTTCCGATGCAAACTCCAAACAAACAATCCGTAAACAAACTGGAAATCAGTTTGACATTACCGCCCTATTCCCCACGGCAGAAAAGAAAATTTCCTGAACCTATGAAGTATCATACAAATAGCATATCCCTACGTTCATCTCATATTCAGTCAATAAAAGAACATATTAAATAAGGCACACATCCCCCCCCCCCCCTGTGATAATGCAACCTAATTAGCTCCTATGCGCATGTGCATTGCTTCTCCCCAAACGCACCGTCGAAATTCGACGTTAAAAAAAAGTTTTAAAATGTTTTGATCAAAATTTTTAAAATGTCTTCTTTAATCATTGTTCTTTTTAAATCCATATCTTCTGAAATGCATCTATTGTTTTAAGCTAATCAATTTTTATGTAAAGATGAAGAATTTTTTTTACAATAATAAATCAATCTACAGAAAAAGGAGATTTTTAATGTTTTCAAGTGTAATTTATTTGTATGGTTTCTTCATTCCTTTACATAATCAGGATGATTATTCCTTTTCCATAATTAAGAGAAATAATGTAAATAAATAAATATCCAAGATTATTTTTGATTATGTTTTCATTAATATATTGTAAATTTTATTGTTAAAAGTTACTGATAAATGATACTTTAGTAAATGGGGCTTTTCTTAATTATTATTATTATTATTATTATTTTTTAGATTTAATGACAACATTCTTCCGTTTGTTTATTGGGCGCTACAGTTTGGCGAATTATTTGGGGTACTTTTCGGTTAGCAGGGCGCCAATGAAGTATATATATATATATATATATATATATAGTATATACATACATAGATACAAATATATAATGTATAAAGTTTTGTTTTTCTAGTATTGAATTTATGTGGTTTATAGATTTTGGTTGGCTTTTGTGATAATGATTCTGCAAGTAATTTTCCATTGGAGTTTGTTATTATGTGTGTATATATATATATATATATATATATATATATATATATATATATATACTTTATTGGCGCCGGCTAACCGAAAAGTACCTAATTTGCATATAGTTTTTTTTTCTTAATCGGACGACGGGATAATGCACGGAATTTCGACGGGATAATGAATATTTTTGATGGTACCAGAATATTTTTCTGTATTTTATAGTTATATTAAAAAATACATATTTTTATGATTTGCTGAATCACTTAGTTGTTTACTTTTTCATGCATTATATTATTGAAGGTTGTTAGTTCTCTTATCGTTTAAATATACCCTATATAAAAATAGCGTGTGTTCTCTGTGGTGTTTCGCATAAACGTTGTAAAATTCAGGTTATTAGATTTTATCCAACTTTGCTGTCATAACAGCTGATGAAGCAGCCATTTTCGGTGATTTTTTTGTTACCTGTAAAATGTTTGTTTTTGGTATAACCCGAACTAAGAAAAAATTGAGTACTTTTCCATTATACGGACACCATTGTCGCCAAGCATATATTTACATGTATGGCATGGTGTTGGTATAACGGAAAAGAACCAAAATTTGCGATCGATCAAATAATTGAATTTCGTTAAACATTAAATTTTCTGGTACTTTTCTATTATCCGGTCGACCACTTTTCACAACAAAAAATTATCGCCAAACTGTAAAATTAAACGTCAAAAATACAGTCCGATTTACTTGATGTCAGAAGGACGTCAAGGATACGTGTTTGTTTCGTCATCAAATGGTTTTTAATTCGAGATTTGCGTCTATTTTTCATTATGTTTTACTGATTTATTAGTTATTTCATTAATTAAAATAACAATTGTGTCCTTAAATTCATGTATTTTATTTATTTATTTATTTTGATATTCCAATGGCAACGTTCTCCCGTTTATTTGGCGTTACAGTTTGGCGATAGTTTTTTGTTATGAAAAGTGGTCGACGGGATAATAGAGAAGTACCAATTTTCTTATTTTTAATCTGAGAAAGAAACAATAATCATGGATTTAATTAATTTTGCAATATGCGGTGCAACCAAAATAATTTTGATTAAATCAGTACAGATATCGCAGACACACCTGGGTTATTTTTTAGCACCTAAATGACGATTTTTGCTTTGTATGGCAACCTGGTGTTTTATAATAAATTTGAATATGTGTGTAAATAAATAAAATAAAATAGGTACTTTTATGTTAGCTGGGCGTGAAGGATAACTCTCCAAATCTTGTTTCAATTGGAATCATTTAAATTGCAACATTTTACGTGAGATTTGTTATTCATATTGATATGTTTACGTTTAGATATTTTATTATGATTATATTCCAGCTAATTAAGTTTTTTTTTTTTTTTTTTTTTTTTTAAGATTTTATACTACAATGTTAAAATATTACCTAGTTGATATTAGTTAATGTCAAAAGATTGGCGAACCACAGGGTTCAGGGAAAAAACTCTATGCCCTCAAAAGTGGGAGTTGTCAACTTTATGACGTCATAAGCAGAAGTAATTGTTTAATTGAAAATTACAGCTAATTAATTAAATTTTCGAACAAACGAATGCACGATAACAAATTTGTGTCCTAATATCTTTCATTTAAAAAAAGAATGGTGTAATTTGATGCAGTAGTTTGTTCTAACGGATTGTCGAAAGAAATCGCTTAGCGTTTTAAATATATAGATGTGTAAAAGGCACTATTTTCAACAGTAAACATATAAACAAAAACTCTAAATTTCATTTAGAGGATTAAACGTATAAATAACCCCAGTTCCTGCAACATTATGCAAATCACATTTAATATGGGATCCTGCTTAATATGCTACTTTTGCCTACTCTCTTGAAACACGTTTTAGCCAAGTTCAACTGTTGTTGGAAATTTACCTTCATTCTGAGAAGTGAGAAGATGCAAAACTTTCATTTTCTTCAGTAGACATACAGTGTGATTGCCCCTGTATCACACATATGGGTCAATCAACTTTGTACCTATTCCTGACATTCATTTAAAAATTTAACTCTATTTTAAATCTATAATTTTGTAGTTTTTATTTATCAAAGGAGAAAAAATTTCTAGACCATTAATCTATGCCTTAGTAGAAAAAATTGTTAATATCTTTATTTTTCAGGTAATGTAGTAGACAAAACAAAAATTTCTGGGGGACAGTAACATAGGAGGCAAACATAGACTGTAATGAAAAACAAAAAAATGGTCACAGAAACAAAAAAGTGCACTGTTGGTTAACTTATCTAAAACTTCATTTATTACTGTACTAAACAAGCCAAATAAAATTTTGAAATTATTTATTTATTATACAGTAGAAGATTGCTAATCTGCATTTCTTGGCATCTTGGTTCCATCAATAGTTGTTTGTATTAAACATTTAATTTATGTTTCTTCATCTCATCTTGCAGTCTACAAATAGTCATAAATGTCTGCTGAATCACAATTTTTTAAGAAATTTAAATATCTATGGCTTAATATTGTACATACATGTATAAGAATTTATTGATTTTTATTATTAGGATCAATTGTTTGGTTATTGAATAACTGGTTTTATTTTTAATTCTATAAATTGTAATTACTTCTAGATGAGATATTAAATAGGTTCAAGTAAGCATTTTTCATTAATGCAGTATACATTTTTAGAAGAATAAAAATTGTAAAAAGGAGGAATTTTTGTAAATTTACCAAGTGAATAAATAAATAAATATTTTTATATGTACAATCAGTTTAAATTGTAAAGAAGAGTGGCAAATGATATGCAATATACATCAGTAATAACCTTTAAGCTAAGATTTTTTTTTTTTTTTTTTTTTTAATGCTGCCATTGAGAATTTATTTAAGAATTAAATTTATTTTTTATATTGATATAGATACAGTGCAGATTACAGGTGTTTGTGATTTACAATTGCTCTACAGTATTTAAAAAAAAAAAAAAAAAAAAACATTAATTTGGTGCAAAGAATAATTGATTGCTTCTTATTTCTTTGCAACTCAGCCATGTTGTTTTGTTTTTCTAACTTTAACATTGTGAGCTACAAATGTTAAATTCTTACTTTTTTCTGTGGATTTTGTTATGTTGCAGCAGCTGTAGTATAATTAGTATTGGCAATGCAATTTTTACCAAAATAACTCCCAATATATGGTTTTCTTTCCACCAGGTGGCAGTTCTAATAATTTCTAATAAACGTTAATTTGGTGAAATATTAAATATTGGCATTATTACCATTGACATTCAGTGCTTTGAATAACAATCAATACCTCTAATTTTTATGAAAAATTTTACTTTGTTATGTATAAGTTCAAAAAGTAAAAACATTTTTTAAAGCTTTATTGATTATGTTCTTGCAGCAATTTTAATTATGTCGATTCTTTATTGTTTGCTTATCCATTATTTTACAATAGCTATTGAGCAGATGTTATCAGTTTTTCATTATTCTTTACTTTTAAAAGCAAAATGCTTTTTATACTTCATTAAATTGTAAAGAATGAAACTTGTAAAAAAAATTATTATACATAAGACTTTTATTATTTATTCAGTAATTTAAAAATTTTAAGAAGCATTACAAATTATGTTAACTTTTGATTTAATACTCTTCATCATTTTAAAACTTCAGAGGAACTATAATTTGAATCAATGAATTTTTTTAATATATCTAATTAAAATTGTGATTTAAATTGCTGATTTTAGTCACCTGATTAAAATCGCTGACACTCTGATTTGCATATTTTCTACAGCAGAGGTTCCCAAATGTTTAGACCAACACACTGCTAAATCGAAGTTCATACTTCCGTATACCACCAAGTAACAAATGTAAAGCTAATGTAAAAAACCCTGTAAAACCTGTCTAAAATGAATATTTCACCAGTCTTTTGTGCTTCCATCTTAGAAAGTTTTATTGTATTTAAAAATACATGATTACGTTATTCATACTTAAATTGACTGTCTTATAATAACATTCAATTAAAAAGTAGCATTACCTTTTAATATTATATAAAATACTAAAATACAGTGTTTAGGTAGAAAAAAAAAACTACAATACTTAATGACATATTGGCATGCACTGACTCATATCTATATAGAGAGTAGGGTGATTCTGATTCCTGCTCTGTCCATAACAAGCATCTGAGAATACGTGCATTTCTTTGCTAGTTTTTGGTATATGGTTTTTTATGTAATGTGAAAAAAAGAAGAGACTACATTACCTCCTTTCTTTCTTATACCCTCATGATGCAAATAAATTGTACTTCTTTTGGTTTTAAAATCGTAAACACAGTAACAGTTTATCCACATTTGGCAGTAGTAAGATATCTCCTGAACAGGAATGTTAGGTAAGGGTAAGTTCTGCATGAAGTGTACACAAATGCCAAATGTATACGTCTCAGCTGAAAACTTTTTTGTTGTGTCTTTTAAAGTAGAATAAAACTTCTTGGAATGCCTCAAGTGCACCACTTTCCTAGCGTTATCAATAGGTGTGTGAATTTAAATTTTGGTAGAAAGCTGTCCACAGAAACCATAAACATCTTTCTGTGGTCTGTCAAATTGGTAGTTATAGTTTTGATTGTAAAAAGTGTAGTAAGTATTGTATAATGCATTTAAATTTGTAATTTTTATAGGTTTATCCAGACATGCAAGACTTTTTTATGACATTCCATTTGTATTTTTCAGCATTTTTATGGCCCCATTTTCTTTTTTTTCGTAAAGGAATATTGGACTGTTGTTCACTATCTGAACTACAACTCTCTGACATTATTTCAACAATAAAAAATATTAAATCAGGAAATACTAGCTTTAACAAGCATACAGTAAGAACAAACATGCAGAAATGAAGATTTGCAACTGTAAACAAAGTGTCACCTGTTGTTCATGCATGCGCGACTGTTCACCACACACAGTTTAGATAAGAAAGGGCACATATCCAGTTTATGTGCACTTCCTTAAATAAACGTGTTTTTCTAACATTCATAACAATGAATGGAGTCAAGTTAAAAATGTCTTTTAAAACATAATACAGATACCCCAGTAGAATATATTTTTATCAAAACATAGATTTCCAAAAAAATGTGATTTGTGGCCTTTCTAAACTAAAGGATTCATATATATATATATATATATATGTCTGTGTGTGTGTGTGTGCATACATGTATGAATGAGATGTTTGTATAAGTATGTATACATATAACTTTTGTTATCTTTAAGTTTAGTTATATTATATAAGTTGATTACCTTTCCACATTAGAAAACCTATATTTTCTGACTATACATTGATACAATAACATCTATATTTAAGAAATGGATTAATATATACTTACAAAAACAGACTAGTTGAAAAATCCATTTAGCATGGGCAGCTACCACATATGATGTGTCTCATAGATAATAATAGGATGTTATGAAAATGAAACTATCGCATGACTTCCATTTCAGTCATGTGGTCAAACCGATAAGAGTTATAAACAGCATGCTTGCCATTTTTGCCTCAATATTTGTATATGGTAGTTTAGAAAGTTTTATTATGCACCATTCTTCATTTTTTAAAATAAAGTACATATTTCTTTTATACCCATTTTATAAAAAAAAAGTCTAAACTAATTGAAGAAATTGTCCATTCATGCCTATGTACTTAAAAACACAAGGTAAAAACACTAAGCTTTAACATGCTAAGTTATTTTTTTTTAAAGTTTTATTTTGTAATATCTTAAATAAGATGATCGCATTCATTTCACACAACTACTTAGAGAGAAATGTATGATAATACAAGTCCCTATCAATTAATCTTTTCTGTTAATCTTGATCTGCCATGTGATATCACACACATAATATATATATTCAGATAGACACACATATATCCACACAGACACACATGTATATTTTTAAATAATTTAAAAACTTTTTATTATAAACTTGTAAATAATTTGCTTTTTTTAACTTGTAAAATGTTTAAAACTTATTTCATTAACATGTTTTTTTTTTTAAATTTATTTTGAACTTTTTTTGTTAACTTGAAAATTTTTTTAAAACATTTGTTATTCACTTGTAATTTTTTAAAAACTTTTTTTCAAAACATTTTTAGTAATTTTCAATTTTATAACTTATAAATAATATGCACATGCACACACATATGCATACACACACACATATGCATACACACACACATTCACACATGTTATACACATATATACATCCATATATAATTTTTTCTTAATTTGTAAAAAAATTAAAAAATTCTTTTTATTAACTTGTAAAATGTTTTTAACTTTTTTTATTAACTTGTAATTTTTTAAAATTATTTTGTTAATTTGAAAATTTTAAAAAACATTTATTTATTTATTTACTGAGTAAATAAATATAAGTTAAATTATTTAAAAGCATAAATATCTCTCTACTTAAAAGTACTACTAGATGAAAACTAATAAACACACAGACATTTTGTAGAAATAAACATGCAGATGTAAAAACAAAACAAAACATTTTATTTTATTACTTTAACCCTTTCGCTACTAAAACGCCCGGCCAAGCAAACTACTGCAAAACCGCCTGAATGCCTGAGAAAGAGCTGTGTATTTTCTCCCCCTAGGAAAAATCCAACTATTGTCCCAGAGTAGGAGATTATTGCAATCCACGATTGAGAAACTTTTGTACTAATGATCTTAGAGAGGTTCTACTTTCGAATATAGCTTCCTTCTTATTGTGTTGCTGACAGAAGAAAGAGGGAGAAAAAAATCTCCCATCATATTTCAGCATTCGGGTGCTTACCGTATTTTGAATGTTATCCTGTTTTTAGACTTCAGTATTCAGAGGGTTAAACAATTTATAAAAAGTGCTCCTATAAACCCCATATAAAAACATTGAAATTACATAATCAAAATCGATGAGCATTAAAAAAGCTTCATTTAATTGATCAAATTTTTCCTATTATTAAATAAGAAACAGGAGTGAAGGCTTTGGCTTTCATAACGTAAAGTACATCCAGTACACTCCTACAATCGGTAAAGTATTGTTAGCACATTATTCTTGATACATATGTTAAGTTTAGACCATAACACAACTTTGTTTTCTGCAGATATATTACTCGCCACACATTTCTGTTTAATGAGAAAGGGTAATATGATGTAAAAGTGCATTATTTAAGTGAAAGGTATTTTCTTTAGTTTTTTTCAGTTGATTTTCAAGTCAATATGAAAATAATTCTTCAAAATTTTAATTCACATCATAGAATTTTGATTTAACACTAAATTTGTGTTATTAAAAACAAAAGATGCATTTTCGTATGAAATGAAAGGCAATGATTTTATTTTGAAACTCATTTCTGCTAGGAATATCCGTATTAACCCCATTTTGGGTTGGGATTTCATCATTAGTGGAAATATTGTGTTTAAATTCTCTTATATGTATACAATATTGTTTATTTTTTTAACTTTAAAGTTAAATAGAAACAGTCACTTAGTTCTTTCTGAAGCACATTTATGTTACGAGGTTTTACACTTTTAATGACATTCGTAGGTGTGGTGGTGCTTTGTAATTCACCACTTGCTTGTGAATGTGAAAGGCTGCTTGCTTGTAACTTATTCACCTCACGTCTAACAGTAGTCTGTAAGATATTATTCGCAGATTCTTGAAAGGGTTCATCCTGTGAAATACATTTCCTTTTCGAGGTTAAGGTAGTAGAACAATCTAACTTTTCAAAATTCATGTCTTCGAAAAATATATTTAAATAGCCCTTGGCAGAAATTGATTATCGACAGAGATTCTCAAAAGATGTGTATCATTACCATGTGTAAAGGTTGAAATATTCATAGCTACCTCAGGTTTCTTATCAGGGAAGTCCTCAGTAGTGGATATATCACCTGATATTGTCACACAGTTATCGCATATATTCAAAAATTTTAATCTTGTTATTTTTAACTCATTCACATAGGTATTTGAATTTTCCATAGTTGCTTCTAAACGTTGACACTTTGAAGGCGAAAAGTCTTTTCTGCATATTGAATTCACAAGTTATTTTTATACAATTTGACTTTATAACACTTAGACATGAAATCGCGATAAAAGTCAAGAGTAAACTGAATGTGCAGTGTAAAAATATTTGCTATTATAGGTTAAAAACAGTGATGGGTACAGTTAAACATTCAAATTGTTTAACCCAATCATATTATCACATAATCTGTTTAGTCACGTGAAGCGCACACATGTAGCAATAAATTACACAAGCGGTTCGTTGATTGTGTTTTTGTTGTTTGGAAGGCTTAATGGTCTTTCTATTATTATTAGACAATCTTCTTATGCTTTAATAAGTCAAACATTCGTGAAAACACTAAACCGCACAGATCACAATTATATGTCTTTGAATGTCTTTTGACATGATATCGAAAATTACTGTATTGAATAAAAGATTTTCCACAATCGACACAAGTAAGGGCTTTTTTCTCTAAATGAATCTTCGTGTGTCTATTTAATACATACTTTCTGGAATAGCCTTGTTGCCAAATTCACAAACATGGGGTGACTTTAACTGTCCTGGTGATGAGGGTTTCAATTCAATATTCGAAACAGGTTCTTCTTTGGGTATAAATGTAGAATCCATCTCTGGAATGTTCAATCCTGTTCCGATAGGAATCTAACAAAGTAGTGTTTTGTAAACTAGATTTTTTAACTTTAATAATTACTACCTTAAACAGTGTTGAATTCAGACACTTTTCTTCGGGAGGGATTTCTGTGTCTTCGGGGGGGGGGGGGGGGGGACATTGTAGTGTTCCGTGAGGGAAATTGCTCTTTTTAACCATTAAAAGCATAAAATCTGAAATCATCTTCCAGGGGGGCTGTATCAAATATCTGTTGATTAGTGCCAAGATAGCATACACAATATTGCACGTACTACTATATTTGGATACAACCCCTCATATTTTTGCTTCCTTTTAGGAGCAACGGATTTCGAGCTTATTCTATCGACGATAATTTTCAGAATTTTCAAGCTATGTTTTTGAGACTTTCACAAAAGTTGCTCTATATACTTAGCTAATACATTATGCATATTATATTTTGATTGCATTCGTGCATGCACAGTGAAACATTTTTTAGTAAACCTGCTCATTTTTCATCCAATTTTTATTATTTAATTCTGATTGCAGAGTATTATGTACAATGTTGTTTGTCATATTTTCTGAAAATAACTTTTTCTTATATTAAGAACTTTGCAAATTATAAGCAAAAAAGTAGGCGAAATTTGGGACTGTTTTTATAAAAACCTTAATTTCTCTACGAGTATACATGCTATCCTCATAAAAATGAACACAGTATATTACAATAAGCCACTTATTAATAATCTCGAGTTTGAACGTCTTTACTACATTAGTTTTTACGGGGTTATCCAAAAGATATTCATTCTTTTTCAATTTGTTGACAGTCCCCTATGGGGTTTCGTGAAAAAAATCTTCGCGGAAATATATAACTTATACTATACTGTTTACACACCTGCAGTTTCAGGTTAATTCCTCATGTATTTTTCTAGATAGTTAACAAAACGTCTAAAATCGCAAGTGACCGGTCACCTTTGGCAATATAGTGTACGTTAAAAGTGCTAAAAATGTATTTGTAATGCAGTTTGTGTGAAAACTGTATCTCAATTTACTGGAGGTTTTTTGTGATTTTTAAAAACATTTTCAAGCATATTTTTTAAAGAAATCGCGTTCAGTTCGATTACGGAAAATTAACCCGTTTGTACTTAAAACAATATAAATAGTTCAGCGTTTTGTCTCGGCTGATATTCCATAGCGAAATTAACATTTCATAAACAAATAAATAAAAAAAATTATAACAAATATACAATCGAACTACGTGCTTAAACACTGAAATAAACAGAATCAAAAAGGCATCTATCTGTATCTGTAAGTAGTAAAATTTCTGGCGATTTCTTCTGCTATTAACCCCTGACATGCGGCTAATATGAAAATATCGCTTTTAATAAACTTCAAAACTTTATTTGAATACATTTGTTGATATTTTTCATATAGAAATGCTTTTTAGTGTTGTTAGTATGCAGTCTAAAATATATCTATTAAATGTAAAAAATCTATTAGAGTTTTCAATTAAAATAGTTTCCCTTATGTTCATTACTTCGGACAGTGTTCTGTAGCCCGGGAAATCTGGATAGGATCGTCTGTTTTTTTTTTTTTTTTTTTTTTTTTTTTTAAAGCCAAAAAAGTAAAAGCAGTGGCCACCTTAAAGCCGAGCAAATTTCCGTTCACAGACTGTAATGTATCCGAATGATTTTGCGTGTTCCTGTATACAAATGACAAATTCTACACTCACTATTTTTAATACGAAACATGCTACAGTGAACATTGACGTTAGCTATCAATTTCGTGGCCAATCGAAGTATATTTACGAGGGTTAGAGTGTGGACAAACAGACAGAAGAAACGCAAGTCGTAAACACTTTTCAACTGTGTTGGAAAGTATTGAAAACGAAAGTTAAAAAGATTACCATATATATATATATATATAGCTGGAGAGATTTTTCCGACGTTTTCAGTAGTTTTTTGTAAAGGATGTCATACGAACGACAAATTCATATCCGTTAAAACATTCCTAGATTTCCTGTCCCGCGGAAATGTATCAGCTTGTGTCAATGTTAAATTATTCTGATTCATCATTTCGTGTGATTTCAAGTGAAAGAGCATTAGGTGAGTTATTTAATTTTATTTCACTTCAGAAATGTACCGAATAGTAATCATGTTTGTACTATAGGGATGTAGGTTGAAATTGTTGTATAATAATGGGTCCATATGAAACAGTTTTTATATTTAACACTTAACTCCTGTTAGCGGTCTCACAGACAGCTGTTTTTTTTTTTTTTTTTTTTTTTTTCAAATTTCACAGCTTAACTTGTCATTTTAAGTTTAACTATAGATACTAGTGAAATTTTGTTTCTTTTTTACCCCTAGTATTATAGCTAGATACTTTTGAATAGGTGAATTTTAATTATAATAGTCCTGTATATATAGTTTAGTGCGCAAACAGTATCCTATGAGTTATGAACAGTACACTGTTAAAAATGTGCAGCAAACTGTCCAGTCATTTGACCGTTTTTAGAGAAAACGGTCACATAACCGCAATTTAACTCTATTCTGACCATATTATGGTCGGAATAGAGTTAAATTACGGTTATGCGACAGTTTTCTATAAAAACGGTCAAATGACTGGACAGTTTGCTGCAACTTTTTAACAGTACAGTATATTCTATGATCGTGCATTGTATTCATCTTACGATCAAGCGGTTTCAAAGACCGCTCATAGCATCTGTGCGACAATTTTTGTCACAGTAGTTAAGAGTTAAGGCTGTAATCTAAATGTAATCATCTTTCATTTTAGAAAATAATATCACATTCAGCTGCGAAGTTGTATTAAAGAGAGAGGGAATTGTATTTTGATAGAAAATGTAAAACACATGTATACTATGAGTTTAAGAAATGCGATGCTGCTGTACCTATGCCGGAACAACCAGAGTCGACTTTGGAAATATTATTTTTGAAGGTACTATTCAACATACATTAGTAAACCAGTAAATCCATAGATTATGGCCGCCCCATATTATTTAAAGGGATTCTACAACGATCTTCCCCGTTTGCGAAATCCTATGTGTTAACCCTTTCAATTCCGGGTTATTAAAATTTTGAAAATTAGCTAAAAAATACACTATAAATGTGATTAGGGAGAAATTGAACTATATAGTTTTAAAAATTTGAAAATCCTCCCTTTAGGTGGGAACTGGGGTGATTTTTTTTCCCATCAGAGCATTAGGTCATCATTTCAGCATGCAAACACAAGAAATGGCATTGCACATTTATTTTAAAATTACTGTAACTCTAAACTTAGGGCAGCCATGTCCCTAAAAAGATTTTGTGCCATAAAAACCCTATACAACCAACCAACCAATTATGATTGTAAATATTTCAAATTATTACTAATTACTAGAAGTGTCCAAGAGAAAAATATATTATCTCTTATAAAAAATCTTTCTTTATAACTTATGAAAATTGGAAAGTTTTAATTCATCTCGGAAAAGCAGCTAGACATTGGCACAATGTACTGCTGCCATGTAAGGCATACCTGCCAACTATCAACTAAACTTCCGTACAATGTGCAATGTGAGTTAATTTGATCCAAATTAAAGACATTTCTAACAAGAAAATATATCTGAAAAAATTATATATATTTAGGTTCATGGGCTTACGTAGAACTTATTTGAAATTTGAATGCATTTCTTTTTTAACCACTTCAATGGCCGGGCATAGATAAGGAAACAATGTTATTAACCCCGACTTAACTCGGGGTAACCGTTGAAGTGGTTAAAAAATCCAGTTTGAAACGACGTGTTTAACTTCGGTTAAATTAACCTACATTGTACGGAAGTTTAATGCGATGTTGGCAAGTATGTAAGGTGTGAAAAGGAGAAGTAAAACCTCAAAATCGTGTTATCCATTTTAATATCAAAAGAATTTGATCGTGAATATATATTTTTTATTATTTATGTGGGAAGAAATTCCCCCACTAGAGCCTAAATGGGTAACATGAGAAAATTTAAATAGTTTATTACTCATTACCTAATAAATACAGTTTTCGCTGTCAAGAAGTGTACGCCGGCTGGCGACATAGTGCGTTTTTAAAAATTGTCTCCTTTAATTTTAATTATTCTTTAAATGGTACAATTAAAAAAAATCCTCAACAGAAATTTCAAAGTTTATAGGTTTTTTTAAAAAACATAAAATTTTAGGAGGCAATTTTTAAAAACGCATTACATCGGCATAGGACGTCTGCTTTCTGATGGTAAAAACCGTATTTCATTAATTATGTTAGACAATGAGTAATTTAATATTTGAATTTTCTCATAGGCTAATATGATATTTTGCGTTCAGCGAGAGAAAATCTGTATTAATGAACTATCCCGCTTAATATGTAAAATGCTATAATTAACAATTTATTTATTTCATACTGATTTTATTGCATTTAAGATTTTCTGTAGTTTAAGAAAATTTAGCTTTTACAAACTATTATGTTAAATGTTAAATACAATTACAGGCAATGAGTCTTCTTATTCTTGTTAACCCGTTCGCTGCCAGCTCAAATTTTGTAAGTTTTTTCGTATTGCCAAGTCTCATTATAGGTGTTTGCGTTGATAAATATTTTGCGTATAAATATAAATATTTTGATTATTGTATTATATTATAATATATAATTAATATAATATAATTATATGTATAATTTATATATATATATATATATATATATATATATATATATATATATATACATATATATACAGGGTTTCCGAAATGTCTGGAAAAGGTCGAATAACTCGAGAAATATACATCGGATTGAAAAACGGCTAAATGCATGTTAAATACTATTGAAAAATCTATTTAGGGATATCAAATTTGCTCCCCCAACTTTGCTCCCCTGGGGGAAAGGGGGGCAACTTTGAAATCTTAAATGATAACCGCACCATTTTTGATTGCAGGTTCGGATTCACGGGAAAAAATACGTAACTTTTGTTTTGAACATTTTTTTCGGAAAATTGTAGATGGCGCTGTAATCGAGTACAATGCAGTGAGAATCGTTTTCATTGAAAAATCTGGAAACGGTCGAATAACTGTAATAGATATATACATCGGATTGAAATACGTAAAACTGCATGTTCAATCGTTTTGAAAAATCTATTTATTGATATCAAAGTTGCCCCCAACTCTGCCTCCCCTGGGGGAAAAGGAGAGAAACTTTGAAATCTTAAATGATACCCCCCCCCTTTTTTTATTACAGATTCGGATTCTACGGGAAAAAAATACGTAACTTTTGCATTTAACATTGTCTTCGGAACATCGTATATATGGCGCTATAATCGAGAAAATGTAGTGAGAATCGCTACCATTGCAATGTCTGGAAAAGCTCGAATAACTCGAGAAATATACATCAGATTGAAAAACGGAAAAATACGTGTTTAATATTTTAGAAAAATGGCAACTTTAATATCCCTTCCCTAAATGGATTTTTCAAAACTATTGAACATACATTTTTCCGTTTTTCAATCCGATGTATATTTCTCGAGTTATTCGAGCGTTTCCAGACATTGCAATGGTAACGTTTCTCACTGCATTTTACTCGATTACAGCGCCATCTACGATGTTTCGAAGAAAATGTTAAATACAAAAGTTACGCATTTTTTTCCGTAGAATCCGAATCTGCAATAAAAAAGGGGATTATCATTTAAGATTTCAAATTTTCCCCCGTTTCCCCCCCCCCACCCGGGGGGGCAACTTTGATATCCCTAAATAGATTTTTCAAAACTATTGAACATGCAGTTTTCGGTATTTCAATCCAATGTATATTTCTAGAGTTATTCGACCGTTTCCAGACTTTTCAATGGAAACTATTCTCACTGCATTGCACTCGATTACAGCGCCATCTACAATTTTCCGAAGAAAATGTTCAATACAAAAGTTACGTATTTTTTCCTGAAGAATTCTAATCTGCAATAAAAAATGGGAGGTTATCATTTAAGATTTCAAAGTTGCCCCCCTTTCCCCCCAGGGGGGCAACTTGGATATCCCTAAATAGATTTTTCAAAAATATTGAACATGCATTTTGCTGTTTTTGAATCCGATGTACATTTCTCGAGTTATTTGACCGTTTCCAGACTTTTCGGACACCCTGTATGATTATATATATAATATAATTGTATATAATTATTATATTATAATATATATAATTTTTCCATCTTACATCTTATTTTTACATAGAATTTTTCATTAATACATCCATTACTTTAATGTAATTGGATATTCTATTTATTATTTATTAATTAATTTCATTTATTTATTATTTAACTAATTGCTATCATCTTTAGATAGTATATGGTTTAATTTTTAAATATTAATTTTCATCCAATGCTATTTTTATTCAGCGTATATTCACTTTTTACTCTAATAGATGGCAGCACCATGGTTCCTTTGCTTTACAATAATATTCATATTATTCTAACATCTATTCTGGCAACATGGTAAATCATTTTCTAAAACTAAATTTGGCAACATGTAATGATTTTTTGCAATTCATTCCCTCTGTTTGGTTGTGTTCATGTGTGGTTCATGTGGTGCACAGGTATCTTTTTTAACCCAAATGGATTATGTACTTTATGACTCTTATTTCATGTTTTATCTGTATATTATAGGTATGGTTTCTTTCCTTTTTAATATTGTATTTATTTTTTATTTTTTCACAGGTTTGATTCATTATTTATGAGTGGTAGTCCCAAAATCATATTCTTTAGCAATGTTATGGCTAATATGATGATGAAACCACTCATTTTATTTGTGGTATTTAGGCATTTGGGACTTGATAATTCTGTCTAAATTCCACGAATTTCATTTCATTCATTCAATTTCATTCATTCAATTTTTAATTTAATTTCTTCTTCTTTTAAATATGTTTTAGGTATCTATATTCAGTGTGTTGGGGAATACTTTCATTGATAAATACTTTCATTGTCAACTAATTATTACATACTTAATCATTATTTCATAATTTAAGTTGGTGTTATGGTAATGTTTCATTTATGGTTATATATGTATATATATTATAAATGTAAATATAAATATTTTTTATAAACATAAATATTTTTCATTTGACAACCACGAGTATAATCGTGGTTGGCAGCGATTGGGTTAATATATATTTTTTAGGTAGCTTTCAATACAAACAAGTATAAAGCTACTTATTGCAGCCGTTCGGAGGAAAGCAGTTCCGGAAAATTTCGATATATTTTCACCGATCATGAACCCCAGACTCCAAAACCACCCTCCGTTCAAATGTTGATATATATATATATATATATATATCTGACCTATGTCATACGATAACGCTCGTATTTATAAATCAATTTTGATGAAACTAATTGTGTGTGTTAAGCTTACCAATGTCTCGACCGAGTTCGTTCGCCAGCTTGGTCCGCCATTTTGTTTCAAGATGTCGGCCACTTAAAATTTTAAAACTAAAATAAATGTACAAAAAAGTTAAAAATTCAAATTTATTTTTTAATTAAGTGTTAGGCCTTGATACGAGGATTCCAGAGCATTTTTTGGTTTACCTCTATCTTAAAAAATGGCTGAGATAGAGCAGTTTGAAATTCTAGGGTGGCTGACATTTTGAAACAAAACAGCATATTAACGCGATTACTCGCAAATTATTTTCTTTCATTGTTGTAATAATTTTCCCAATCATACGCATAAAACTGTATATTCATATCCGTTAGCGCCAAATTTGGCGACCAAAATAAGTCTTCATAAATGAAACCAATTTGGCTATTGCACAATAATTTGGCGAATTTCTTATTCAAATTCACTATTAACGAATCTTTTGTAAACGTTTCTTTGCATTTTAACTTGCTGTTTTCGTGTAACATTAGCTAAAATTTTAAAACGAAGATATAGGAAAGCTACCTTTTCCTCCCGGTACAGGCCGGAAGGACTTTTTTAAGATAAGAAGTACTCCTCTTTACAGGGAACGTGAAGGAGGAGGTCTACGTGTTAGCTGCTATTTCGGAATAATTCCAAGCTTAAAAGAATTAATTGTATTCACAAGCTAGGAATTTATAACACTTATTGCAAATAAAATAGTATAAGAAAAATGGTCTAATTTCGCCACCGAATATCAGTTGTATCCATACATAAAAAGGACTAAACAATCATTCTTTATCTGCCCTTCTTATGATTGAATTCCGCAATACCTTAGATCGCTTTAATTTCAATGTGATTTTTTTCTTTATTCATCTTTTCGCAACACGCCCTTGCCCTTCTTTTTCTGTAATGCAAGTACATGATATTTTAACAAATCTATTATCAAATCTACTAAAAAAGAGTGTCAAGCATTACGCATAGTTCATGAAACATTTCCAACATTACCAAATAATATATTATAAAATATTTATCAAGATTGACCACTATACCGTGTAATACTAAGGTTTCCCTCGTTCTGAGTGATTTCCGTTGATGCTGTAAAATATTTTCAGACTCTACCTCGGTTAATTGCATTAATCGAGTGAAACGCGTATCATGCACGTTATTCACCAAATGTCTGTAAAACCACTTTTACAGCAATAATAGCATATGTACGGGAAAGACAGTTTGTAACTATACTGAAATTTCGTTTAGTTTAAAACAAGATTTCAGTTTCTCCAGTTTAAAAACTTTTAAAAAAACTGAAAAGTATTTCAGTCAGTTAAGGTAAAGAGTATATGAATTATTTCAGAAATAATCGATTCAATTGCTGCTCAATTATTTTCAAGCAAAATATTGAAGGACAAAAATAAATGTTTGAGAAGAAAACGGAGAGTGTTATTGCGGATGATAATTAAACTCTTGATAATATATTATCGGACAAAGCAATTAAAAACATCCCTTAAACTTTAAAATAATAACAGTAATCTTAACGTTTCAGCGACTCATGGGAGTGTTTAGATAACTGTATTTTCTTTATCTAATGAAACAGGATTTGGTCGGATAATTCATCGTAAAAACTGCGGAAACGGAGACGGAAGAATTAGGTTGGTCTTTACTAGCGAAATGAATTTGATTATCACTACCAATGCTATAAAGATTAATAAAAATAGACAAATAAAATAATCCGTAAGATAGTAAAGTATGACATGATTCTACAAAAAAGCTTCTACTGAAGTAGATGCCCCCATGAAACAGTAATTTTTCTAAGCGTAAAAATAATGTTAACAAAATTATCGCAAATATATAGCACTTAAAAGAATATGAAAAGTAGAACAACAACCTAAGGAATTTCTCTAAATTTTGACTTTGTGATAAATTAATGTAAATAAAACATTAGCCGAGATACAGCCACAAAAGAAATGAAAATATGTTATCGCATTACTGCTGGACACTATAGTGGTGATACACCACAAGAACAATACGCGAGACAAAAGTAAACACAAGAACGTAAAATCAACCATTAGGCTTAGATTATGAAACATTTTTTAACACTGTCAGGATATTGTTTCCATATTGTGAAAGGAGATATCTAAATAAACAATTTAGAAAACACAAAACACAATTAACAAGAAAGAAAAATCCTGCGTCAATCATAGATTATGAAACACTTTCCAACACTTCCAAAATACTTTAACAAAACTTCGCCGTTTAATAAGGTACAGAAGGTAAGCAAACATTTTAGAAAATGCATAACACATTTAAAAACCGGATTTCAACAATTACTACTCAGCCGGAAAAATACTCCAATTCTTTTGTGCAGTTCTATATATGATCTGTTGATTTGTATACATTCTACATAGTATCAAGCAACATTTTTTTTTAACGAAATTTGAGTGTACTATGTCAAAAAACTGTTCAAAAACTTGTCGTATGATACCTCATTTAAAAACCGGATTTCAACAATTACTACTCAGCCGGAAAAATACTCCAATTCTTTTGTGCAGTTCTATATATGATCTGTTGATTTGTATACATTCTACATAGTATCAAGCAACATTTTTTTTTAACGAAATTTGAGTGTACTATGTCAAAAAACTGTTCAAAAACTTGTCGTGAATACCTCATTTATGGCTGTGCGTTTTGTATGTGCACAGAAAAAGGAAAGTTGATATCGGGAATAAAATATATATCAATGGACCCGTGCGAGAGCTTCGCACTTCGGTCTAATATTTTTTAGAAATATCTAATAGTTTTTAGATGCAAGTTTAAATTTCTAAAGAAAAAGTAAGGATAAAAATATCTGAAAACAGCATTAATCATGCTAGAATATCATCTCATTTATTCCATGAAAGTTACAGTAAAAAATGATCGAAGATAGCAAAAGGCACGCGCGAAAGAAAATTAAAAATCATATTTTAGCTGCATTAAAGGATGTCAGCAAATTTGGAAAAAACACGGGAGAAAGAAAAATGAATTGAATACATATAAAATACAATTTAATATAATATAACAAACCATACATTTTATTCTACACTAGAGGTCTGCACGGGCACGGGCCTGGTCTACACTACTTCTAGGCTGGGCCCGACTTTAATTTTTCCTGACTTTAATTCGGGCCTGGTTTTAATTCTTCCGGGCCGGACCGGGCTTGAGCCTATCTTTATTCTGCATGTTTGGACCCGGTCGGGCCTGGTGTTTACTCTTTCCGGTTTTTACTTTTTTCTGCAGACTCGGTTTGGTTGGGCTAGACTTCGTTTTTCTGGGCCGAACCGAGCCTAAACTTCAGTTTTCTTAGAGGTCTGCAAAGGCCGAAATTTCCACTTACGATCTAAGTCGTATAAAGATCATTATTGGCCGGACTCGATCCATACAAAAATCAGTAAAATGTGTCCCGACGCAACAATCAAGGGATCAAGGATGGATCTAGCCTTCCATTTAGACGGAAAAACATGGCTACTTTTTTTTTATAAATACTCATCAAACATTTGCTTCCAACGTAAAATTATTTAATAAATATGAGTTACTTTTAAACTACATATGTATAAAATAAACCTCGACGTTTCGGTTAATCTTTATAACCATCATCAGGAGAAAAACCTTCATAAATATGAACAGCAAACATTAAAATGTGTTACATGATTGAGTCACAATATTCAATCTGCCAAGACGCTCAAATAACGGAAAATTAAAACAACATATTCAAAATACGCCTGGTGGCGCCCTCTATGAATCAGAAATGTAACTGGAACTTATGTTCGACGGAATTAACGTTCATTTTAAAATGCATTTCCATATGGCAGGAACCGAAAATGATGGGATATCGTTGCAAATTTCCTGTTTCCTTAGTGAAATTTCTATAGATTCACGGATGAAGGCTTTAAAGGGATTGTTTTGTCTGGAAATAACTTTGACGTTGTTAAAATCAATAAACCTAACCTGTCCGTTAGCAAAAGTTCTTGATAAGGCAGTGGAAAATTTATTGTATTTCAAATCTCTCTTATGTTCTTTAAGTCTCTCTACGATGTGACGTTTTGTCATACCAATATATGCAGAATTTGTACCATCGGTCCATTCAAATGGAATTTCATATACCCCAGATAAACAAGTGGCTGATAATGGGTCAATGCTTCTATTCAATAAATTAAACAACGTTATAGAATTGGATGCCACCAGTTGTATATTATATTTCTTGAAAACTCTCTTTAATCTTTCAAAAAGAATGGGGATATATGGAATTTTTCTGTAAACCTGAGTAACTTTAGGAGAAGAAACTACTGTAACCCTGTATTTATCGATTAATTTACGAATAATGTGCGGTTTATATCCATGTTTCATACCTACATTAATAATATAATTAAGTTCTTCTGCTAAGAATTCTCCTGAACAAACCAAAAATGCCCGACGTACAAACGATCTAAAGGCTGCAATTTTGAAATTCCAAGGAGAGGCTGCGGTGACCGGGATAACACAATCTAATTTCATTGGTTTCCGGAAAATTTTTCGTTTTAAACTATTGTTTTCTTTAAGGAGAAGAACATCAAGGAACGGAAGCGAATTATTATCCTCTAATTCCATCGTAAATTTAATATTATTGTCCAGGTGGTTGATATCATCAAAAAATTCGAATAAAGATTCTCTACCTTTATCCCAAACCACAAAAATGTCATCAACATAACGTAACCATAAGGTGGGCTTAGGATTACACTTCTCAAAAATATGTTCTTCTAATGGTCTTAATTTAAATTCAGCTAGTATACTGGAAATAGGGGATCCCATTGGTGCCCCTTTAGTTTGCTTAAAAAATATTCCTTTAAATACAAAAACATTACTTTCGTTAATTAAATGCAACCCAGACTTAATCGAAATTTTCATCTTGTCTGTCAGATAAGGTAATCCATCGATAGTGGAACCAATAGAACAAATAACCTCATTGACATCAATAGAGGGAAACAAGGAAACGATGTCAAAACTTGCTAACATTGCATTTTCAGGTAAAACAAAATCTTTAATACGGGAAATGAATTCCTCAGTAGAAGAAATAGAATACTTTGATTCTGGGAGAACCTTCTTAAGGAAAATAGCAAACGCTTTCTCCATAAAATACAAAGTGCCTTGGCATCTGGTAACAATAGGACGAAAAGGAAAGCCAGGCTTATGGTCTTTATCAGCCACTTGTTTATCTGGGGTATATGAAATTCCATTTGAATGGACCGATGGTACAAATTCTGCATATATTGGTATGACAAAACGTCACATCGTAGAGAGACTTAAAGAACATAAGAGAGATTTGAAATACAATAAATTTTCCACTGCCTTATCAAGAACTTTTGCTAACGGACAGGTTAGGTTTATTGATTTTAACAACGTCAAAGTTATTTCCAGACAAAACAATCCCTTTAAAGCCTTCATCCGTGAATCTATAGAAATTTCACTAAGGAAACAGGAAATTTGCAACGATATCCCATCATTTTCGGTTCCTGCCATATGGAAATGCATTTTAAAATGAACGTTAATTCCGTCGAACATAAGTTCCAGTTACATTTCTGATTCATAGAGGGCGCCACCAGGCGTATTTTGAATATGTTGTTTTAATTTTCCGTTATTTGAGCGTCTTGGCAGATTGAATATTGTGACTCAATCATGTAACACATTTTAATGTTTGCTGTTCATATTTATGAAGGTTTTTCTCCTGATGATGGTTATAAAGATTAACCGAAACGTCGAGGTTTATTTTATACATATGTAGTTTAAAAGTAACTCATATTTATTAAATAATTTTACGTTGGAAGCAAATGTTTGATGAGTATTTATATGTTAAGTGTGCAACGTAAAGTCCTTATTAATTACTTTTTTTTTTTTTTTTTTTTTTTTTTTTTTTTTTTTTTTTTGGGGGGGGGGGGGTACATTTTTTATATTAAAGGCTGTTGCCATATCCAAAATGGCTACTTTTCCAAAACTTTTAGAAAGTCATTTTCATTCGTAAATACAAAAATATTGTGTAAAAATATAAAAGTTTTTTTAATCAGTGCTTATGTACGTAATTTTCTAAATGATCACTAAATTGTTGTTATTTTGTATTTCGAACATAACCTGAAAATAAAATCTATGTATAGTAATTGTAATAATAGAATAATGTTGCTTCGGAAATATCGGCATGTTTTTCAGAAATTCAGTCGGGTCGGGCAGGAGTAATTAAGTTTTTGTACCGGCTGGGGTCGGGCCGAACTTTTAGCTTTCATATAGGGATGGGCTCGAGCTTTTAGCTTTAATACCAGGCTTTTATAATCTTATAGCTTATATACTTTTTACCTTTTATTCCGGTCAGGACTCGGTCCGAGATTTTAGCTTTACTCGTATATCGATTTGAGCCAGTATTTTGCTTTTTTACGGGCCGGACCAGGCCAGCAATTTTTTTTGTCGGGCTGGGGCAGAACTTTTAGCTTTTATACCGGGCCTGGCCGGACTTGGACCATTCTTTTAACTTTTATACCGGGCCGGGTCGGGCAGGGCCAATAATCTGTTTTCACGGGCCGGATTCGGGTCGATTTTTCAGATTTTATACCTAGACGGGTCGGGCCAATCACTTGTTTTACATGGGCGGGGCCGGGCTTGGGCCGAACTTTTAGCTTTTATACCAGGCCGGGCCAATAATTTTTTCGCACGGGCCAGGCCAGGCTCGGGCCTAAATTTTAATTTTTATACCGGGCCGGCCCAATAATTTTTTTGTTTGGATCGAACCGGGCCCTTGCCTGGAAATTCCGGCCCTTGCAGATCTCTGTGAAATACTACTGCTTCAGTCGTTTGATGGTGTCTTGTTCTTCTAAACATTTCAATTTTCCTTTTTAACCATAAATAAAAAATAAACCCGTGCGGAGAAATCATACTTTATCTTTTTTTGTACTGTTTATTTTTTTTATAATCATTGTTGAACATCCTATAATGTGGTATTTCATTTTTGTGGAAACACTAATTTGAGGAAAACCTTTCATTTCATTTATGAAAACAATGCAGATTTAATTTTTAATTAACAGTAATTTTTAATCAAAATATATGTTTTAACGAAATGTAAGTATACTATGTCAGAAGCTGCTTCAAAAACCTTTCGAATGATATCTCATTGTTGTTGTGCGTTTGGTAAATTCATAGAAAAGGATGTTGACAACAGAAATAATATATATATGTGATCATCAGACCGCCAAAAGGAACGATTACTCTCTAGATAATATTATTGTTAACAATTAGTCAAAATTTGAAGAAGATTGGTTGAGATTTGTTCGAGTTACTGTGACCACTGACTTTAAAACATAGTTTTGAGATAATCCCGTTTAAAGATTCATTTTATGATTTATGTATGGTAGAACAAAGTAAATTAAATCGGCGTAAGCTTCTCAGTTTTCATCAGATCGACTAGAAAATATAACTGAATATATTTTACTAATTGTACTTTCAGAAAATGCGATGAAAAATTAATTTTTTGAAAGTTTGCAGGTAGGTATAACTCCTTAAGATGTAAATGCTCGTTAAGAACTGTTTCTAAAAAAAATTCGAAATTTAATAGGGTCAAACGAGTGGAAAACGTTCTAAATTATGAATTACTTGGAATTATTAGAGCTAGGAGCTTGAAATTTGACATGGCTGTTACTTTTAAGACATAAGAATGGTGCAGATGCAAAAGTCACATTATCTTTTTTAAGGTATTGAGTTATTCATATCACCGTGTTCGTCTTAAGGCGAATCGGACTGTAATAGTTATTTCGACCATAATGAACATATTAAAGCTGAAAAAAATTCTGATGCATTACTCACATTATCCAACAACTGTTTTACAGCAAAACTCACACTCTCCAATTCAACCAATCAGGGAGGCTTGCAAAGAAATGCACATGGGATTATAGTAATATACTAATAAATACTTTAATATAATACTATTATATAATATTTTAACTACACTAGTAAATATTTTATCATAGTATATATGGAATCATAGTGTAAAAAAAAATCCCACTAGTTTAATGACAGTGAAGAAGTTGAACCATGTTTAAAAGTAAAATTTTTGCCCAAATTATTTTTAATAAATGTTTTTTGCGTTTTGATTTTTGTTATTTATTACCCTCCAAAATAACATAAAAACTAATGTTCAGTTTTTGTTTTTTTTGTTTTTTTTTTTTTGTTTGTAAATTTGTAACTATTTTGGTTTATAACTAACATTACCCATAAAAGTTTGCTGCAAAACTCACATTTTCCGTACTTAAATTTAAATTCTAACTTTACCAGAATTATTACAGGTTTAGGACTATGTGCAAGTAGTTGTTATGGCAACAAATGTATCACACAAAAAAAATTGTGCCAATATATTATGTTTATTAATAATAATCTGTTTTTTGCATTTTAATAAAAACTACGTTAAGTGGAGAGTGGGAATTTTGCATCTACACCCTTCATAAATGCTCGTAGAAAATGTTCTATTATAATTCGAAATTTAAAAGCGTGCAAGGGAAAAAAAGCTCTAAAATTGCAATTTTTGTAATACCGTTTGTTATAGAAACTTGAAATTTGGCAGGGTGGTTACTTTTTAAGATGTAAATATTAAGAATTGTTTCTAAAAAAAAAATAAAAAATCTAAAAATGTTGAAACAAGCTGAAAGACATTCTAAGTTATGATTTATTTGGAATCGTTTAGAACTAGGAACATAAAATGTAACATGGTTGTTACTTTTAAGACGTAAATGCTCGCAGAGAATATTTTCGAAATAATTCGGAATTTAAAAGTATGGTACTGTAACGTCACTGTGATGTGGCTCTGAAGTCGGGTCGGGTTCGGATAAAATCTAGTCTCTCGACCCGATGCAGAATTGTCATGTGTGTTTTGAATATTGATATTAAAAAAAAAAGTTTTAAAAAAGTGATTTGTTTTTTAAATTGCAACTTCGAAGACACATTTTTTACTGTATTTAAAGATATTAAGAGCCTAAGCTAGTAACGCGAACGAACTCGTGAGATAATGTTAAACCAATGGAAGCATTCTTCCCAATGTTTCCATTTGAATATTTTTAAATGTTCTTTTTTCTTTCGCATTGGATATCTGAGGTCGATAGGTTTTTTTTTTTTCAATTTTGAATAATATTTTTTTTCCTGAGGGAACTTTCAATTTCGGAGCCGGTTCCGAAACTGAAAGTACCCTCAGAGAAAAACAAAACAAAACAAACAAACAAAAAATTGCATCCAAAATCGAAAATGTATGAAGATAGCCGGTTAGATCTTCAGATATCCTATGCAAAAGAAAAAAATATATATATACATATTGAAATGGAAATGACAAATTTGAAAAGGACGCTACCATTGGTTTAATATTAGCTGGAAAGTGTTTTTGCGTTACTAGTGAAGGCTCTTAAAGGGATATGTGACTGTTAAATCTTCAAAAACGTATGCATTAAATTGCAATATATTCTGAGCATTTAAAAAAAAAAAAAGTGCGCAAAAATTGTCCATAATTTCAGTTGACTAAAAATGTGTTAGTTGTTCTTACTGTAAAAATGAAAAATGAATACTAGAATGTTAATGAAATGGTAATGCTAGAATGTTAAAAGAATACTTTAACACTCTAATGCCCATGGTAGCATATATGCTACCACCACTGTTTCCAATTAAGTACAATTTTTAATTCAGATATTCCATATTCATTCCAGAAATTTAAAATAGCAATATTTACTTCATTTAAATAATAAACATTTCGTCATTAAATAAACCTAAATTTATTACTGAATTTTTCTGGTATGAATTCAGATTTTCAGTATTACGGAATTTCTAGAACGTATTCTACCATGGAAATTAGAGGGTTAACGTCGTTTCTCTCAAAAACGTCCATTTTTGTTAGTTGCGCGCAAAAATTCTATTGAATTTCTTGATATTTTTACATACAAATTTTACTGATTTACAGATTATACCTTAAGACTGAACCAAAATTTGTTTATATAGTTCCAGCCAAAGAAAAATAAAACAGAGTTAAATTCCGAAAAACATATGCAATACTTTCAATTTTATTTTTTAAATGGACATTTTGACAAAATATACGCAATTTTAAGTTCAGTCTTAAGATAAGGATATAATCATTAAATTCGTGAAGATTGCATGTAAAAATATTAGCTAATTTAATAGAAATCTTGCGTGCAATTTAAAAAAAAATCCCTGACGGCTCGGCCTACAGACACAGGTAGATTTCGAAGACGCAGACCGTGGGGCGCCTGTTTGTCGGGAATTGCGGAAGAAAGGACCTTTTTGCGATGATGCTGAAGTTGGAACCGCCTACTTCGAAACCAGGCGGAGCCAGCAAGGATTTTTTTTTTTTTTTTTTTTTTTTTTTTTTTTTTTTTTTTTTTGCTATAAGAGTTGGTCCTATAAAAAACATGTCAATATAAAAGTTTTAGATAATATTAAGAGGATTTATAATAAATTTAAGCGGATTTGAAATCTTGGGAATTGACGAAGTTATGATTTTTTTTCTTCTAAAACCCCCCTTCACCCCTTAAGGCAATTTTTAATTATATCAAAAATCTGTCATACATAAATTTTCGGCCCTTCTCCTAGAAGTAATAATAACTTCAAACGGATTTGATACGTATCATAATTAAGAAATTATGGGTTTTTTTCTGTTTTCACAAAAAGTCCCCCCCATCCCCCCCCTGGGTTCGACTTTGCCCATTAACGAACTTGAACGAGATTTTATGTCCCTTGATTTTATGTATCAGTTTCGAAAAGATGCGGGAGTTGGAACCGCCTACTTCGAAAAATAACTTGTTTGCATGCGGAGCCGGCAGGGATTTTTTTGTTTTTAATTTTTTTTTGCGATAACGGTTGGTCCTATAAAAAACTTGTCAATATAAAAGTTTTAGATAATACTAAGAGGATTAATAATAAATTTACGCGGATTTGATATCTTGTGAATTGACGAAGCTATGATTTTTTTTCTTCTAAAACCCCCCTTTTTCCCCCGCTTGGGGCCATTTTTAATTATATCAAAAATCTGTCATACATAAATTTTCGGCCCTTTTCCTAGAAGTAATAATAACTTTAAACGGATTCGATACGTCTAATAATAAAGAAATTATAAGGGTTTTTCTGTTTTCATAAAAATCCCCCCATTTCCCCTCCCCCCCTTGGTTCGATTTTGTCCATTAACGAACTTGACCGAGATTTTATGCCCCTTGATTTTATGTATCAGTTTGTAAAAGATTAATGCAGAATTTTTCCAGTTATCGTGGTCAGAAAAAAGTGACATAGATAGATAGATAGATAGATAGATAGATATATAAAGTTTTGAACTGGGGGTGGTTTTGGGTTCTGGGAGTCATGATCGGCGTAGATCTGCAAAAATTTTTCAAAAATTCCAACTTAGGTGAGAATGTAATAGGTAGTATTTCTTACGAAATCTACCTAAAAGCACGGCTTTAACTTTTTGAGAAAAACCACTTTACATATGCAGTGAGATACATTGCATACAACAAGCACATTTTTTTTAATGTAGGTTTTCTTAAAGTACTCAAATAGTTGTTCAGAAAAGAGTGAAATGAGCAGAAAACTTTTTTAAAATTACGATTACTTAGGAACTCCTAAACCGATTTGAAATTATTTTTCAGGAAATTACTGGTGATAGTCTCTACTTAAGACTGGACTACTTTTTTTTTTTTTTCGTCTCTTTGACGAAACAAACATGTGCAACAACCCTTAAAGAGGTGCATGAACGACAAAAGTTCTAAAATGGCAATTTCTTTGAATATTTTGAGATCAAAACATAAAATTTCACATGGTGCGGTTACATTTACGATGTAAATGATCGCTGAAAGTGGTTCTAAAAAAAAATTAAATTGAAATATGTGAAATGAACAGAAACTGTTCAAAAAAGTTCTAAATTATGATTTATTTTTAATTGTTAGGCTTAAAATATGAAATTCGACATGGTAATAACTTTTAAGTCGTGCATGCTCGTTCATAACAATTTCTACAATGTCGAAATTTAAAAGGGGAAAATGAGCGGAAAACGTTCTAAAATTACGATCTTACTTTGGAACTATTGAACTGGTTTAAAATCGCCTCTAAGGGTAATAATGAGGATAAGCTCTGCTTTAAAATAGACTATATTTTATCTCTGTACAAACTACCCTCAAAGGGATGTAAGAGTAAAAAATATTCTAAAGTTCCGACTTCTTTGAATCTGCTGAGACTAAAAAATTAAATTTGATTTAGCTCAAATTTTTAGATGAAATAACCCTCTTTGGTGATACCACGATTTGGCGAAACTGGCTAACGGTAGTTTCGCCGTAAAAAGGACATTGCACCCTGACTTCGATCTCGAATGACTTTAATTCATTTTTTAACTGATCCCTCAATGAAAGACAAAATCGTGTGCAAAAATCTCAAACTTTATTTGATAACTGTGTCAATTTTTGTAGCACAGAAGTCAAACTTTTTGTGTTATATCTGAAAAATATGTGAAAAATATATGTGAAACTTTTACTAAATATAAATATAGGGATTGGGCGACCGTATAAAAAGTTAGATTTCGTAATTTTTATAAAATTTATTTTTTTACTTTAAACAATGTCACAACATGAATATTTACTTCATTTGAAATATTTTTGTTACCGAAACTTATATGTCTACGACCAACGGTTGAGAAATTAAAGGTCGGTGATGATAGATAACATATTGCACCCTGTATACTTTACAATTTTGAATTAGAAAATTTATAATATTTATGAGGAATATGCAATTTTTTTCTTGTTGCAGATATGAAACAAGCACATTTTTGTCAATAAATTTTATTTTTATGTACTAATTTGCATTTTTTACTTGCTTCAAATGATGTATTCTAACATCTGAGTAAATATTTTCTAAATCGGAGTTGTTGCGCTACAAAAGGTTAAGCAAAATTTAACTATATCATTAATTAATAGACGCTATTACTAATCGATTGGTACTGCTCATATTTTTGTACGATGGTTTGCGGCAGATTTAGTAGGAGGTGATCATTTTTTTTTTTTTTTTTTTTTGCTTCAGAATTGGTTATTTTTTATTGGGTTGTCTGTGTTACTATATTGTATAACTTTTACATTCTGTAAAACCATTATACCAGTTATAGCATATTCTTGCATTTGTTTTTCCTTTAGCGTTACTACTATGGATGAGAAGTGCTGCTTAGTTTTGGGAATTATCCTGTGTCTGACGGTAATTTCTGAATCAAGGGTGATAGTTCGTCGAGCTTTATCTGAAGACGAGTCTTTTAGAAATGGAGAAATACCACTTTCAATAAATCCATTGGAAAAAGGTAAAATATCCGATATTTGTACCTAATTTAAGAAAAAAAAGACAATTTTAATATATTCAACTTGTGAAATTCTCTTTTTTGAAAAATAAATTACTCTATTAACTATCACATTAACTGAAATCGCACTTTGTGATAATAATTAAAGTTATTAAAATATAATGTTATGAATTTTGTATATATCTGTAAATATTCCATTTGTTTAAATTTATTTTATTTGATTATTGTGAAAATTGCAGTATTATTAATGTATTTCCTATTGAGCATCATGTAACTCAATGCTAAAGGCCTCAGATGGTTTGCAAGGAAAACAACCTTACACCCTCATCTTTATAATGGAAGTCCATTGAAATATCGCCAAGGAATGGGTTTATCGCCAAGTTGGCGATGGTTTTGGCGACTTATTTTTGTCGCCAAATTTGGCGATATATCGCCAAATGTCGCCAAGTTGGGACGGATTTGGCGACTTTTTGTGCAACCACACCCCCCTTATACCTATACATTGGGATCCTTTCTTGCTTGGGTTCTCTATCGAAAGTTAAAGCACTTTCTGGTAATTTCTAGCATCTGAAGGCTCTGGAATAATCTGGAAAGATCTCTGAAACCTATATAAGGACCTCCATCAGTTCAGTTAGTGAGTTGTCTGTCAACTGCGATTGAATTCATACGAGAGGCTTTGCATTGAGAACTGTGTTTCTCGGATCGATTTTGTCGTTGATACGTCGTATTGAACGCATTGTTTCTGTGTGAAATTTTGCTTAGCTTTTATTGGATTTGAAGATTACTGAATATCTTGTAATTTTCAGAAGATATTTGTGATCGTATTGCACTGTTTATAGTGAATAAAGCCTTTTTATTGTTCTTATATATTGGCATCAGTCCTTTCGAACCCCGAGCTCACAACATTTGGTGTCAGAAGTGGGATTGAATGCCGATTACCAGAGCAATGGAGGCGGAACTGACTAAATTACTGGAGAAATTAGGAGAGATGGATGAGAAAATGACTGCGAGCCAGGCTGAAATGAAGAAGGAAATGTCAGCGATGGATGAGAAAATGACTGCAAACCAGGCTGAAATGAAGGAAATGTCGGAAGAAATGATGAAGGAAATGTCGGAAGAAATGAAGAAGGAAATGTCAGCGATAGATGAGAAAATGACCGCAAACCAGGCTGAAATGAAAGAGATGTCGGAAGAAATGAAGAAGGAAATGTCAGCGATAGATGAGAAAATGACCGCAAACCAGGCTGAAATGAAAGAGATGTCGGAAGAAATGAAGAAGGAAATGTCAGCGATAGATGAGAAAATGACCGCAAACCAGGCTGAAATGAAAGAGATGTCGGAAGAAATGAAGAAGGAAATGTCAGCGATAGATGAGAAAATGACCGCAAACCAGGCTGAAATGAAAGAGATGTCGGAAGAAATGAAGAAGGATATGTCAACCAACCTTGGTGAGTTGAAAGAATTAATAGATAATAAAATAACATCTTTAAATGAAAGAATTGACAGCGTGGAAAACAAATTTGAAGGAAGATTTCTGGAAATAGAGAAAAAAGTTCAAAAGACAGCCAATACCGTAGAAGAAAGGATAGAGAGTATAGAAAAGGAGTTGGAAAATGTGAAGAAACAAAAGATAACTGCCGAAAACTATCCCGAAGATGTCAAGTATCAAGCTATGCTTCCCCGGGCCTCTATTAAACTCTCGACCTATGACGGAAAATCCTCATGGCCAGTTTTTAAGACACAATTTGGGATCGTAGCGGACGCCAATGGATGGGATTCCCAGACAAAGGCTTGCCAGTTAGCTGCTTCTCTACGAGCTGATGCTGCCGATGTCCTACAGACTTTGCCTGCAAATGAACCGCTGGATTTTGAAACGCTCGTCAATGCCTTAGAATTACGCTTTGGCGAGAAATGCATGAAGGAATATAGCAGACTCCAGCTCAAATCTCGACAACAGAAATCCACTGAATCCCTGCAAGAGCTTGCTACGGATGTCGAGAGACTTTCACATCTTGCTTATCCTGACTGTCCGACTGAAATTAGAGAGAGTTTAGTTCTGCAGCATTTTATTGATGGTGTGCGTGACTCTGAGATCCAGAAAGCACTCCGGATTGCAGATCTCAGCGATTTAAAAGGGGCTTTGGTTTACGCTCTGAAATTCGAGGCAGCCCAGCAAGCTACTAGGACAGAGCGACACTTTGTGCGAGCAGCCAACCTGCCTGAGACGTCGGATAGAGCTGTGGAGTGCTTACAGCAGCAGATGAATGACATAATGAGAAAGATCAACTCCTTAATGGCCAACAAACCTTACAGGAAGATCAAATGCTGGAAATGCGGTGGAGAAGGCCATATCCAAATCGACTGCCCAAGACGACCCAGCACCGAAGGTAATAGCTCACCCGCTAACGGAGGAGCAAGAAAACTGATTATTGACCATCTTGCGGGGCGGAGGTTTCCAGATCTTAAGAAGCCTCATTTTCAAGTATGTGAAATTTCTGCAAGAAGTTGCGGCGAGAACGGAGTTTTTCTAGTCGGAAGTGTGAATGATTTGCCCTGTAATATGATCATCGATACAGGAGCCAATGTGACCATCATTCGGAAAGATCTAGCTCAGCGGCTGAAAGAAAAACTCTCCTGGACCCCGCCACGTGTAATCCTTCAAACCGTGACCGGGGATAAGATCGACATACATGGAAGAATGAAATTGAAAATAAAGTTTGGGAACGCCGCTTACCATCATACAGTCTATGTGGCCGATATTTCAGACCCTTTCATACTCGGACTGGACTTTTTAAAAGAGCATGGATTTATACTGGACTTTAAGAATAATGAGTTACGCTCTGCTCAAGAAGATGTCACTATTTTCAAACTTGGAAATGAGTCCGGGTCTATTCAACGGATCACAGCCAAGGCAGATGTTATCATCCCTCCTCGGACCGAAATGATGATACCTGGATTAACTGGAAACGAAAGAATTTTCCAGTATGGCTTGACTGGATATCCTGAGAAGAGCCCAAAGGGAGTGCTAATAGCATCAGCGCTGGTAGATCTGTCGAGAGATGTGATCCCTGTGAGCTGTGAGGATGGCGAATGTAAGTGAAAAGTCTAGAATTATCCAGAAAGGTGAAGTGCTTGCAACCTGTGCTCCAGTCACCTGTGTTTGCAAAGACCCGAGCTTGACGTTATCGGAGCCGCCTACAAGTTTAACACCTGTAATTGGACGAAATGAAAATTTATCTCCTGAACAGAAACATGCCGCAGAAAGACTGTTCCAGGAATTTAAGGATGTGTTTTCACAAAACGAGAGTGATATAGGGCGCACTACACTGACACGTCATAGAATTGATACTGCCAACCATCCACCGATTAAACAGCATCCAAGACGCTTGCCGTTCGCAAAACAAGAAGAGGTTTCTAAGCTCTTACGAGAGATGCAGGATAGTGACATCATCGAACCGTCATCAAGTCCGTGGGCCTCTCCCATCGTGTTGGTCCGAAAGAAAGATGGCTCCACAAGATTTTGTGTGGATTATCGTAAACTTAACGATATCACGAAGAAGGACAGCTATCCTCTACCAAGAATAGACGACACGCTAGATACTCTTTCAGGACATAAATGGTTTTCCACGCTGGATTTGAAGAGTGGATATTGGCAAGTAGAGATCCATCCTGATGACAAAGAGAAGACCGCATTTACTACTGGACAAGGACTTTGGCAATTTAAAGTTATGCCGTTCGGGCTCTGCAATGCTCCAGCAACGTTCGAGCGCCTCATGGAGACAGTGTTAAAAGGTCTGACTTTTGAAGCTTGTCTCATCTACCTAGATGACGTCATCATTGGTGGCCGCACGTTGGAAGAACATCTAGAGAATATTCGAAAAGTGTTAACGAAACTAAGAGCGGCGAATTTAAAGCTGAACCCTTTGAAATGCAAGTTCTTCCAACGAGAAGTAAACTATTTAGGACACATCATCTCAGCTGAAGGTGTTCGAACAGATCCTGAAAAAGTGTCTGCAGTAAAGCACTGGAAACGTCCGGAAAATGTCCATCAGTTGCGAAGCTTTCTGGGACTATGCACTTATTACAGAAAGTTTGTACAGGGGTTCTCCAACATCGCAAGACCCTTGCATAGGCTCACTGAAAGCAAACAGAAGTTTCTATGGACACAAGAATGCGACAATTCATTCCAGTGGCTGAAAGAAGCTCTCACATCCTCTCCAGTCCTTACCTATCCAGACCCCGACAAACAATTCATTGTGGACACGGATGCCAGTCAGGAAAGTGTCGGCGCTGTACTTTCCCAAGAAATAGATGGCCAAGAACGAGTCGTAGCATACTGGAGCAAATGTTTATCGAAACCAGAGCGGAATTATTGCGTCACTCGTAAGGAGTTATTAGCTATAGTGAAAGCCATAGAACACTTCCATCACTATCTCTATGGCAGGAAATTTCTCCTTCGTACTGATCACGCATCCCTAACATGGCTGATGAATTTTAAGAACCCAGAGGGCCAAGTAGCCAGATGGATACAACGGCTCCAGGAATACGACTTTGACATCAGGCATCGCAAAGGCTCATCGCATGGAAACGCCGATGCCCTATCAAGAAGACCGTGTCCCGAGAGCTGTCGCTATTGTTCCAGAGCGGAGAGCAAGTATAATCCCGAATATGTCATACGCCAGACGAAGACTTCACTATTGACGCCACCAGATCCCTGGAGTGATGAGAAGATTCGAGAAGATCAAATGGCAGACTCTGAGATCAAACCAATCTTGGAGTTATTAGAATCTTCTAGCACGAAGCCCAGTTGGAAAGACATCTCGACTTACAGTCCTACGACGAAGCAATATTGGGCTCTTTGGAACTCTCTCCACGTCAGGAATGGTGTCCTGTTCCGAAAATTCGAATCGGAAGATGGGAAGACATCTCGGTGGCAGTTGGTACTTCCTCGATCCCGAATCCCAGAGGTCCTCAAGGAATTACATGGCAGTCCCACTGGTGGCCATTTTGGAGTCATGAAAACATTACACAGAGTCCGAGAGCGCTTCTTCTGGGGAAAAGCTTGAGCTGACGTCGAACAATGGTGCAAATCTTGCGATGCATGTGCAGCTCGGAAAGGACCAAAGAAACGTAGCCGAGGAAGACTACATCTCTACAATGTAGGAGCACCTTTTGAACGCATCGCCCTTGACATCCTAGGTCTTCTGCCAAGAAGTGCTGATGGCAACAAATACCTCCTTGTTGTCATGGACTATTTCACAAAATGGCCTGAAGTTTATGCCATCCCTGATCAAGAAGCTTCTACGGTTGCGGATGCCTTGGTACACCAGTGGATATCAAGGTATGGAGTCCCCCTTCAAATGCATTCTGACCAGGGGAGAAATTTCATCTCTGCTGTGATTGAGGGTCTCTGTCAACTTCTCGGAATGGACAAAACTAGGACGACGCCTTTACATCCACAATCGGATGGCATGGTTGAGAGATTTAATCGTACCATCCTCAACAATCTCTCACTGCTAGTCTCAAGAAATCAACAAGACTGGGACCAAAAACTTCCCTTGTTTCTTCTCGCCTATCGCAGCGCCGTCCATGAAACAACCGGCTATTCCCCGTCTCAGATGCTTTTCGGTCGTGATCTTCGTCTACCTTGTGATCTGATTTTTGGTCGCCCTCCAGATGCGCCTTCATCGCCAGAGGGATACGTGCAGAATCTCCAGGCACGATTTGAAGACGTCCACAACTTGGCTCGAGAGCGGATCAATATACAGACGGAGAAGATGAAGACGAGGTACGACACGAAAGCCACGGGACATCAATTCAAAGAAGGTGACAAGGTTTGGTTTTATAATCCGACTCGACGTAAAGGACTTTCTCCCAAACTGCAATCGCACTGGGACGGTCCTTATACAGTCCTAAACAGACTGAACGATGTCGTAATTCGGATCCGAAAGTCACCAAGTTCGAAGCCTAGAGTCGTTCATTACGACAGGCTGGCTCCATACTATGGCCATAGTACTTAGTTCATTGATTGTAAATAGTGTAATGTAAATAATGTAAATTAGTATGACCATGGTCTTGTATATAAGTTACTGTAATAATTTCTTTTGCTTAGCATTATCATTATTAATGTTATTATTTAAATACTTGTATGTAATGATGCATTATGAATGTGTTTAATTGTTATTTTCCATGTTTGCTTTAAGTGTTTTGAGTAGTATAGCATTTGTTGGTAACGGGTTTGCTTTCCGATCAAAGGTTGAACTGCGCGGGACGTGCAGTCCTCGAGAGGGGGGCAATGTTATGAATTTTGTATATATCTGTAAATATTCCATTTGTTTAAATTTATTTTATTTGATTATTGTGAAAATTGCAGTATTATTAATGTATTTCCTATTGAGCATCATGTAACTCAATGCTAAAGGCCTCAGATGGTTTGCAAGGAAAACAACCTTACACACTCATCTTTATAATGGAAGTCCATTGAAATATCGCCAAGGAATGGGTTTATCGCCAAGTTGGCGATGGTTTTGGCGACTTATTTTTGTCGCCAAATTTGGCGATATATCGCCAAATGTCGCCAAGTTGGGACGGATTTGGCGACTTTTTGTGCAACCACACCCCCCTTATACCTATACATTGGGATCCTTTCTTGCTTGGGTTCTCTATCGAAAGTTAAAGCACTTTCTGGTAATTTCTAGCATCTGAAGGCTCTGGAATAATCTGGAAAGATCTCTGAAACCTATATAAGGACCTCCATCAGTTCAGTTAGTGAGTTGTCTGTCAACTGCGATTGAATTCATACGAGAGGCTTTGCATTGAGAACTGTGTTTCTCGGATCGATTTTGTCGTTGATACGTCGTATTGAACGCATTGTTTCTGTGTGAAATTTTGCTTAGCTTTTATTGGATTTGAAGATTACTGAATATCTTGTAATTTTCAGAAGATATTTGTGATCGTATTGCACTGTTTATAGTGAATAAAGCCTTTTTATTGTTCTTATATATTGGCATCAGTCCTTTCGAACCCCGAGCTCACAACAATAAGATATTTCAAATAGTTCACTGTAGGCATTATTTTTAAGAATTAAACTTGTAAAAGTCATAAATAGAAAACTGAAAACAAAGAAACTAACGAATGTATACATGCTAATATAACTTTTATTTTGCATGTAATGCATTTTTATACCCGATTTAGAAGTCGTTGTCCCGTTTTTTGCGACCGTGGACCTAGCAAGACTACTCTTCACGTTTCTTAAAAAGGTACGTGCACCCGACTTTGAGAAAAAATGGATATATGTATAGAAATTTAATACAGGGAATGCCATATTTTCCTTTTTCAAGAAAAAAATATAATTTAATTTAAAAAAATAATAATTAATTAAATAAATAAATAAATAAAATGGATTATCGAAAGAAAAAGACAAAAAATTAATTGCAACACATTAATGCATAATAAGAGGTTTCATGTAATAAAATTTTATGGTACTTTCGTGTTATGGTGGCCCCCGCATCACCGCAAAGCTTATATATGCATCCTATATACGTATATATATATATATATATATATATATACTTCAAACACTCATATATGTGCCATATGCGTCATTATATATATACATATTATTTACGTCTTATATGACATATATATACATCATATACGTCTTATACACATATGTCATATATATACATCATATATGTGTCGTATATGACTATAACTTGGCCATATACGTCATGAAATGTTATCATAATCATCATCATCATCATCAACCGTTTTCAATTCACTGCTGGATGTAGGTCTCCCCCAGATTTTTCCATTGTTGCCTGTCTAGTGCTTTAGTCATCCAATTAACACCGGCCACTTTTCTGATTTCGTCACTCCATCTTACTTGAGGTCGTCTTCTTGGTCGTTTTACATCTCTGGGATACCACTGTAGAGTGTTTGTGCTCCATCTATTGTCTTGTCTTCTTGCAATGTGCCCAGCCCATTTCCATTTTAGCCGTTTAATTCTCTCAATGATGTCAAAAACTTTCGTCTGACTTCCTATCCACGTTATTCTCTTTCTGTCTCTTCTGGTTATGCCTAGCATACATCTTTCCATACTTCGCTGTGTTGTTTGTAATCTTTCTACCATCCGTTTTGTTAGCGTCCAAGTTTCTGCTCCATAAGTTAGTGCAGGCAAAACACATTGGTTAAACACCTTTCTTTTCAAACAAAGAGGCATGTTACTCTTCAGAATAATATTGTTCTTCCCAAAAGCACTCCATCCGTTTCTTATTCTTCTATTGATTTCATTCATGATACTGTTGTCTGATGATATTTCTTGTCCAAGGTACACATAACTTTGCACATCTTTAATCTAAGTGTTGTTGTAGACGATTTTCTTTTTTGATGCAAATGAATTGAACATCACCTTAGTCTTTTCCAAATTTATTTTTAATCCCACATTAATGCTAGCTTCTGCCAAATCTTTTAGCATATTTTGCAATTCTTCCGGGCTATTACTGAAAATTAAAATGTCATCAGCAAACCGGAGATGGCTTAAATATTCCCCATTTATTCTAAACCCTTTCTTTTCCCAATCCAGCTTCTTGAAAATACTTTCTAACAAGGAAGGTCTCCTTAAAGCGCATACTCAGAATATTCTGAAAAAAATGCTAATGAAGCTACTCATGTATGTAATAAGAGATCAGTCAAATTTAGCTGCGGAATCCCAGCAAAAATTCTGTAAAAAAAAATAAAATACTTTCGAGTATTTGCCGCAAAAAGACGCGATTTGGCGAGCAAAACTTTTTCGTCGCCAAATGCAAGCGATTTTAATGTATTTGAAAATTTCTGGTTAAATGAGTGTTTAAATGCGTAGAACTTTATGAATTTAAACATCAACGATTAAATAGTTTATTATATTTTCTATAAAGTTATGCAATACATATTACAAATTAACTATTGCTGAAGTTATTTAATTTTATACAGTTTTGAAGGCTGGTTAAGTTTTAAGTGTATTTTAACAGTAAATGTCCGATTAAACACTCTTTCATTATACTGCATTTCGACTTTGAATAAGTCATTGTTTCCACGGCAACAAGACTTTTCTCTAGTTGTCTCCGGCACTAACATTATCGATGACAAATTGACAGAGCTCAGAATCAAACAATTAACAATTTTAATCAATTCAAATTTTGTTCTAAACCGTAGAATGCGATCGTTAATTTTCTTTTAGATGTACATATAAATATATATGGCAAAACCGTAGTTATAAAAGTGGAATTATTTAAGTTAAACTTACTTTAACTAGTTCAGTATAAAGAGTAGAAAACGTTTTTCCTAAAAGAGAATTTATCGAAATGCATGTTTTTTTTTTATTTCATTGTGTCGCCAACCCAGCGATAAATCGCCAAAACAAGAAATTTTCATTTTTTTTTACGGACGTTATATCGAGGTTCCGCAGCAAATTTATTTATAAACGTGTATATCCTCATGAGAAGAATATTATGTAACTTTTTCAAAATTTTCTGAGTATGCGCTTATGGAGACCTTCCTTGTAAGACAGCGGTAAAAAGCTTGGGCGAAATGGTGTCTCCTTGTCTTACTCCTCTTCCAAGCTTGATCTTCGCTTTTCCTTTGTCCAAACGGATGGTGGCTGTTGCTTTCTTGTAGATCTTCTTTATGATATTGATGTAAGGTTTGTCTATACCAATGTCCTCCAGAGAAGTAATTACTGCAGATGTATAGACCGGATCAAATGATTTTTCATAATCAATAAAGGCAAGGCAGAGAGGTAAATTATATTCTTTATGTTTTTCTTATATAACTTCCCTTACTGTTTGAATATGATCCATTGTGCTAAATCCACTTCGAAATCCTGCTTGTTCTCTAGGTTGAGCTGAGTCCAGAGCTGATTCAAGTCTTGTCGTTAAAACTTTGGTGAAAATTTTATAAATCACTGACAGTAAGCTGATTGGACGGTAGTTTTTAATGTTTTCCTTTTCACCTTTCTTAAAAGTAACACCATCACAGCATTATTCCAATCTTCTGGTACATCTGATTTCTCGAGACATTTGGAAAACAGTCAGGCTAGCATTTTTGAAAATTCTTCTCCTGCTTCTTTGATAAAGTCAACTGTAATTCCATCTTCGCCAGGGCATTTACCTTTTTTTTCATGCCTCTAATGGCTTGTACAACTTCATCTGTCATCACTGGGATTATCTCTTCAGTTTCTGTTATGTTTACTCGTGGTTCACGTAGGTTGATTTCCCTTTGATCTTCACATTTATATAGATCGTTATAGAATTTTTCGACAATGTGTACTATTTCATTATTGATTTTGGTGATTGTTCCATCTGCTCTCTTCAGTGCAAAAATACCTTCTCTTCCAACACACAGTTTGCGCTTAGCTGATTTTAAACTTTTGTTACCTTCTAAAACTTTTTTTACAAGATCACAGTTAAATTTTCTGATATCTTCTGTAACACATTTTCTTACCGTTTTACATAATTCTGCATATTCAACTCTTGATTTAGGATAGTTTTTCTTCATTTTAAATTCTCTGCGTTTCTTCATCAATCTTCTTGTTTCTTCTGTTATTTTCTTTGTTTGCTTTACTTGTGCTTTGCCAGCTATCGTCCTTGCAATTTCTTGCAGAGTATTTGTTATTTTCTTGTTCACTACTGTAACATCTTATTCTTCTTCTAAGATTGATTGAAGTACTTGAAAACGATTTTTAAGTTTTAAATTAAATTCTTCTTTATGTTTCTGGAGATTTATAATATCGACTGATTTCTTTGAGCGTTGCAAAAGCTTCATTCTTTCCACTTTAGTATTTAAAAGCAACTTGCATCTAACTAACCTGTGATCGCTTCCTGTATTGAAGTTATTGAGAACGCTGCAATCCTGAATAAGATGCTTTTTGTTTGTCAAGATGTAGTCGATTTCACTTGTTGAGCCAATTGCACTACGCCATGTCCATTTTCTTTGTGACTTTTTCTTGAAAAATGAATTCATGATATACATCTATTCACATTCTGCAAATTCAATCAATATGTTTCCTCTTTCATTACGCACCCCATATCCATGATTTCCTACTAACTCACCTTTCTTTTTTTCCCCAATTCTAGCATTCCAGTCTCCCATTATTAATTTTATGTAGCATTTTCCCTTTTGATGCATTGAAGCTACTTCTTCATAGAAATCCTCAATTTCTTCATCAGTATAGCTAATTGTTGGTGCATAAACTTGAGTAATTTACAGCTTGTATCTTTCTGACACTTGTATAACTAACCTTGCAACTCTATCTAATGCACTATCATATTCTACGATGTGATTCTTCCACCTTTTATGAATCCGAAATCCTACGCCACTTGTTTTTCCATCTTCTGTACCTCTGTAGTACAATACATGTCCACTGGCAAGATCAATCTTCTCTTCACCTTTTCTTCTTACTTCGCATAATCCTAGGATGTCCCATTTGATTTTTTCTAATTCTTCTTCAAGTTCCTGTAAACAACTTTCTGAAGATAAGGATCGTCCATTATACGTAGCCAAGGTCATCAACTTATGGCAGCCAAGCCGAGCCCGGTGATTCTTAGCACCCTCTGTCTTCATGTCTTTCTGTTCGCTGCCGTAATCAGGAACATGCAGACTGCCGGGAATTGAGGGCCGTGATTTGTTTTGTGAATTCATGGTAAAATAAGGGGGGAGATGGTCAAATTCCTCCACGCTGGCCAAGCGGGTTGGAGGAAGCCCATCCGCGTTCGTTCCCCATGCAATAGGCAAGGGTAGTAACAGGGTGCACCGGTGGAAGGTGCGGATTGGACATTAAGTCTCTGTTCCTAGTCGATTCCTTTAAGTCCTCCTCTGAGGCATTTAAAGGGTCTTCTCCTAGTTAACAAGCAGAGGCTATTAAACAGCCCGAAATGTCATATACATCATATATTATAATAATGTCATATATGCTTTACAATTTGGCGATAAATCTTCGTCGCACGGGGATTCATTCTTGGGAGCCTTTATAACGCGAAAGAACCGCTTTTATTAATATATTTAATGGTGTTCAAATAAATTTTTGAAATACATTTTACCTATTTTTTATATGGTTAAAATATTGTCAATGAAATTTAAATAAAATATAAAAAGCAAAATCATTGTAATCTTTAATGCAGTGAGTTATATATTATCCAATGGGACATTTTAAACTAATCGAAATATTTTATCATTACAATAGACGAGAATGAATTGAGAACTAAATTCAAAACGTATAAATCTATATAAATAGAAGTGTGTGTCCGTATAATCCACTTTGCAGCCAAAACTACCCAGCGCAGACCACTGGTGTTTGTGTGTGGTAGTAGCCTCGAGTCTCCCATCGTGCACTATGGTGGTTGCATGTTAGTAGATATGGAAGATGTGGTGGTTGAAACTTGAAAGTGGTCGACCTTAGGCCATAGACGTGTGTGTCACTATATTTCACTTTGCAGCCACAACTACCCAGCGCAGACCACTGGTGTTTATGTGTGGTAGTAGTCTCGATTCTCCCATCGTGAACTATGGTGTTTGCATATCGGTAGCTGTGGGTGTGTGGGCGATATGGTGGTTGAAAGTGATCGACCTAGGGCATTTTCATATTTCAACTAAGTGTTTTAAAAAATGTTTGGAATCTTCTAGAATGCACTAGAATGTTCTTGAATGTATTAGAATTTTCTAGAATGTACTAAAATGTGCTTTATATTATATATATATATTTACAGTATAGATATATACGTACATAAACATATTTTTTTTAAAGTTTACAATATGGACCGGAAGGATCGAAAACTTTCTGAAATGTTCGAGAACCATTCTGTAGGGATGTAGAATATATGGGGGTTGAAAGTTGTCGACATAGGGCATTTTCATATTTCGACCAAAGTGTTTTAGAAAATAAAAGAAGAAACAAAAAAAGAAATGTCTGTTAATGCACGTCTTCTATATTAAATATAGAAAAAACTGCACAGATGTACCCCCCCCCCCCCACAAAAAAAAAAAAAAAAAAAAAAAAACAGCGAAGCGGGTTGTAATTAGCTTGTAAATAAATGTAAATAGATATTACATTAACTGTAATCACACTTTTTGACAAAAATTTAAAGCTATTAAATTATAAGATATCTTAAATAGATCAGTGTTCTGAGTGGTTTAATCTGAAATCAATTAAACAAAAAACCACGTTAAAAATATATGTCTCTACTCCATCACTGAAGACTTTTTGAAATTTTGCAGTTTTAATAAAACGTCGGACTGTCAAATTCAATGTATGACTAATTAATTTTTCAGCACAGCAGAAATTACGCTGTAAATTAATGAAATACAAAGGATGTGAATTATCACTTTACTAAACAGCGTATAACCATTAGAGTGAAGAAAATGTCCAGACCAGTGACAAGAGTGAGAGAATGCTAGACTGGATGTCGTATGGATAGCTTAATTGGTAAAGCTCTTGGTGCGCTATACCAAGGGATCCGGGATCGGACCCCGGTCTGGACATTTTTTCACTCTACTGGTTATACGCTGTTTAGTAAAGTGATAATTCACATCCTTTGTATTTCAATGTATGAGTTTTCAAACAAAGATTTTTCTTTTGTTTTTGTTTATAAAAAACAAGTAATATAAAAAACATTTTTTAAGTCAATTCCTACTTTTTAATCATAAATATATAAAATAAACCCGTACAGCATTAAGTCCCACGTTATCTTTATTGAACATTTTTTTATAATCATTGTTGCGGTATTTTATTTTTGTGACATCATTAATTTGAGGAAAATTTTTCATTTCATTTATGAAAACAATGGGAGAAATTTTTTTCTCCCATATAAAACTAAAATTAATTAATTAAGTTTAATTAATGAATTAATATTTGAAAAAACTGTATTAACATCAAGTGTCATCTACTACAAGTTTAAAAAACTGTATTTGAACTTGAGTGGATGAATAGAAAATATTTTATTAACGATTGAAAATTTGAACAAGATATATAAATATATAGAGAGTGTGAGCTAATAGTAGGAATTGAACAAACGGATAATAATAAATAATAATAATAATAAGCATAGGTCAAGGACTGGGACTTAGAATATAAACTTTTATTTAAAAAAAAAAAAAAAAAAAAAATAAGCAAAAGGGAAAAAAAGGCAAAATAGAAAGAATAAAAGAAAAGAAAATGGGTAATGGGTTCCTTCGGTTGCCGAGCTATGTCTGGTACCAATTTTTAAAACATTGTTTGGAGGAAAATGTGTTTAAAGTATCCTTTTAATCATTGTTTACATAAAGAACACTTGTCACTTTTTAGTCAGAACTAGCGTAATTTTAGGCTTTTCTTTGTGCGGTTTGTTTTAATGCACAGAAAATATTTTTCTTTCATATTTATATAATTTTTTTTTTTAAATAATCGAATTTTTTTAAGATTCTTGAATTTTCAAAATGTAAGTTACACTTTAAAAAGATACCTATCCATTTTAAGTCATATAAGCCACCAAATAATTGATATTAGGACTACATTTGAAATTTACTGATGTTTAATCTATTAATACATTTATTAAATTAATAAAAACAAAATAAATTGAAATTGAAATGAGCGAAAAATATTATTTATTTCAGCGTAGAACTTCCTAATGAAAATAAAATAAATATAAGGAGAGAAATATAAAGAAATTAATGGAAAACATTTAGTAAAGAAAGTAGTATTAATGCTGATATTCAGTCTGTGCTGCAAACAGTGGATGATCTGTGTTGTCTGTTAGCTTGCCGAACAAGTTTTCAAAGATGCTATTAAGTAGACTTTATTATGTAACTCGTTTCATGAGCCGGTTTAATATCGGTATTTTTCAGTAGATGGCGTTCCATTAAGAAATGTTCTCAATGCGATATTCGCAGTTCTGATTGCTAATAAATAGAGTTGCACAGAATCAGTTTATTCCGAGGTTTATTTCCAATAGACCCGGTTTATGCCCAGGTTTATTCCCAAAAGACCTGGTTTATTCCCAAAAAACCCGGTTTATTTCCAAAAAAAAAACCCGGTTTATTCCCAGGTTTAAACCGGGTTTTTTCTAGTCTTTGCAACTCTACTAATAAAATTAAAACAATCATCTTACGGTCTAATTTATCTTTAATATCTCTAATTTTTCCCGCAGAAGAAGAAAGATTTCTGTGCATATTAACATAATAAAATAAAATAAAGTATATTCGTAGATATTATGAGTGTATTTAATTACAGAAAAAATCATTAATTATAAAGTATAAAAGTGGTATTTACAAAATATTTAGCTATTCTAATTTTACCTATCTAATATATAGTTGATTAATTTGTTATTTATTTAACTTTTAGCTGCTGTTTTTAAGAATAGCGTAACAGTTAAAAAGGAAAAAATAAATTTCATTTTCTTCTTCTTCTTTTACTTATTTATTTATTTTTAACAAGAGCGAAATTTAGATTTCCACTTTCGAACTTTTCTTTTTGACGTCTTTACTTTATTAAAATGCAATCACAAACTCATCAGCTGTTTGCATTCCTTGTAATTATTTAAATATCAGAACTCAAGAAACTTGAAAAGTAGTTTTGATTTTGAAAATAAAGCAATATGAAAGGGTTATAATTTAACCTTGTATCTTGGAAGTGAAGTCCATTCTTCTGTATAATTTTCTTCTTCAAATCATAAAATAATGGAAGATTGAAATATATTAAAATTCACCTGTTTTGGTTTAATTGTAGTTAGGGTCATCCATTAATTGTGTTAAACTAGGGTCGAAGTGATTTAAAAGTGAATCTTGCGATTTTAATATAAATTTGAAAGTATGATAGATCATAGAACAATTATTAACTATCAATACACAATGAAAAATAGTTTAAAACAGCTAAATAAATAATAAATATCCGTATGGCTGAAAGGATTTATTTAGTGATATTGAAAAAATATAATTTTATACAACTATATAAAATAATATAAAATAAATACATAAAATATATAATAAACTTTATTTACATTGTAAACGAAACAGTTTTTTTTTTTTTCAGTATGAGGAAATTGGGGCACCAGTTTTATTTTAATATTTTATATATCTTCATACCCTTAACATAAACATACATCAAAATCCAAATGAAACCTTCGTCTACTCCGTGTGAAATAAATAAATAAAATTTGATTAAAAAAAAAACAGTAAAAATATACAAAAAAATGTACAATCTAGCAACTGATATCTATTAACTAAACTATGTATATATAAACGTCTATGAGCAGCGCTGAAAGGGACCACTTTCATTTTATCGATCCTATCCCTTTCTACGCGTATTTTCATCTTAATAAAACTAGGAGATCCAACCCGGGCTTCCTGGATTACAAAACATTTTTTTTTTTAAATTGTAATAGAGGTTTTATATTTAATGTATTACTTTAGATGGCTCACTAATAATATCAAAAATAATTTTATATGTAAAATATCAATAATGTATTTAAATAAAGTTGTGAAATTTATTAAAAGCGAAGGTTTCGTATTAGCCGTATGCCAGGAGTCAATAGCCGAAGAAATCGCCAAAGATTTCGCTACTTACAGCAACCTTTTTTTATTCTGATAATTTCAATGTTTTGAGGGCTTAGTTCGATTTCATGGTCTGTTAAATTTGTATTTTATTTATATTATATTATATTATAGTATTTTTTTTATTGATGAAGTTTTAATTCCGTTAAGGAATACTTGCCGGAAACAAATCCTGGACTATTTATACGGTATTAAGTTATATATTTAAAAAAAATCATAATTATTTTTAAAAAAAGCAGAAAAAAAAATCAGTAAATTGAGATTCAGTTTTCAAACAAATTGCATTTGAAATAACATCCCCCTCCCCCCTATTCGACAGTGTAAAAGTTGAAATTATGTAATGTGTAGAAGTTAAAAAAATTGCTGTGAAAGCAAAATTTATTGGTCGGTTGTTGCCACCGTTAATATAATGTCGGTGTTATTCACGGGCATGTTTTTGCTTTATGATATAAATATTTCTAAAAAGTCAATGAACTTTTATTTTATACTTACGTTTTACGTAACAGTAAAATTCAGGTTCACGTTCAGGTCAATGAACTCCCATGACCCTTATCACTTTTTTTACAGTTGTACACCCCACAGAGGAAGATCTATCTCCGCATTCCTCCGTGGTACACCCCCTGAAAACGCAAATAAAGTTTCCCTGATCAGCTGATACCAAATAGAAAAATAAAATAAAAACCTGCTAAACGTGATTCATCCTAACTTTATAACTGATACAGGCCACCTGTTGTTAAATATAGGTCACAAAGTACTTATTGCTGAGGTTATTTCCGGCAGTTAGGATTTGGGATTTCTCTTTATCCTGGCAGAGGGGTGATTTCAAGCTCAAATGCTTGAACATTTACTTTCAGTTAATTTTCTTTATATATATATATATATATATTTATATATATTAAGTTTTAATAATACAGTAAATTCTGTATAAGGCGGACTCTGTGTAAGCCGGAATTTTGCCTAACGCGGAAAAATTTTCAAGTCCCGGCAAACACATAGGAAATAACATTAATTCATGTTCCATAAGCCGGAATTTGCCTAACGCGGAAACGGAAAGGTTTTTAAAGTCCCATCGAAATCAAAATTTTATTTGGTTTATGAAACTTCAAAACTGATATACATACATCAAATGCTCAACATTTTAAGTAAATTTCGTAATAGATTAATAAAGTTGATTCATCAGAATGGAAAATGTTTAAATATTTAAGGAATAATTTTTTATTCAATTATTTCTCATGCATAAGCAAAATGTTTTTCTTCTTAAAAAAAAAGAAAAAAAAATCATACCAAGTATATTTTTTACATTTATCTCAATTAATTATTAAAAAAAAGAAATTGATAAAAAAATCCCTATATATTAACATTTCTCTCTTTTTCATTGTATTGGCGAAAGAATATCACTTTTTTTGTTTGCTTCCGATTTTGAGTTCTGATCATTGTTTATGGCAATCAGTCATTTGGTCGCCATAACTCTTTGTCTAATGTGAGAGGGAGAGGGGGGGGGGAGCTACAATCATTTACATTCTGTATGAGGCGCTGGTCGTGGTTTCAGAGGGGGAAGGGGATGGGAGATGAATTCGAAGTGACGTATGTTTTATTTCAATAAATCACATGGTCAGAAAACGAGGTCGTTGCACGTCTTATTTGTTCTTCCTCATTTTATATTGTCTACTGATATTACTAAGTGATAGTAAAAAATGGCTTCAAAATCTAAACTCAATACGCTATCTCTGCGGGATAAAATAGAAGTTATTAAATTAAAAGAAAAAAATTATTCTGTAAAAGATCTTTGTATTAAATTTAAATGCAGTAAAACACAAATTTAAAATGCTATAAAAAGAAGAACAGAGTTGGAAAAGGAATTGGAAAGCAAATCATCCAACAGAAAGCGGAAAGGTGCTGTGAAAAATGAAGACATCGATGCATTAACACTTGAATTGTTTTCTAACGCTAGAGCTAAAAAAATGTCCATACCTGAAACACTGTTGCGTGAAAAGGCGAAAGAGATAGCCGAAAAATTAGGTAAAACGGATTTCAAGGCTTCTATTGGATGGTTAATGAGTTTCCTTAATCGACACAATATTGCCATGAAGTAAGTTTGCGGAGAGTCGAAAGACGTCCCAGACCAAGAAATTCAGGAATGGAATATAAATTTTCCTCTACTGATTAAAGGACATATACAATTGCGACGAAACGGAACTATTTTATCGTGCGTTGCCCACTAAGTCCCTTGCAAAAAGAGGAAGTGAATGCCACGGTGGTAAAAACTCCAAAGAGCGTGTCACTGTTTTGCTTTGCGCGAATATGGAGGGCAGTTTAGAAAAGCCCTTAGTGATAGGAAAATCGCAAAAGCCGCGATGTTTTAAGAATGTGAACATTGCTAAACTGCCTGTGATTTGGAGATCTAAAAAAAATCGTGGATGTCGACTGCCATATTGGAGGGATGGCTGACTGAATTCAATAACCGTATAATCAAAGAAAATCGAAAAATTTTGTTATTTCTCGACAATACAATTGTCATGCCAATTTCGAACTATCGAATATAAAATTACAATTTCTTCCCGCAAATACTACTGCAGTAACACAACCTATGGATCAAGGAGTTACAAAAATGATGAAAACCCATTACAAAAAAATATCTCTTGCGGTCCATTATTGCGTCTTTAGATAATTGCTCTTCTGCCACCGAAATGGCAAAAAATATTAGTGTTTTAGATGCTGTCAAATAGATTCCAAATTCTGCTCAGAAATGTCGCCTGAAAAATTTGTTCATTGTTTTAGAAAAGCTGGTTTTGTTTTAGAAAATGGCCATGAATCAGTTGACCAGTTGGAGGAAAATGAGTTATAAAATCTAATAGATGACTTAAAATGTGTCCACAGCAATGAAAAAATTAATGAAGAAGAATACGTATCAGCTGACAATATAGTGTGTACTACTGAAGCTAACACTTCTGTGGACATTTTGATTCAGCGATATCAAGATTTGGAAAGTGCTAGTGAAAATGAAGATGAGCACGATTATGAAAACCATGAAGACAATGGAGGAATTCAAACTTATCGAGACGCCATGAGAAGCATTAGGTATCTCGAAAAAAAATTTGTTGCTCAAAAAAATTAATACCCATAATAACGGACTTGCAATGTGCTACTGAAAAGTGCTTGGTAAAAATAAAGACAAAACAAGCATGGATAAAAGATTATTTTTCGACTGTTTAAAAACTACTATGCCACTATGTGAAATATGAAGTAGTTGTTAAGGTAAATGATTTTCATTAACTTTTAAAATGGAAGAAATTTATCATTGGTACTACTATTTATTTTATTATTCATATAATGTTTTTGAGATTAATAATAAATTTAATAAGACATATAATTTCATTTAAAAAACTGTACTAAAGATTACGAACGTAAAAATATGACTTGCGCATATGTATTTTATTTATTTATTTTGGCTGTTTTGCATAAGGCGGAATATTGTCTACGGCGGAAAATTTTCTCGGTCCCGATTGATTCCGCCTTAGACAGAGTTTACTGTATATATTTGTTAGTTTTAATCTCAATGGTGGTAATAATTTAAAATAAAATATTTAGTATACAAATTAATTCTAATATTAAAATGAAGCTAATAATGATGCCTTTTTTAGAGCACATTTTTTTAATTCATTCCTTTAATTGCGTATTATTCAACTTTTAAAAATGAGTATTAATGATTATTGGGTATTATTGTGCATTTTTTAAAAAAACAATCATTAGTGACTTCATGGAATGTTAAAATAATTTCGAACTTGGTAAGATACATGTTTTAGAGTGCCTAGAGCTCATAACTCTATACCTCTGATGGAAAAATGAAGGAAACACAAGCAGCATTTAATCCTGAAGGAGCCTATCAACGAAATTAAACATGAAAACTCCTCCCCCCCCCCCCAAAAAAAAAAAAAAAACATTTTTAGGTGACTATATAATAGATAAAAATAATACAAAAATACTAAAAGGTGATAAAATGAAATAAAAATAAGAAAAGTAAAAATACAGCAGAAAGGATATGTAAGTTATCCTGCACTGGATCGGTAGCTAACTCATCGATAAATACAGGCGAGCTATCATTATATACAAAAGAAATATTTCCTCTTAATATAATAAATGATTTACAATATGGGCAATAAATTTCAGTTTTATGCTTTACAGTAACATAATCAATTTTTCTAACAAATCTGCAATGACTTCTAATTTTTCAACCCACCATATCGAGGGTGATATGAATATTAGCATTTACATTAATATTTAAACTATTTACAAAATTTAGTGTAGAATTTCCAGCTTCATTATTTGCAGTCTTATCTGAGGCAGAAATATCAGAATTAATTTTTTAGGAGAAGCCTTTGCTTCGGCAAGAAGTTTTTTAAAATATTTTTTTGAGTTTCTTTTGAAATCCCTTTGATGGGCTCAGGTTTTAAGAAAATTCATTAATGTTCGCCGTGGCGCAATTATATTTTTGACAATTATAACACTGTTTGGCTCTCCTGAAACCACATGTTTCTATTTTAATGTGAAAGCCAAACAACGTATCCATAACAAAACTGTTTTTGAAATGTCAGAAAAGGAGAGATATCCCATAGTATGCATTGGTATTGTATGAATTCGTTGCAAATTTTTTAATGTGACAGACACGACATACTAAAAATTTTAGATTGACGAGCTCTTTGTAATTCCTAGAGAAAACTTTTAGCAAAATTCTGGATGGGCGATTATTACGAAGATTAATAATAAAAATATATATACACTATATTGCCAAAGGTGACCGGTCACTTGCGATTTTAGACGTTTTGTTAACTATCTAAAAAAATACATGAGGAATTAACCTGAAACTGCAGGTGTGTAAACAGTGTAGTATAGGTTGTATATTTCCGCAAAGATTTTTTCCCGAAACCCCATAGGGGATTGTCAACAAATTGAAAAAGAACGAATATCTTTTGGATAACCCTGTAAAAACTAATGTAGCAAAGGCCTTCAAACTCGAGATTATTAATAAGTGGCTTATTAATAAGTGTTCATTATTAATAAGTGGCTTATTAATAAGTGTTCATAAGTGTGTTCATTTTTATGAGAATAGCATGTATACTCGTGGAGAAATTAAGGTTTTCATAAAAACAGTTCCAAATTTCGCCTAGTTTTTTGCTTATAATTTGTAGAGTTCGTAATATAAAAAAAAGTGCTTTTCAGAAAATATGACAAACGACATTGTACATAATACTCTGCAATCAGAATTAAAAAATAATAAAATTTGGATGAAAAATAAGCAGGTTTACTGAAAAATGTTTCACTGCGCATGCGCGAATGCAATCAAAATACTATAATATGCATAATGTATTAGCTAAGTAGCAACTTTTGTGAAAGTCTCAAAATCATAGCTTGAAAATCCTGAAAATTATCGTCGATAAAATAAGCTCGAAATCCGTTGTTCCCAAAAGGAAGCAAAAATATGAGGGGTTGTATCCAAATATAGTAGTACATGCAATATTGTGTACGCTATCTTGTCACTAATCAACAGATATTTGATACAACCCCTCATCTTTTTGCTTCTTTTTGGGAACAACGGATTTCGAGCTTATTCTATCGACGATAATTTTCAGAATTTTCAAGCTATGATTTTGAGACTTTTACAAAGCTCTATATACTTAGCTAATACATTATGCATATTATATTTTGATAGCATTCGCGCATGCGCAGTGAAACATTTGTTAGTAAACCTGCTCATTTTTCATCCAATTTTTATTATTTTTTAATTCTGATTGCAGAATATTCTGTACAATGTTGCTTGTCATATTTTCTGAAAAGAACTTTTTTTATATTAATAACTCTGCAAATTATAAGCAAAAAACTAGGTGAAATTTGGGACTGTTTTTATAAAAACCTTAATTTCTCTACGAGTATACATGCTATTCTCATAAAAATGAACACAGTATATTACAATAAGCTACCTATTAATAATCTCGAGTTTGAACGCCTTTGCAATATTAGTTTTTACAGGGTTATCCAAAAGATATTCGTTCTTTTTCATTTTGTTGACAGTCCCCTATGGGGTTTCGTGAAAAAATCTTCGCGGAAAAATATAACCTATACTATACTGTTTACACACCTGTAGTTTCAGGTTAATTATTCATGTGTTTTTCTAGATAGTTAACAAAACGTCTAAAATCGCAAGTGACCGGTCACTTTTGGCAATATAGTGTATATAATTTTACTGTTTAAATAATGGAAAAACTACGCCAATAACATTTGTCGGATGAAAGTATCATTTGTAATTAATTATTTTTCCTGATATTATTTCAATAAAGTTTTGTTGCATCAGCATGAAGAGGCAATAGTAACTTCTCGGGCCTCATTGATCAAGATTGATGATTTCTCAGAATAAAAAGCATAAGTATGTGATATCTAAGTAATGGTAAAAGAGACACTAATTATTTATTTATATTATTATTATTATTATTGTTATTTATTAGGCGATTTAGCACACTTAACAAAATATTCTCTTTTTTCCCTTGTTGTATTATTGTTGTTTCATTTAAGTTCAACATGAAAATGTGTGAGGATACTAATAATTTGATTTTAAATATGTTATATTTAGATAAACATTACAAGTATAGAGTACAATCTTATTAAAATTACAACTGTAGAATTCAATTAAATAACTTAAAACTTATTTAGTATTATACAATTTGAAATTTTTAAATATCTAACTGAAAGTTATAAATGCATTATTCTGAAACATTCATGCTTAAGGTTTATATTTGTTTACGTTTTTACCTCTCTCAATGAAAACGTGGCAATGTACTATTTTTCTTAATACAGGGTAATAATGTTAACATCTGGGCTAATTAAGTTACTTTGTGATTAAATAAATGAATGCATTGAACAATGTTGCACATGGTATATAATTTATATTCTTTTCTTGTAATATTTTCTCTATAAATTTTGCAGTCGTTTTGTAAGTTTTTCTTGGAAGGAGATTAAAATTATTTATATATTGAAGAAAATATCCTGCATGTACATTCTTATCTGTATTAAAAAACTAGCTTATAATACAAATAATAGGACTAAAGGGCTGATTATCCTTAATAACCTGTATTTTTATGAAATCTTTTCGAAGACATACTGACGAACTGAATAATGAAGCTTGATTAAGGTTAGTTGCAGTTATAGTTTTGAATGCAAATACATCTGGGGATTTAAAAATGCATTCATGCACAAACAACTCAAGGAAGTACGGCATTTTAGTGTAATAAGACATGCATTTTAATAATAAGTTTAGTGTGTTAACTTAATGTTTAGAATGGGTAAAATATAGTGCATTCAATGTACTAAATATGTCAAAGTGTACAAAGATGATTAACTTTTGTATTTGTATGAAGTTCATTTTAATAATTGCATTTATTATATTATGTACGTTGTATACGAATGAGTTTTACTTCCTCCTTATTACGAAAACATTTAAACCTGACCTCTTTTGAAACTAGATCATCAAAGTACTTCCTTATTAAAATAAAACTAGGCCAAAATTTTACTATGAGAAAATTCGGCATGCAGCTTTTTTCTCTGAAAACGTGAAGAATATTCTCTGCCACCTATTTGGTTCAAGTTTCATTATTTGTTTCTCTGAATGGCGCAAGAAAAAAGCTTTTTATTGAAGTATGTGAAAATTATCATATTGAAATAAAATATTGTCAAAATATCTTATGAAAAAAAAAAAATCAACTGTACCGAACGCTTAAACATTATCCTTATAATCCGCAAATAAAAATGCGTTTTACGAAGCAATTCAGTTAACAGCAGTTACGAATTTTGCATCATGCAAACTTACGTAAGTCTTGCTTATACATATTCAGCTGCAGAAAAAGTTGACAAGGTTACGTATTACGTCATACTTATTTATCCAACCACTAAAATCGTGTTTCAAAGATAACATTTCACAATCTAACGAAAACGTTTTAACATTTTTTGTATTAAACTACACAAAACAATAATGTAAAAGTCATAAGTAATACAAAAATAAAGTTTCGTAATATCTCTCAATGAAGTCGTAGGGAATAATCGTAACCATGCCTGATATGTTTGCATTTACGTCATTCGGCGCTTCATTGGTTTCGTCTTGCAGGTCAACGGGAAATACTTAACCAAATAAAACTTTTTCTTATGATAAATATGCAGTTTAAGTCTATTTATGTAATTTTGCCATGACTCTCGTTTCATCTGTATCTTTACTTCTTTAGGTAATGTCCGAGAAGCAGTTTTAAAGATGAATCATACTAAAAATGGGATGACATTCTGATTGATTTATTAAGCTCTTTAATAACTTTATTTGCTATTAATATTTTCTTCCCTTTTTTATTCATGGTAAGGTCTTAAAAAAGAGTGGTAGTGCAAAGTAGTAGTGCAGTTGAGAAATCAAGTAATATAAAAAAAAAATTAAGTCAATTCCTACTTTTTAATTATAAATATATAAAATAAACCCGTGCAGCATTAATGTCCCACGTTATCTTTATTGAACATTTTTTTATAATTATCGTTGCGGTATTTTATTTTTGTGGCATCACAAATTTGAGGAAAATCTTTCATTTCATTTATGAAAACAATGGGAGAATTATTTTTCTCCCATATAAAACTAAAATTAATTAATTTAATTTAATTAATGAATTAATATTTGAAAAAACTGTATTAACATAAAGTGTCATCCACTACAAGTTTTAAAAAAAAACGTATTTGAACTTGAGTGGATGAATAGAAAATATTTTATTAACGATTGAAAATTTGAACAAGATATATAAATATATAGAGAGTGTGAGCTAATAGTAGGAATTAAAATAAAGAAAGATATTCAAGAATATGTTTTACGTTTACACTGATGAGCTGAATTTATTTTGTCCCTTCACAATCATCGTGCTGTGCTAATTTTATTTTTGAAAATCTTGAACTGAATTTTAATTAACCACTTATGTACTATAGTGACCACCGCCACTTAGTAGTTATGACAGGTATTGACGTCATCACAATTATTCATATATATATATATATATATATATATAAACTGAAATACGACAGTTACCAAAAAAATTATGCAAAAAAATACATTTAATTATAAAATAACCAAAAAATATATAAATATATATTTTTTAATTTTTCCGGTTCAATCATGAAATAAAACTAACAAGAATGAGCACATTGACTGGAAATTAGCCACTTGAGTGACTAAAGTCGTTCTTATTCGTTATAGTTTGGGGAAAACGGTGATTAAAAATTTGCTTATTAGAATAAATTGCTCTAAAAACCACTGAAAAAGTATAAAAATATACAATATATATTTTTTCATGGTACACCCCATATTTTTCAATCAACAAATTGTCCAAGAGAGATGCAAAAGATACTTTTAGACTTGGGATTGACGTCTATATTTTTTAGGAAACTTTATAGTAACTGAAAAAAATATTTATTTATAAAAATTAATAGTAAATATTGGGTTGTCCGGAAATTTCGTGCCGGTTGGGAAAACCCATTAGTATCGGAAAATTCTATCATTTAATTATTAGACATTGATTCCGATATCTAATGTCTAATAATTAACGGGTAGAATTTGCGAGTACGAATTGATTTTTTTAACCGGTACGAACTTTCATGACAAGCCAATATAACAGAGGTCTCAGTTATTCGACGAAATATCTAAATTATTTACTGAGTTTTTTTTTTTTTTTTTTTTTTTTTGGTCATTTAATAATGGCATTTTCTATTGGAAAGCATTAATAAAATTTGTATTGAATCTGAAATTACTTTGAGAAAACTCCTAAAATATAATTGGATAATATAATATAATTGCAACAACAATAGAGGAAAGTTAATCTTTGATCAGATGTGTGATCAAAGTTTTGCGATTCCTGATTTTTCTTCTTCACTAACTCAAAGTTTTTAGAAGCTATATTCATACTGAAAATAATTTATTAAGGAATATTTTAACACGTAGTATTAAAAAAAAAAAGAAAAAAAAATCAACAATAGATGTTGTTTTAGGCTTACGTTTGAGTTCCAGATAATAATAATAATAAAAAAAGATGCATTTTGTAACTAATTGGAAAAGAGGTTGCGCATCTTATGAAACACACCAATTAAATCAAAGAAGAAAAGCGAAATTTTTATATTAATAATCTTTTAAAATCGCAGCATAAGATTACAAATTCTTCGCAGTAGAATTTCTTGTCTTCAGATTTAAAAGGTGTCAGTATATTTCAGACAGTAGTTTTAGTTAGCCATCGCACAATGGTTGAATTTTCCCGAAGTCTTGGTGAAAGCAATGAATACTTTTCTGCTTTTAAACAATTTCCAACCTAGCTGAAAAGTGTTTAGGATTTTGGTTTGTCTGTCCATGCTCTAACATCACGTAATATACTCGGATTGCATGTAGCTGATATATGTTATTAAGGTTTACTATGGCATGTTCCCTGTTGAAAATGAAGCATGTAGCATTTATAGTTTATTTACAGGGACACTCAAAAGAATTCTGTTACACTATTGTCTATGGGAGAAAATCGTTTGCAATGTAATTTAATGATGTTACACTAATTCAAACATATTAAAATTGATGTACGTTACTGAGGTGCAGTACAAGATAGTTGTTGTAGAATATGCTGTTCATAGCATTTATCGCTTTTTAAGAGAGATACACGCAAAAGAAGTAGGTTACAGTACTGTGTATGAGCGATAGTTGCTGGAAGTACATTTTTAGTTGTGGTATGCGTTTTTACCTAATGCGTGTTTAACTATTTTTTTACATGTAACTTGGTGTGTATAATTTTTATATATCATATATAGCACTGCACAAAAGATCTCGAGCACATTTCCGTTTATTGACGAAAATTGCTGAAGTGAAATTTTTAACTGTGATTTGCGTTTCTTAACTAAACTATATTTTAGCATACTATGTAGTAAATATACAAATCTATATATGATCTACAGGGCTTCACAAAAGAATTCGGATACCTTTCCGACCACAGATAGTAATTGTTGAAATTGGGTTTTTAAATGTGTTATGTGTTTTCAAAATTGTTTACTTAGATTTCTGTGGTAGATTAGCTAAATTACCATCTTTTTTAGATTTATTGAAAAAACACTTTCAACTTGTGAAGTAGAATCCATTTGATTTGATATTATGTTGTGTGTAGTACAACTTAAAAAGACGCTAAAAAAGGGAACTTGATTAACTCATATTTAGAGTATTTGACACTGTAAAGATTTCATTAAATTATGTGGGAGTATCGAATGAAACTTTCCATCCAAGTCCTTATGTTCACACGCCTGGGAAAGGTTTTTCCCCACGAGCAAGTCTCTCAGACGCGGCGTCTAGCTCGCTCAAAAGGAAGTTGACATAGAGAATTTGTTACGGCGGGAAGTTGATCGATATGATTCTTCTCGAGAAACAAAGAAGCGAGGGGTTCCCCTGTTTTAGAACAAGACATAAATTGGCAACGAGGCGCCAAGTATAAATTCTTATTTCCCAATCAGAGAAGAGGAACGGAGTTATGGGGCTTTGAGAACGCTCAAACCCCCCACCCCCCTCTCCTTCGGCGAGCAAGGAAAAAGAGGAGTTTGGAGCGAGGAGTTGGAAGTCGGGGATCAACTTAAAGAGGTCGGTTTTTCAGACCTGCAGAGAGGAGAATCATCTCCCGAGAGAGAAATTTGTATCATCGGCCGGACACCACGTCCGGGGGTGAAAATTGCTGATTACCAGCACAAGGGAGAAAATATCAGAGACATCACGTCTTTATTTTGGGTTAGTTGCAACTCACCGTCAGAGAGATAGCAACTAGAGTGACACCCTGTTACCACTCATTAAATTGAACTGATTTCAGATCGCTAGCCGAGCGAGAAATCTGTGTTTACCAAAACTTTCATCGCCTTGAACTGTTTCTTAGGAACTAGAACTTTCATCTCAGAAGTGATACTGGCTATGAGTTAATTGAAAAGACAATCGAACCTAATAACTTCTAAGTGTGTAACAATTTATTTTAGTGTTATTTTACAAAAGAAATAAAATATTTCTATGGTTTAAAGATTGAGTTTTGCGTTGTAGCTACCATTCAAAATATTCTAACGCAAAGTAAAAACTCATCACAACACTCTTCCATAAGTTGAAGTTATTATTAAATTCACCTTAAAGTAATATAACAAGTTTGCTAAAGTTATATAAAAGAGTTTTGTTCTATACTAAGGAAAAAAAAAACAGTATTTTTATTAATTAAGGTACTTAATTTAAAATTGGCGGACTATTTAAAATCCAAGGTGCGAAAATATTGTTTATGCATTACACATATAACTGACCATCAGTTCTATTTGAATAATGTTGCAACGGTTCGAATGGGTCCCCCTAATTAATCTTTGCCCAGGGCCCCAATTAGTCATGATCGGAGCCTGCTTAACGCACGATTTCTCTTTCTTATTTGAGTTTTCTTCAAGGATAAGCAAGAAGAAAGAATTGCGAGAATTGCTAATAGTAAGAAAGAAGAATTGCTTTATTAAATAATTGGGTAGCCTGTATTTTAAGAAACGCAGAATTCAAATTTTAAGCAGAATATCTCAAAGTACCACGTTTTAGTCATTGAGTATTTCAAAGTGATAAATACTGCTTTAAATTATTATTTTTATTTTTATGATGTTAAAATATACACTTTTTGATGTAATATCAATTGTTATTTTTATTTTTATATCTCAAAAAAGATACAATTCTTTTTAGGGTTTCGTTCATATCACGAAACCCTATTAGTCCCGCTTCGTTGTCTGTCCGTCACAGGCCGGTAATCAGAAACTGTATAACTTAGACATGAAATTTTGTGTACTAACAGCTGAATATCTACTATAAAACTCAAAATCATTAAAAAAAAAATAAAAAAAATTGTATTATTTTAATATAGAGAGATAAAAAAACAAAAATCTAACAGCCTTTTCCAATTAAATTTAAACACTTTTCGTTATAGCAGTTGCCAACAATTAAAAATTCACAGTAAAATTCTTTTTACAAAAATTAATTTTCTATTGAAAGATTTCTCCGTGAAAAATGAAAATGAAATAAAAAGTTTCACCATTTGAAAAAAATATTAATATGACGTCATAGTGGTAATAAAACGGAAATTTTCAAACATTTCTCAATAATACAAGGAGTATGAATATGTGTAAGTACAGAAAGCAGATTAATATGACGTCACTAGAAAACTAAAAAGAAAATTAATCTGACGTCATAATGGAAGTTTAACGAACTTTTTCAAATGTTTGAGAATAATACAAAGAGAGTCTCAATATGAGTAATACAGAAATCAAGTAGATATGACGTCAGCAAGTGATTATAACGTCATATGAGTTTGAGGAACTTATTGAATCATGATAAAAACACGATTATGGAAATATTGGCATATTTTAACATTTTGCAGTTCTCTGTACAACATGTTTAATTTTGAAATTGATTTTTTTAAAATATCGCATTTAGTCCACATGGCAGATATTATTATGACAGAGTATAATAGCGGGCAGGTTCAGATATTCGAAAAAACGAGAAAAGTAGACCGGTAAATTTTTACTTTAAATAAAACATGATTTTTTTTTTTTTTTTTTTTTTTTTTTTTTTGGATTTATTAAAGAAAGGATAAAGTATTTTGAAAGGAATATTAAACGAAACCCTTTTTGCGATCTTTGATCACACTTACCCACTTGTTTTATTTTTTACCAGTTGGAGATAAGTAGGCAATGTAAGTTACAAAAGTGTTTAAAATAAAGTGGGAAATATGATTTTGTTGAGGAAAAATCCTCTCATTAGTTTTTAAAAATTGTTATTTTACTTTTGAAATATTTATACGACCCCCTTAGGAAAAAATGGTCAATTAGAAAACTTTTTATTTTGCCTATACTATATTATTACAAAAAACTGCATCACAAACACATTTAAATAAAGCATTAAACTGGCAGAAATATTGTAAAGAAACAACTGTAGTTTTAAATCCCAGGAATATAATACAAAAAATAATTTATGAAAAGAATTATTATACAAAAAAGAATTTATTATTAAATTCAGTATTTCAATTAGAAAACTTTTTATTTTGCCTATACTGTATTATTACAAAAAACTGCATCACAAACCACATTTAAATAAAGCATTAAACTGGCAGAAATATTGTAAAGAAACAACTGTAGATTTAAATCCCGGGAATATAATACAAAAAAGCAATTCACAAAATATTTTCAATGTTTTCTTCAAAATGTAGTATATAACTGAGCTCTTCCACTCATGTTTCTGTAAATATTTTGGAGTTTTTCGCCATCAATATTGTTAAAAGCATCGATCATTTTTTGTTTAAGGTCAATTTGCACATGTATTATCGTCCATGTTTCTTTTTTCTTGCAATATGTCTTATATTTACACTTTTATTTTGATATATGAATCCCATTTATAGTGAGAAAATTTTTATTAAGTACAACTCATTCAGTTTTAAAGGTACATGAGTGTAATTTTTGTAATGAACTTGCTGCAACAAAAATAATTTTTTTCTAATAGACAAATTTTGTATACAAAGGTGTTTAAAAATTTCAAAAGTGTAACTTTTTTAAAAATATTGGCAGGACAATTTAATTTAATATCACTTTATTTTGCACCTTTTTTTTTCAACATTTTTGCAATTTATATTGTTTTCTAACTAGCAGCAGGTAAAACTTTTAAACGCATTTCAACTTTTTGACACCCTTTGTATACCATTTTTCACTATCATTTAATCGTATGTTTACTTGTTCATTTTTTCATGTTATATTTTGTTTATTATTACTTTTGATAATAATGTTAAAACGCTGTTTCACGAATTATAGAGAAATCAAAGGAAAAAAAATAATTTTATGCATTACTTAAAATGCTATTTCAGATTGTCTACAGTAAAAAAAAATATGTGTTTAATCCACGTATGAGGCATGGATAGGTGTCACTGAAAAAAAAAGTTACTCAAAAACCGATTTTAAACCCTTGTCTTTTGTAATTGAAGTTAAGAGCCTCATATGAATTATACAGATATGATAGAAAATTTATAGGTTAAAATATTGATTTTCGAAACGACTTTCTTTTTCCTTCAACAATAATTTTTTAAAGAAAATATGTGCACTTAAAAATTTAGAACATACAGCATTTTACGATTTCGAAAAAATTTAACGGCATTTTAAAGATAATTTTATATTTCTTCGAAACTACCTATTCATTAAATTCACATTGTTTTCTGCAACTGTGCATGACGCACTATTGAAAACTGATATAATTTATTTTAGGTAAGAAATTAGGTTTGAAGCCTGTAATCTTGGATCGTCCTTCAGTAAATGATGACTATGATTATGAGGATTATGATTTGGGGGATGTCATCGACCCTGTTGGCAAACCCGCTGATAATGACTACCGTGAGCCTGAAAGAGGTGTCGATAAGATTGACACCAGCAGGTATGCAAGTCGGTCACTTTTTTAACCTTCATTAACTTTTATTTTAATTTAATTACTTTTAGTCACTTCTTTAGAAAAAAAATCACTTTAAGTCACTTATTTGGGAAAAAGCCACTTTTAATTACTTATTTTACAAAAATTGTACATTGGTTTTATGATTTCGATTCAGGCTTATATGCGCAAACTAACTGCTATAGTCTTCATAGCAACGTCTCTAGAAACTTGATGAAACACTTCTGGCGACTTAACCCCATCGTGACGAGCATTACCATTCATAATTTCTATTATTTTAGAACCGGTATTTCCAAATAGAAATCTTTGCCTAATTTAATCACAGAAGTTATGTGATTAAATAAGACAAAAAAAAAAATTCCTTTTTGAAAATACTGGTAGGAAAAATGGTAGATTCTATATATGTCACGTATACACGATACTTTACTAAAAGATTAAACCTAGATTAAATGGAAACCTAGTATCTTAAACCTTTTGGAAATTCCTTGGTAATAGCCACAATATTAGTGACACCGTGCATTGATGATATTTCTACTAAAATTATCATCAATGGGACTGATTCTGTAGTTGTTGCCAAAGCAATTACGCTAGACATTATTAATAATTTAGCTATAGATGGATGTAAATCACTACAGCTTAAATATAATGTGCCCAAAACAATTATGATGATTGATCATGCCACTTGTTAAGAATGCAGAATACAGCTGGTGATATCCATTATTCCTTAGTAAGCAAAATTATTAAATGTTTATAGCTTTTGTTCTGGTGACAATAGTTATGTCAAGGGACAGTTTTCTTCCAAGTAAAGTGTTCACGAGAGTGCAAGCTCAAATCATTTTAATTCTTATTTAACCATTAAAGTTATTCCTCTGCTTGTCTAGTGGTTAGAACTTATAAAGGCAAGTGGTCAGAAGTCAAGAGATGTAAAGCTTGAATCTCGGAGGTAAAATTGCATATTAAACAGAAGTTCTAATCTGTTTAGTGTGCAATAGATGACAATAAATAAAAACCAGCAGACTCAAATAAAAACCAGCAGAAACTGTGCTTATCACGTCCAATACTGCACTTCTATGAAGTGTTTACAAAAGCTGCCATAATTATTCAAATGAGCAAAAAAGACTTGGAAATAACAAAAACAAAAGTGTAACTAAAGAAAAGTAATGTTTGTTACTTTTTAATTAATTTTTGTCACTATTTAGTCACTTTCGTCGCATCATTTGTCACTTATATCAATTGTATAAAGGCATCTGAGAGGTTGTATACCTGCAATAGCTTATCGGGAAACAAAACCAGAAAGGTATACTTTCGTCCGTTTCGAGTAAATACTTTAAAAGCTTTTCGATACCATTTCGAATCGAATGAAAAAATTGAAAACATCACACAAATTAAAATTTCATCATAGATATAGAGTCATGCACTGCACGAGTCGGGTTGTACCTAAGCTGAAGCCAGAAATTCCATTTGAAGCCAAGGCAGAACGTCAGAACCCGGACCGAACCTGACAAGATAATTTTCGTTGACCTGAAACAACGCATGAAACATAACAAAATATTTTTTTGATCTGATACCGATCCTAACCGAAATGTTTTGACCCAAATCCACCCAAAACCCGGAATGGAAAGTGAGTTATTACCAAATTTTAATGTAATTATAACTATGGAGAATTATCTACAATCATGTCTCTAATATTATTTTATGATGATAAATGCATATTTTTATACTCATACGGTTCACAGTATCCTTTGATTAACACTATTTTCAAAAAATAATCTTCTTGGTAGATTTCTTTGACATTTGCAATACAAATCTATCACGAGTATTTTTTTTATAAAGTGATGACGCTCCTGGCCTTACATAACTTCATTCAGAGTTAAATCTACAGCCCTTTCGATCGAAAAATATATTTTGGTCTTTGTTTTGGAAAATTGTATTACCCGGATATCACATGATAATTTTGTTGCTCAAAATATTCATAAAAATATCAGTAAAATGACACTTAAGAAATATTTAAGATAAAATAATATAAAATGTATGTTAGAATCTCTCTGTATTCTGTATTGTGTATTATTGTGTGTGTGTTCCGTCAGTTTTGTTATATAATGACTGAAATCGCTTTCAAGGAATGAACTATTCTCATAAGATTTAACCCTGTTGTTTAAAAAGTTAGACAATTTAAAGTCATAACACACAGAGAAATCTCCCAAATTTACAGAAATTCATAATTTTTATTTTAAAACATTGAAAATCAGTGTAATTATGATCATAGAAAAGCTTTATTATCTAAATTAACCATTTTAGAGTATTTTAACAAAATTTCATAACATTACATGCATAACGTTATCATATATTGCATTAAAAGAAAAAGTTAAAATTCTTATCTTGAGAAAAAGCTGGAAATATAATTCAACACCATTTTCTACATTTAAATTACCAATATTCAAATATTTGTTACACACGATCTAAGCATGATAGAAAAAAAAATCATTCTAATTTTAGAAAGCTAAAAAATTAGACGTATATTACGTTAAAATGTGCAATCAATTTTTTTTTACATAAATTTGCATTTTAAAGCTAGGCTGATACCTTAAATTAATAAAATTATATATTTCTTGGTAATGGATAAAATTGTAATATTTTTCTGCAGTCTCAAAAAAACTGATAGCAAGCCATTGAAAAGTATCATGGCATAAAAATAATATTTTATATTTTTTGATCGAATCAACAAAATTAAACACATTTTTTATAGTTTTATTCGTATTTTTCACAAACATATCTTCCGAATTTAAGACTAACCAACTGATTTTTTGCGACAGTAACTGCAAGACATACATGAAAATTCGATCGCTTTTACATAGTAGACCTCCGCTGACATTTTAGCAAGTTATCGGATTTGACTATAACAATTTGAACTTGTTTTAGATTTAAAAATTCACTGAGTGATAATGATTCGCTATCAGTAAAACTGAGGGACAAAATTTTAAAATATACGAGTTTGTTTTGAACATTACAACTTAATATATTTTTTAAATCTTAATATGAAAATTGAGGCATTTTTTACATAATGTATATATGCATTCCGAACTCAGAGATTCTTTAGACTTGTCATGTATTCTAATTTTCAGAGATTCCAAGACCTGTTCCAAAAGCAAATTTTCATAGCACAAATATTGCTTTAACTGTTAGCAGATACTATGCTGTTCGCGTGTTGCATTAAATTCTTAAGAGAATATAAATTCCTAAAGAAATAAATAAGAGTATAATTTTATCGCAGTTTCCCTAAACGGAAATATAATTGCTTTTTCCATGTAAAATACCTAAATGTCAAATGCACAAAAAAATTTAAATTAGAATGTAGCTTGAATTTTTATGATTTAAATTTATTATTATGAATAAATGTATGAAGAGATCAAAATAGTCTATAAAACTTAATTGTTTTTTAAATCTAGAATCAGTATTAAACTTTTTATTTTGGAACTAATACAGTAGATAGCACATAAAGCTTAACTTAGCATCAATATCACATTTGAGGGAAACCAGGTGAAATTACCGTATTTCATCATTGTAAAATTCTGTATATAAAATTTCTTTCATATTCAGATCAATATTTAGTTAAATATTGCGATTCAATTAATTAATTTAAATTTGTACTACCAGTTTTAATGTTTTGAATTTGACTCATCATTATAAAATCTGCGAATCAAAAATTTCAAAAAGTACTAATTTATGCATAAATTTTAGGTTAATGCTTAAATTTTAGTTTGAATTTTGCAGTTAACCACTCATTAAACGTGTATGTCCAACGATGGCGCAAATAAATTTATTTATTTATGTTTTTAAATTAGTTACTGATAAATGCATTCTAAAAAAATTAATTACATAAAGTAATAAATATTGAATGTTTTCATAAAAAAATAATTTAATTTTTTTCTATTTGTTTTAAAATGCTATTCCTCCTCTTTTTTATAATTCTTTGCTTTAGTTTTTTATAGTCTAAAAGTTTATAATATTTATTTAATGACACCAATTTTTACGAAAAAACATCTTAAACGCAAAACATCCATACGCAAAAGAAACGAAAAAGTCATGAATAATCACAAATTTTTATGTGTAAAATAATTTTGCTGAATTTTTTTTTGGTTGAACTGAAGTTGGTGAATTATTGTATTTACAAAAATATTAAATTCATTGCTCTTATTCGACTAGTATTTAGGAAAACTAATGCATTTGTATTAAAACTTTAGATTTCCATCAGGCAGAGAATGGGGCGAAAGGCCACAAGGAAATCCCAATGAAAAGGATGGCACTGATAAGTCAGGTGACGACAATTTCAAAAAACCACTTGATGAAGAAGATTCCGACAAACTTGGTAGTAATGATAAAGACGCCGGACCGTCATTTGAAGAGGACAATCCAATTTTTAAAGATCATGATGAATCCGGGGTAGAATATACTGGTGCAGAAGAATCGGAGGAAGAAGATAGTGATAAAAATTACAAACCAGAACAAGAGGAAAAGCCTGGTGAAGAAGGAAAAGAAGAAGAAGAAAACGATGATAAAGTACACATACCAGAAGAAGAGGAAAAGCCTGATGAAAAAAGAAAAGAAGAAAACGATGATGAACACAAACTAGAAGAAGATGAAAAGTCTGACGAAGAAAGAAAAGACGAAGCTGAAGAAAAGCATGAACCTGAAAACGGCGATGAAGAAAGAAAAGAAGATGATGATGAAGAAGAAAAACATGAACCTGAAAACGATGAAGAAAAAAGGAAAGAAGAAGAAGAAGAAGAAAAGCATGAACCTGAAAACGATGACGAAAAAAGAAAAGAAGAAGAAGAAAAGCATGAACCTGAAAACGATGATGAAAAGAAATATGTCCCAGAAGAAGAACTTGTTGATGATGATACAAAAGAAGAAATGCCAAAAGAAGTTGATGAAGAAACCGCTGATCATGAAGATGACGATAAAGACGACGAAAGTATTTCGAAAGATGGAAAAACTGGATCTTCCATCAATGGTTCTATTTTTGATACGCCATTTTTCAACTTCGATAAAGTCCAAAAGTATTTTGGCCACCTTGACAGTAAGTAAAAGCATTAATAATATATTTATTCTTTCCATATATATCGTTAGTAGCATATACGCACATCCGCACGACTTTGAGTAATACACTTTAGAAGATTTTTAGATACTTAAACTTTCGCAAATTCACGTTACGTAAAGGGAAAATTAAAAGTATTAACATAGATTCTGCCTCACCCGAGAATAGGAAATTTTTTTAATTTATGTTGCACATATCATGAACATATAAGTAGATAAGGACTTCTAACGAAATAATGTTAATATGGTGTCGCGTCTTTCGAACTTAATGGCAGGTATGCACACAGTTCTGCGCAGCCGGTGAGCAGCCCTGCTAAGGTAGCGCCACCTACAAACAACAAACCGAAACTGTCACTAACAGTGTTTCGTACTGCGATGTCAAACAGACGATTTGAAGAAGCAGGCGAACTGGTGACGTATAGGGCAACTGTCTAACATAGGCGCCACCTATTTGAAACATTTTTCGAGGAACGGTTTTCTTCTTCGAAAGGTTATTTCTTTAGAAGTCCTTATCTATTTCTATGTTCATATTCATATTTACATTTAACGATCATACTTTCTTAGTTCATTAAATAAGCATAATGATCTTTATGCGACACAATATAAGCATACTTTTGCGTCAATTTCTGATTAAAATCAAATCGTTATAATGTTTAAAAAATAGTAAAACTGAAAGAATAATACGCTATACAGGAATTAAATTTAGTTTTTCCACCTTATTTTGGAGTACTGTAAAAATAAATGTTTGAATATTAGGTTAAATTTCCAATAAATAGAAAAATCGACTATGTCACGGCTATTTATGGATTTATTTTTACATTTTCCTTTGATTACATACAACATAATATGTGCATTATATTAGAGATAAGTTTAGACTCTTTTTTTTTCGGAACCCGAGACAGACTATTTGAAATCAGAGTCCGAAAAACTTTGCGTCATCAGAACCCGATATTGAAAGTTCGCAGAAGAAAATTTTTGATAACATTTTAAATGTGTTCCAATATTAATTTTCTCATTTGAAAATCTCTCTTCTTACACAGCCTTATTTACTATTAAGCCAAAATACTTCCCCATGATGACATTTCGTGATTCTTATGTCCCGGAAAATTTGTTTTAAATAGCAATTTTTTTTATTTATACTCACCCACTGGCAGATTCTGAAAGAGCCACAATTCTTATTCTTTTAAAATATCATTGAACAACTATGACAGAAAAGACATGAGTTCTGTTTTCTAATTCTGAAAAAAGACTTCAAACAGAAAACGACGATAGACAAGGTATATCCCATGGCTTCTTATGTTATCAATACTGATCGTGCAAATGTTTGAAAATCAGATAGAATATTTCTCTTTATATCCCACCAATAAGAATTCAACTATCTTTAAAACTGTTTTTAGAGGATTCTAAAACATTTTAAGAAATTTAGACTACATTATTGTTCTTCAAATAGCATCTGGCAAGATTTTTCTTTTTTCAATCTTCCATTTGTGAAGAAATAAAATGTTCACTTTGAGTCCGAGCCGACCAGAACTCAAAGACTTGAATAAAATTCGAGCCTAGGCTCAAACTCAGGCCATCTCATCTCTACATTATATAGATCAAAATTATTAATAGTTTGAAATTAAGCAAAAATATTATGACCTCGATTCTTTTTCTTCCTATGAAGTGGCATGCAAAAATATATTTTAAAATAAATATAAGTATTGATTATGACAAGAAAAATGTGATACACCTTAAAAGAAATCACACATTTTGTTAGAAATTTTAATTTATTCTGGGATTAATATTTTAAATTCGTGAATTAGTATTTAAAAAACACCCCGACGCATCTAAAATTTAAGAAATATACATTTAAATTGGAGATTCTTTCCTAATCGGAATGCCATATAATTTTTTATAATGCTTTTTCAACAAACGAAATTAATAGCTACGCTGTTGCTAATTATAATATGAATGATCGTAAGGAACCTAAGCAGAAAACGGACCAGTTTACAGTATTTTAAAATATTTATCTAAATATCGATAAAACTTAAATATTAAAAATTATCTTTGCCCCTTTTCTGTTTGGACGTTTTGCACAAAAAAGTAATATTCCTTTAAAAACAAAGACTATCTATAGTATATGAAATAAACTCTATACTTCTTTTGGTTATAATCAATATGCTTAAAAATATTGGCTGGCTTGACTACGTAATATAATATGTACTTTTTCCGCTTTTCCATTGCTTACTTTTCGTCTAAAACAATAACGTGTAACTTGTAAAAATAACGCACATAGATGTTGCGAGGACATAATTAAATACACAATAAGATTTTTAAAATATAGAACTCTTATGCGAAACCCAAATCAGAATTTTACTTTTTGTCTTCCTACGTATCGATAGAAAAGAAAGAAAGAAATCAGATAGCCTTGAAATTTTGAAAATAATATTTTGATAATAGATCATATACAGGGTGGACCATAACATAAACTCAGCAAGGTTTTTTTTTTCTTATTAACTTTTGAACCAATGCCTTTATTTTTACAAAATTAACATCAAAATAACATTCAAACTTGCAAATTATGTAAACATATAAAAACAAGATATAGAGATTATAAGATTATAATATAGATAATACAGAACAATAAGCATTTTTTTAAATTATTTTTCCACATTTGAACATTCCGTTTCGTTTGAACAGTTTGGGCACTTTTGGAAATTTTCATTTGACTTAAAGTTAAAAAATGGGTATTTTTATGTTAGCCAGGCGCCAGTAATATATACATACATATATATACGCACTATACATATAAAACATAAATATATATGTATCTAAATATGAGTTATATATCACTGGTGTCCGGCTAATATAAAAGTACCAAAAGGTTTTTTTTTTTTTTTTTTTTTTTTTTTTTTTTTTTTTTTTTTTTAAACCTAGCTAGCGGTTTATTGCATCTGATTAAGCGTCAAATTTCCAATTAAAATATATCTTTGAAGTGAAATTTGGATGAAATACAGGGTCATGAAAAATCGAAAAGTGTGGAAAATAGGATTCCAAATATCTCGGCAACTAATTATCCGATCGACTTCATGCTTTATGCAAAATTTATGTTTTTTTTATTGTCTTTTATATTCATTTCTTAAAATAAACAATTTCGAAAATTTTTATATACCTTTTATCAGAACGAATATTTCGAGAGTCCGAAAAAAATTGTTCCGGTTAATCGAGGGTATTGAAATTAAATAGGCTTCTTCCCATTATTACATACTAAGTACATACCAAATTGCAAGTCTCTATCTCAATTTTTTCGGGAGATAGAGCGTTTACAAACACACAGACGGACGTCAAAATTTTTTTATCGATTTTCAAAACGATTACAAGACTTACCCTATACTACATATGATGGGTAAGTAAAATTAACACAGTAAAATACAGGAGAAATGACTCGTTACTTGAGAGTAAAAAGTCATACATTCGTCTGAAACGTGTAAATCCGTCAAAAAAATTTTTTTCGATTTTCAAAACGATTACAAGGCTTACCCTATACTACGTATGATGGGTAAGTAAAAGAAATCTTGTTAATGAAATGAAAGGAAAAACTATAAAAAGTATCGTTAATTTATATACAGTCCAGTCTAGTGATGGACATAATGAATGATTTTGTCGTTCGAATGAATCATTCGGACATGCCTAAAAGCCTAGTTGACAGCCTTCATATTTGTTTTAATCAATTACCACCAGAAATTTTGTATAAAAAAAGAAATTTTAATTTTTATGATGTTCTTTACTTAGCTCTGATTATTATTATTATTTATTTATTTTTTACAAAATTTCTGGTACATACAACTTGATTAAAAATAATACAAAGGTTGGCAGCTATGCCTTTGCCGCATGCATGAATGATTCATTCGAATATCAAAATCATTACTTCTGCCCATCACTAAGTAAAACCTGTGAGCCTATCATAATAGAATCCTGCCTTAAAGGGGGAAAATCTTAGTTCCGATGAAAATAATATTATACTATTACTATATTTTCTGAGGCATAAACCTGTGTGAAACGGAAGTTTTCCCGGAACAAAGCAGGTTCCGGACAAGTTCTTAGCAGGTTCTATTGTATATCTATTAATTTATGTATTAAGTTTTCAATATTCTAAAAATTATATCAGTAATTTCAATCTTAAATATTGGGGGATCCCCGAAGAGAGATAGAGGAAATACGAAAAGGGGTACGGAAAGACAGAGGCATTACGAAAAGGGTTCCGTGATAATTAAGAGTTTATGAGTAGCTGCGCTAGAATTCTTAGAATATAATGACGCAAAACACATATAAATATAATAATTAGATAAAAAATGTAACCCAATTTAAGTTGTACGGTCTGAGAAGTACTTAAAACGCTAAATCCATTTATCTCAGAATTTTTTTCCCCCAAGATTTAAAATACAAACAATAATTTAACTTGGTGCAGGTTTTCTTTAAATATTTGTGGCATTTAGATGTTTTTAATTAGCTTACTTTGTATGTCGTGCTCTAACTTTTCAACCCATTTTATCTCTTTTCACACAACTGGTTGATTTCAAATTTTGCATGCAAACTCCCTCCTAACGATAATGCAACATTTTATTTATATTTATTGGAAAAACTTTATGGTTCCAGTTTAATTGCTTGTTTCTTTTATCTCTATTGTTTTAATTTTCTCAAATGAGTTAAACTCAACACATAATTTTAATAATGTTATAAAAATGGGTTTTATATTTTAACGCATTTACAAGTAAAAACAATAAAAATAATCGAAACAAATTTTTAATAATTTTAAAAACTAGTTATCGGAAGAATTATACAGAAACGTTTTTAATAAAAAAAGAAGAAAATCAAGACTTTTACTGTTGTATTTTATCAGTGTACATTAAAATCATCCCACTGCCAATGAGATCGACAACAGGAAATTAGCCATTTGATGAGTGGTGCAATTTGTTTTTATTAAAACCTGGAATATGCTATCATCTCAAATGTCCTTTTAATAATCATATACTTTTTAGCTATTTTAAAAATTGCTGTTTCATTGCAGTAAAATCATTTTACATAAAAAAGTACTTTTAACTTTAGTATATTTACTCTGGTAGTTTGACTCTAGTCTTTATGTAGCCTCTGTTATGCAACTATATCAACCATAAAATGTTTGACATAAATGTTATATTGTACGTCTCATTGAATTTTCTCTCTTTTTAGGAGCCCTTGGACATGTTTTCAGTCAGACAGTGGATGAAGCTCTCATGCTAAATGGTACTGTCACAAACACTACTGCAGAAGAAGTGGATATCGATGGCAAGAAGTTCATTATAACAAAATCTTTAATAAAGGGTGGCGATAATACTAGTTCGATATATGTTGAAGCTTTATCCGCAAAACCAAAGATGAATGATTCAAAGGTACTTACATAATGTTAGATTATATAAATATTTACCTCAATGACATTATGAAGTTGTTAATCTCAAGCGTTTTTAAAAGATTTTGCATGTAGTTATCAATTAAATAAAGCGATCTAAACTTTTATCTATATTTTGTATGACCATTATCAAGAAGATATATTTGTATAACTACGAAAAGTATATGATTATTCTCCTTAAAAAAAAGAAAATGAAAAGAAGAGAAGAAAGAAGCAAAAATATTCATATAAGAATTATAAAAGAAATCACTTTGATATCCATGGTTTGGTTTAGTATATAAGTAATGTATGAAAATGTAAAATAAAATTAAAGTAATTAAAAAATATATATTATAAATCGTTAGCTGCAAACAGAAAAATTTAAGTTCTGTGTTTTAGAGCCAGACTGGTAAAAATAAAATTAATGAAAATTTTTAAAGGTCGCGTAGTTAAAAAAAAAAAAAAAAAAAAAAAAAAAAAAGAAAATACTAAATATTGATATACATATTTTTTTTAAATTGAGACTGTAGTAAGTAAAAATAAATCATTCAATTAATATTTTTAGTTAAATTCCTGCTAAATTAATTCAAGCATAATAGGATACAAATTAGATGCTTAAAATTATTTCACTTCATTAGTTGAGTAACGCTGGGCTGACAACAGCATCTAACGTCTTATAACTATAGGAATCGCTTACACAATATAAAAATTTATCAAATTTTCAATACCTAATTAATTTAAAAGCAATTAATTAAATATGAAAGCGTATTTCTAAAGGAACTTTCAGGGGTCTCAGGACTCTTAAAATTGGAAAAAAGAAACATTTTCACCGTTTAATTTCTTAAAATGTATATGACTTTAAAACACAATTTTTGGATGGATGAAAGATATAAGTATACGTTCTTTCATTTCATATATTTAAAAAATTATAATATGCAGAATTAATATTTATAGGGGGCTCCAAACTGTCAGACATTTTTCGAGAAAAAAATCGACATGACAGCTTACGCGCAGGATTATGAAAGTAATTTTGCACCTAGAACAAAAAATTTGATGCCTAATTATACTTCAGATTGTAATAATTACACTGAACCTAAATAAATTTGTATTTAAAACATTTTTATATTTTTAATACAAAGTTATATTTAGCTTATAAAAAAATTTGAAATTGCCGACAGTATAATCATTTAAAAAAATATTTTTTTGAACAATAGAAGTGAACATTTAGGTTCCGTTTATGCAGACTAACATGAAACAAGTCTTTTGAAAATTTCATGAAAAACTGTTGAAAAGTTTTTGAGATATCTTGCGCGTTATACCCAAAAAATATCATTTTGAAAAAACTGACTTCAAAGTTTTGTTTTTATCTCTTTAGCTGTGAGTGTGTATAATTCTAAAAGCCATAACACCTGTTCTAATGGGAATTTTAAGGAAGCAATTATATCAAACTGTTCAGAGAAAATAGGAGTTTAACATATTAAAAAATTTAAATTTCGAAAATTTTAAAGATTTAAGAGTCCTGAGCAATTCAAGTTATTTACCGTCAAATCGTGACGGGTACCATCTAGTTATATGATAAAAAGAAGAAAAAATGTCCAGATATATTTCTTTATTGTGGTCAAAAATTTTATCTTTATAATTACAGTCCCGATTATGAAAACATTTTTGCTTGAAATGGTATACAAATTAAAATTTCCATTATAATTAAAATCAAATACCTATTATGACGTTTTCTGAGTTCATTCTTTGTGGCATTAAATCATTAACGATTGATCTTTTTACTCATTTCTTTCATTGATGATTTTTTTTTCGTAGTCTCATTTCATGTTTCATTTTGATATAATCCTTCGCATAATACGAAATTCAACAAAACCGCTGAATTTTACATAAAATTTCACATTCATATTTTTAGTTGTTTTATAATTTTTTTTAAATTTGTGAAAACTTCTTGATAATATAGTTGTATTTCATTTTTTAGATTTCATAAAATTTTCAAGAATTATTCCTTTATATCATTAGCCTCATCCCTATTTAACGAAATATAATCAATCAGCCCATGTACGTTTCAATATTTACCATGTTACTAAAATTTTGTTTCACCATTTATATTTACATTATCCTTTTGTGGTTTTCATCAACAATTTATTCGTTCTTATTTACACTAGTATCATAAGCAATATCTTCTTGAGATTCATCTTGTGAGAGCTGTGAATCCTTTCTTTCCGTAGCTTCATCTCTATTTAAGGCAATACAATCAATTAGACCGTGTATGTTTTGATATTTATAGTATGTTCCTCAAATTTTGTTTCATCATTTGCATTTATATTATCATTTTGGTTATCTTGAACAACTGATTCGTTCTTATTTACATTAGTATCATAAACAGTATCTTCTTGAGAGGCATCTTGTGAGAGCTATTGTTTATGGGAAGAATCGTTTTTTTTTTTCATAGCTTCATCTCTATTTAAGGCAATATAATCAATTAGACAGTGTATGTTTTGATATTTGTAGCATGTTACTCACATTTTGTTTCATCATTTGCTCATTATCATTTGCATCATTATCATTTTGGTTGTCTTGAACAACTGATTCGTTCTTATTTACACTAGTATCATAAACAATATCTTCTTGAGAGGCATCTTGTGAGAGCTATTGTTTATGGGAAGAATCGTTTTTTTCATAGCTTCATCTCTATTTAAGGCAATATAATCAATTAGACCGTGTATGTTGTGATATTTGTAGCATGTTACTCACATTTTGATTCATCATTTACATTTATATTATCGTTTTGGTTGTCTTAAACAACTGATCCGTTCATATTTACACTAGTATCATTAACAATATCTTCTTGAGAGGCATCTTGTGAGAGCTATTGTTTATGGGAAGAATCGTTTCTTTCCATAGCTTCATCTCTATTTAAAGCAATATAATCAATTAGACCGTGTATGTTTTGATATTTAGTATGTTCCTCAAATTTTGTTTCATCATTTGCATTTACATTATCCCTTTTATTATCATCAACAACTGATTCGTTGTTATTTACACGATCATTAATATCTTCTTGGTAGACATCTTGTGTGATATTTTCCACCATTTCATTTGGTTTAACATTGAAAATTTCCTCCTTCCTTTTCAATTTCTGCATCTGAAAAACATTTTTAGCTTCATCATATGACTGAAAATATATAGTTCGGTTTTTAGAATGTTCCTCAAATTTTGGTGCACAATTTGCATTTATGTTGTCGTTTCGATTTCTATCAGAGATTACTACTTTCTTATTTACAAGGGTATTACGCATAACACCTTCTTCACACACGGCATTTGAAAGATTTTCTCCGATTTCATTTGATTTAGATGGAGCAACAGCATTTTCACCATTTTTCGACAAATTACGTGTTTGGGAAACAATTTTAGCTTCATCATGTGGCTGAGATAGGGCGCTCATTTTTCTGAGTGTTTGAAGATGACGAGTATATTACTTTCTTCAAAAAGTTTAACTAACTTTCTTCGTATTATGCTAATTAATTAGGAATAACTTAGCTTTGTCATTTAAATATAACTTCAAGCTCATTGATTCCTCGACTATTTACAGAGTTCAAATGCAATTTTTTACCAAAGTGAATGAAAATCACGCGTTCCAATTTGAAAAGCATTTCTTTAATAGCTCTTAATCTATAAGGTATTTTATCAAATTCACCTCGAATTATCTCATTGTTTTAGCCCGGTTGTTTATCACATTTTCGCTCGTGCTTTTTCTTTCCCATAAAGCATTCATTTTTGAACAATCTTATCAATATTTCAGATTAGTCTTTTGCATGATATACATAACCGTATCACTTGATCAGGAAGAACTGATTGTTCAAAAATTCGATGCAAGTACTTTAAATTTCGTTTTTCAACTTCTCATTTAATAAATAAATTCTATTGCTAAGCGTTTTTGTTTTAATATTCATTTAACAAATTTTATTTTGGATTCATGAAAACAAAATCCATTTCTAAATAAATGTTCGATGTTTATATTTTACACACAGTTTGTTTTTAAAGTTCACTTGGGACATTTTTGTTTTGAAAAAAATTTAAAAAGAAAAAAAAAAAAAAGAAGAAGAAGAAGAAGAAAAAAATGTATACCGTATTCACTCAATGCGCATCTCTGTTTCCAATGAGGAAAAACGAAAATGATTATGTCTCATGTATAATGCGTACCATTTAAGGCAGAAAATCCGAGAATTCGAAAAAAAAAAATCTATAGAAATTCCGATTTACAATGAAAATAAAATCTTGAACCTAATTTTTCACATTTCGTCTTGTATATTTTGTTCAAAAGTACCCTAAAATGAAAATGTCCACAATATATACATTTCACACGTTAGAAACTTAAAAAAAAAAAAAAAAAAAAAAAAAAAAAAAAAAAAAATTTATAGATACTGGAAATAAACTGCTACTAATGAGTTACGAAAATTTGCAAAAGGTCGGATTTAATACTATTGGATCTTGATACTCCTTGAATGCGCTTATTTTGTTTTCGTTTAAAATGGGAAAGAGGACAAAAATTGCCTCATTGCTTTCAAGCTAAAAGTTTTATAGTATGCTAAAGCAATGAAAAAAGAGCTACTGTTAGAAAATTCGATATTGCCGAACATTGTATGGAGGTAGGCAAATGTTTAAAAACCGACATAATGAAAATCAAAAGCAGACAAAATAAATTTAGAATTCAGCCATTTCAAAAAGAAATAGTTGTACTTCAGAGGCACCGGCAAGGGGGAGCAAGGCAGGTCCATTGCCAGTCCCTGAATTTTGAAATTCAATTAACTATTTTTTCTTTATTTTTTATTGTTAATATATATATATACTTTTTTTAGATCACTGACCAGATACCTGCCGGGCTTTTGCCCAGCTTAACGGGAATTTTAGAATACTTAAACATCGACTAAGAGTTTTTCTGTCCCCCTGAATCCTCCTCACTTGTAGAAGACAATTATTATGTTTTTACTTATCTATTTATTTAATACGTTCATGTATTTCAAATTTATCTTAAATGAACGGTTCAGGTGACCAAAATCTCCGTGATGGGGAAGAAAAAAGAATGTACTGTTTCAATTCTCCATTTTATGAAACGTTTGCTAGAAACTTATATTTGAATATTTTTACAAATACATTTTTTAATTGTTAAATTTTTGTATTGCGTTTGATTGTGTTTAAAAATTGTCTTGCATGGAAATTTTCGGCACATTTTTTTTTAGTTCATCTTATATGATATTTATATTCTACATTTTAAAAATGCGGACTAAAGTGCGAATCACACTGTTCCAAAATCTTGTCCCTTCTTAGATTTCTTTCTGCCGGAGCCCATGTCCCACTGTTTTCTTAAATTTAGCAATTGTTTACGACACATTTACAAACTTATAATCTTGCCTAAATGCGTGAAATTTGCAGATGTTGCTTTTTAATTGCCAAAGAATCGAATAACGTTTAACATTTTCCTGTGAATGTGACACGTCTTGAATTATATTATCGATTGTTCATAGACAACGACCTTTCGCTGATTGTATTTTCAAGAAAATCAGATTAAAATTTCCATTTCAAACCGTTTTTTTTTTTTTTTTTTTTTTTTTTTTTTTTTAAAGATCGTTTACCTTTATACAAAAATGCGAAACGATAATTTACAAAGAGAAAAGGGCATTATGTGAAAACAGACATAGTTGTTAAATCGACCACAGACATGTATGTGTTTTAGCGTAATGATTTTTTTCTTACCTTGGGTAAAGTTTAGTCTTGAAAAGAACTGTTAAAATATTAAATTTATACCATGATTTCCAAGAAAATTTTTATAAAATTTGCTATATATGGCAAATATTATGAAAAGCACACACGACGCGAGAGCAAACTTAGATAGAATATAATAATGGTTAATGACATACGTATAATTTAATGAAAAGTATAGCTGTTTTATTAAATACAAAATATAGGGAAAATTCATAAGCAATAAAATTAATATATATATATATATATATATATATATAAATCCACTAGTAAACATAACAGAAACTGAAGAGATAATCCCAGTGATGACAGATGAAGTTGTACAAGCCATTAGAGGCATGAAAAAAGGTAAATGCCCTGGCGAAGATGGAATTACAATTGATCTTATCAAAGAAGCAGGAGAAGAATTTGCAAAAATGCTAGCCTTACTGTTTTCCAAATGTCTCGAGAAATCAGATGTACCAGAAGATTGGAATAATGCTGTGATGGTGTTACTTTATAAGAAAGGAGAAAAGGAAAACATTAAAAACTACCGTCCAATCAGCTTACTGTCAGTGATTTATAAAATTTTCACCAAAGTTTTAACGACAAGACTTGAATCAGCTCTGGACTCAGCTCAACCTAGAGAACAAGCAGGATTTCGAAGTGGATTTAGCACAATGGATCATATTCAAACAGTAAGGGAAGTTATAGGAAAACATAAAGAATATAATTTACCTCTCTGTCTTGCCTTTATTGATTATGAAAAAGCATTTGATTCGGTCTACACATCTGCAGTAATTACTTCTCTGGAGAACATTGGTATAGACAAACCTTATATCAATATCATAAAGAAGATCTACAAGAAAGCAACAGCCACCATCCGTTTGGACAAAGGAAAAGCGAAGATCAAGCTTGAAAGAGGAGTAAGACAAGGAGACACCATTTCGCCCAAGCTTTTTACTGCTGTCTTAGAGAGTATTTTCAAGAAGCTGGATTGGGAAAACAAAGGGATTAGAATAAATGGGGAATATTTAAGCCATCTCCGGTTTGCTGATGACATTTTAATTTTCAGTAATAGCCCTGAAGAATTGCAAAATATGCTAAAAGATTTGGCAGAAGCTAGCATTAATGTGGGATTAAAAATAAATTTGGAAAAGACTAAGGTGATGTTCAATTCATTTGCATCAAAAAAGAAAATCGTCTACAACAACACTGAGATTAAAGATGTTGAAAGTTATGTGTACCTTGGACAAGAAATATCTTCAGACAACAGTATCATGAATGAAATCAATAGAAGAATAAGAAATGGATGGAGTGCTTTTGGGAAGAACAATATTATTCTGAAAAGTAACATGCCTCTTTGTTTGAAAAGAAAGGTGTTTAACCAATGTGTTTTGCCTGCACTAACTTATGGAGCAGAAACTTGGACACTAACAAAACGGATGGTACAAAGATTACAAACAACACAGCGAAGTATGGAAAGATGTATGCTAGGCATAACCAGAAGAGACCGAAAGAGAATAACGTGGATAAGAAGTCAGACGAAAGTTTTTGACATTATCGAGAGAATTAAATGGCTAAAATGGAAATGGGCTGGGCACATTGCAAGAAGACAAGACAATAGATGGAGCACAAACACCCTACAGTGGTATCCCAGAGATGTAAAACGACCAAGAAGACGACCTCAAGTAAGATGGAGTGACGAAATCAGAAAAGTGGCCGGTGTTAATTGGATGACTAAAGCACTAGACAGGCAACAATGGAAAAATCTGGGGGAGACCTACATCCAGCAGTGGATTGAAAACGGTTGATGATGATGATGATGATGATGATATATATATATATATATATATATATATATCTTTTGTTGATGAAAAATTGTTTACCACTTTTTACGCTTTGCGCTCAAAACTGGTGTTCGTTTAGTGAAAAAGTACCAAAAAATCTTATAATTAAAATTAAGCATTGATAATGCTTCTTATTTTAATTAGATTGTGTTTCATTTCTTCAGTTTTGCATCCAATATCGTTCTTTAAACCTTGATATTTCAAAAGCACGTTATCTTTTATTTGTCTCTCTACTCCCGATATTCAAGATAACGAAGTTTGACAGCTTTTTAGTAACATACTAACCCCCTAACTCACCGTCAACCTCAACTGGCGAGTTACGCTGTAACTCTCGGTTGACCCTGAAATCAAATTCTCCGCTAACTCAACTAGCCGAAAATGGAGGAGAAAACGAAACATAAGTTCAGTAACTGAACTAACCTATTCGTCTACAGTTATTCGACACGCGCATGTGCAATTGAAGCAAAGATGGCGGTTGCGTTGACAAGTGTTTTGACGTTTATTTCGTTTCAATGCTATTTGTGATGCAGAAAGCAAACGAAATGTTAATTTAAAAAATAATAATAATGTGAAAGAATGTGTTACTTTTAATTATTAGCCCTTTTAGGATATTTTAACTCTGTAAAGTCAAGATTAGAGTGATTATTAAGAAAGTTTTCAAGACGTAAAATATCTACTGAGAATATTTGGTAGCGCCATCTAACGAATTTAAAATCAAATGTTCTTACACTCAAATATTGTATATACGATTCAAATCTTTTTTTTTTTTTTTTTTTTTTTTAAGAATAAAAAACAGCAGTTTTTCTTAAATTTCAGATTTATTCCTACACTTCACGTTTGTTTAAAAAATAAAATTATAGAAGATGGAATTTTGCGTTAAAATATCGTTATAATACATAAAAATGTATATCCGTTTGTAATAGATAAATAATTTGAACTAATATGTACTTGTTAGTTAAAAATAATTATTTTTGTTTGAAAGAACATGATATTTTTAAGAGGATTATTTGAAAATTTTCGCAGTTCACGAGAATTTTTTCAAACAGCTCTTTAAATTATTATATATGAAATTTAAAAAAATATATATATATTAATTATAATAATTTACACATAAAAAAAACCCCACCTTTTTGGGTCTCATATAAGGGATAAATGCTACCAAGCATGCAATTTCATCCAAGATAATTTAATTGAATCTGTAATCAATTATTTTAGTTAAATAAAAAACATACATTAGAAATATATGAAAATATCTTTTTATATAACATTTTTGCAAAATAAATTAATCCAGCTCCCTATTTGCTTTTATTCCACTTATTAGTGTTAGCCTGGTCATAAAATTGTTTATTAAACGTAGATAATATATATATTTTTTTCTTTAATCAAAAAACTTAAAAAAAAAAAAAAAAAAAAAAAATACTATAAAATTTTGTAAAAATGAGCATTTTATGACTGTGACAATATTTCTAAACCACCAAATCAAAATGTTAATTCAAAATTTATTTGTAAATTTATTTATCAAAAAGTAAACACTCCAATTATGCTCTTTCAATACTCTGTTTTGTTTCGTTATTGAAAACTGAATCAAGGGAGGACAGAACCCATAAAGACTATTGCTACGTCATGTGATCCTATTGGCCAATGAGATATACACATTTCAACCTGCCGTCGAGTAACCCAGAGTCGAATAACCATGTCCCTGAAGTTAACGAAGAATTCGGAAATATCAACCGGCAGTTAGATTCGCGAACCTCGGGTTACTCAACTGAGAGTTGTACGGGAAGTTGAAGGTTGGTGGTGAATTGACCGGTAACAGTGCAGCAGAAAGTAAATACATGACGCCAGGGTTGGCCAATTTTTGCCTAAGTAGAAAAAAAAAAAACATGGAAAAACCCCCGGAAAAAACCATCCCGGCAAAAATAACTTTTGCCACAATTTTTGCCACTGGCAAAAATTACTAGTATTTTAAAAGAGGTTTTTAAGGATTTTATTTTAATTACAATCTTGATCAACTGTTTCTTTTGTAAATGATTAAAAAATGCATTCTAAAATTTCTTTAAATGAAATTTTTAACATCAACAAATAACGTAATTTTTTTACACTTCTAAAAATAGTTCAACATTAACAGATGCTTGTCATTTTTGGTGTTGTTTAGTACAGAATCCTGTTTTGAGAAGTCATATTGTCATAGTCAAATGTTTCAACCAAATAGTTTTACCATATCATTTAGTCATATATTTATTACACCCAAAATACAGAGGGGAATTAGGAACAAAAGGAGAAATCTCGAAAGTGGTTGCAAGAAATAGATCCTAACTACGTACCTTTTGCTATAAAATTTGACATGAAATAATCGACCCAAAAACATACTTTACTGCTAATGTTGTTCAATTAGTTACAGATCACAATTGGTGGGAAAGTATTTCATCTGTTTGGTGACATATCAAAGAATTTTTGTGAACTAATTACTCATTTTCAAATTTGTTGCACAAGTTCTGCTGCTGTTGAAAGAATAATTTATTTTTTTTCTTTTATTCATTCTGATATCAGAAACCAACTTTCTCTAGAAACTTCCACAAAACTTTTAATTTGGTATGCAATGTTAAAAAAAAAAGACTAATGCAGTAATTTTGTGCTCTGTTTGACTTTGAAATATGTCTTCTTTAGATGTTTTACTTTAAATAAAATACAAATGTAAATTTGTAGTTTTATTTTTATATGGTTATGTCAGTTATTAATAATTGATTAATTATAAATACTTTTTAAGTTAAAAAATCTTCAAAAAAAAAAAAAAAAAATCATTAAGGTGCAAAATGTAATAGGTGAAAATTGAAATATATAGAACTATTCTAATTTTATTTTTCCACTCTTCCTCATTTTTTCCATTTATGCCACTTTTTTCCATTTTTGCCTGTTTTTTTTTTTTTTCACTTTTTGCCACTGTCCTGTCAAAAATGCATTTTTGCCGGCAAAAAGCCAACCTTGCATGACGCGCATTTCATGTTTGTCTTTTATAGTTCCATATTAACTTAATTCACGATCGATAGGGGAGGCGCTTGCAAATTTCGATAGCTCAGGGGAGCCGCAGTAGCATAAAAGTTTGAAAACCCCTGGGTTATATAATTAGAAATAGAGGCAATAAAATGGCGAAATATTTCTTTGTAAAATTGGGAAAATATTAGTAAAATTTTCCTATGGCATAAAGCAGGGGTGCAAAAATCTAGGCGCCAATGACCATTAAATTTTTAGTATTCTTCGCCTAATAAAAATACTGATAAAATTTATGCGATGTATACTAATAAAATTTGATGAAGAATACTAATACAATTTAGTGGTGGGAATCAGCCCATTGGCGCCTAGATTTTTGCACCCCTGGCATAAAGTATTGCTCCAATATTGTGGCAATATTTTATGCCAATATTGCTAAGATTAGCCACGATATAGCCCATACAAATAATATTGATCCAATATCGTTCAGTAACTAGAGTATATTATTTCAAGAACGTAAAGCTCCAAAGAATACCACTATACTAGAACAGTATACACGCAGTTAACCCTTTCAGGGACAGAATAATTTTGGTCGTAAAATTGTGAAATGATTGATTAACACCAGAATTTACAAACGAATTTCTTAGAAAATAAATACTTGCTTTTCTCTGCGTTCATTATAAAAGAAAAATTTTACTGATATATCCTGGGTGTCATTTGGCAGTTTGGATTTTTAAAATTAAACGGTCACATTTGTGGCCATTGCCCGTGAAAGGGTTAATTTAACTTTTGCCTTTGAAGATATAACAAAAAATAACACGAATAATGTAAATGTGCCGTATTCGTTGTTCAAGTGCAATTAGTGTGAATTAAAAAAGTCAATATTTTTTAAAAAATCATGTCTTTAAACCTTGGTAAATTGTTCTTGTTCATTAATGATAATATGTATGTGCATGAGGATATCGCAGTAAAAAGGAATCGATCAAAATGAAAATAATCAGATAAAGTGAAAATTAGCAAAGAAGGAAAAAGGGAAGAAATACAAGAATGAAAGAAATGTTTGACTTACATTAATAATTGCAAACTTTCCAATACCATTTACGTTGTATGGAACGTAGTTTGTTTCTGCGCACGACCGTGCGAAGAGAAAACTGCGCCCGGGACAAAGTTTCAATTTGGCGCGCCCCCCCCCTCCCTTCTTTTTGTGACAGGTAACACAAAACTGATAAAGTACAGAAACAAAAATAAATTCTATTGAATAAATATTTCGAGCTTATTTTGGTACTTTAAAAGGTTTAATTTTAATTCAGAAATTGCAAACAACTAAATAGCATAAGAGAAAATTGCACTTATTTATTGGAGAGTACATGATATTTTGCGACAGAAAAAAAAAAGAATGATGAAGAGAGAAAAAGAAATTCCCCAGAAAATGACCGATGACCAAAAAATGAATAAATAAGTAAATTAAACCGTGGTTGGTAGTAAAAATTTTTGCGCCCCCTCAATTTCCGCGCCCTGGGCCCCCTTCGCCCCCTCTTCGCACGGCCCTGTTTCTGCGTATTATATGTATTTGAGTACTGATATAGTTAACTGATAATTAAAAGAAAAATAATCCCATATACACTGAAAGTAATTTTAAATGGTAATGATATAGTAATTGCAAAATAATGGGCGTGTGATGGGATGGCATAAGATACTTTAGTACATGGTTAAAATGAAGGAAACTTCAATTTTTTTTTCTTTACATCCCAACAAATCATCAATATTTTTTAAAGCTTTTATCGCGCTTTTTGCCAATTTAGAGCTTCTTAAAAAACGTTGTTAACCTGAAAAAACGCTGAGTGTTTTCTGAAATGTTCATAGAGCAACGAACAATTGTAGGACAACATTGTTCACATTTTTCCCTTGCGATTTTCCTGCATTAACTACCCACTAAAATTTCATCTTTGGACTTTTTCCTGAATTATTATCTATTGTTTAGAAATCTTGGACTATTTATTCGCTCTTTGCTATATCGCGTGCACTTTCTCAAGGTTATACATTTTTTTTATGTTCCTCTTGAAAACTTACCTTTGAGGCTTTGTTTTATCAGCTTTATTTGTCAGGCACATTTTTGTCTTGTTTTGGGCTTTGACTTGTTTTTTAAGATATCGCTTATCATTATTTCCTGCAATTAATTCACTGTTTTATTTTTTATCATTTTATACATTTTCCAATGCATTTTAAAATTTTCATAATTTTGGTTTGTCTACTAATCTCGCCGTTCGTGTTTTAATTTATATTTAAAAAAATTCTTTTATACATATATACGAAACGTAATATTACCAAGGAAAATGTACGAACTGTTTTTCAATGTATTTAAACATTTTGAAATTTTCTATAAGACTACTAAAATATGAGCCTATTAAAGTCATAGTTGTAAAATCCAGTCCTGTCCAATAGGGTGGGTCGAAAAAAACCGAAATTTATATAATCGAAACGTAATAGTGCGGGAAAATTGCCATTGGTAATGAGGAATAAATTCGCAAAATATTACACCAAATGGTTAATATCTTTTACCGCCGCAAGGGGGGCAACGTTTCGAAAAATCGCAAAAAAAATTGTTTTTTTTTTCAAAAAAAAAAAAAAATTAAATTATCCAAATATACCAATACAATTTCTAATAGAATGCAACAGCTACATCAAGATGTTAGAATTGTTCCAGTAAAATTTCATTATGGTGAAATGATTTCTATTACCGCCGCAGAGGCGGTCAAAATTTTGAAAAAAAGGGCAAAAATTTCAATTTTCCGTTTTTTCTAATTTTTTTAATTTGTATTATATGTCTACAATTAAATAAATTTACATTATAGCTAGTAATCTCTATAATAAAACCGTATGTCATGTGACTGTCCTCAACAGTTCCGGGATGCCGCTTCACTGTTTCATATGCCAGGCAGCCATTTTTATTCAAAATTATTTTTTCTAATAAAACTGCATAAAAGTTACATTTTTAGAAAGATCGTTCAAAATAAATTAATATTTGAGAGATGACTTACGTTCAATTATGTATACATTCTGCAATAACTTCAGTTTCAATTAGGTTCGCTGTTCAAATTCTCTATCCATGAAAGTAAACAACAACAAAAAAAAAGATTCATTCGTTGTGAACGTTTAAAATATTAAACCATGAATTTTTGGACCGCTGCCTGGTGTAAAAAAAAATAATCAGCACCAGTGAGACAGTCAAAGTTTACCATAATTCTGTTCCATACAACTCAACTTCCTTCGGATCTTTTCTTGATGTAAGTTGAACTCCGTGGTTGAACTCATGTAATAATATTTAATGGATCAAATTTCGAAACAAATTGTCAGCTTTTATTTTTCGTGTGTATTAATTAGAAACGATATTTTAATTTTGAAATCAAATGTTTTGATTTATGATAATATTTCTTATTTATCTATTTTCTATTTTAAAGAAAAATGTGAACGTCATGTATTTTAAATTGGAACAGCTGTCACGGACGCACCAGGGTTGGCGGAATTTTTGTTTTGCGCCATTTTGGCGAGAAAATCCCATTTTCAGGTACCTATTAGAGATTACTAAAACAGCATATACTTTTATTTTATTATGAAATAGTTTATTTTATATTAAAAACACACACACAATGATTAATTTATTATAAAGTGGGTTAAGCGGTTTTTGTCAAGAAAGATGAAATACATAACAACAAAAAATATGCGAAATGCCACCACGATCGCAAAAGTTCTTGATTTGTCTATTAGATTTTTCCGGTTTGGCGAAGGATTAAGGAAAAAAATAAATTATGAATAAAAATAATTTGTTACAATGCTTAACATACATTTAAGGGCGACCAAACTGGTCGCCAGTGGCGGCTAGTAACTTATAAATGTCTAGTAATTTTGATCATGGGCATTGCCAACCAAGTTCGAGAGGGGGCCCGCCCCCTCTAAATTTGAGAGAAATGGGCTTTTTGAAGGGATTTGGGGGATTTTCCCGAAATTTTTAGGGAATTTTTTGTAGGGGGGGGGGGGGCAAATATGAAAAAATGAGGGGGAATTTATGTAAGGAGCCCCTCTACCAAATAAAGCACCAAAATGTACCGGAAAATCCCCAAAATTTCTTCAAAAGGCCTCTTTTTCTCAAATTTAGAGGGGGCGGGCCCCTCTCGAACTTGGTTGGCAATGCCCATGATCAAAATTACTAGACATTTATAAGTTATTACTAGCTGTAATGTAAATTTATTTAATTGTAGACATATAATAAAAATTTAAAAATTTAAAAAAATCGGAAAATTGAAATTTTCCGTTTTTTTTTCAAAATTTTGACCGCCTCTGCGGCGGTAATAGAAATTATTTCACCATAATGAAATTTTACTGGAACATTACTAACATCTTGATGTAGCTGTTGCATTCTATTAGAAATTGTATTCGTATGATTGGATAGTTAATTTTTTTTTTGAAAAAAACAATTTTTTTTTTGCGATTTTTCGAAACTTTGCCCCCCTTGCGGCGGTAAAAGATATTAACCATTTGGTGTAATATTTTGCGAATTTATTCCTTATTACCAATGGCAACTTTCCCGCACTATTACGTTTCGATTATATAAATTTCGATTTTTTTCGAGTGTCCAACCTTTCGGTAAACGAGGGTGCACCTCAGCTGTTGGCAAACAACGAAAGGCGCCGTATGATTGGTAAGCTTGCCTCGCATTAAGTAATGGTAACGACACACGATACACATAATATCAAAGTGGAAGTCTTGAGGCCCTCTATGATGCAGGGCCCCATATAAAAATAAATTACAGAAAAAAAAAACATAAATCATAGTAAATTTAGTAGTTTTCTGAGAGGAGGCGATCTGAAAAATTATGCTGAAATAGAGAGAAAACCTCAATAGCATCTGTAATAAAAACATATGCAGACATTAATAGTTTTAAATAAAAGCATATTTTAAATTATATTACATTTTTAAAGAGCTAATAAAATGGAGCACGGGGGTCCATGGGGAGCCAAGAAATCCTTCAAAATGGCGTTGGACACTCTTGGTAACAATCACTAATTTTGAATATTTGACCCCCCCCCCTATTAAGACCATATATATTAGCTAGTTCTTCCAGACATATAAAACTATTCTAGTAAATATTATTTAAAATAAGAAGAACAATATGTCATAGTTTCACAAAACTGGCCGTGAATAGCACTAGAACAGCCATACTCAACCTGCGGCCCGAGACACATAATCATTAATCCATATTTATAAAATTGAGATGTGCGTAAAATGTATTTAAGATCTTCACTGTTGTTTTTTATATTTTCATGGAAAGACAAAATCTGCCCTGTTGTTTACACTTAATCTAAAATTATGTTAAAACATGTTAAATGTTGTTTGCTTTCTCAAAGTTCTTTTTACACGCAGTCCTATTTACACCACTATGGTGTATCTTTAACACAAATTTTCTTAATTTTTAGGTAACACTAAATTAATTAAATTTGCACTATATATTCCTTCAACTAAAAAATAAAAAGGTTTTGCAATGAGCAAAAACTCTTCAGAGAAAATCTCCTGTTTTTTTTTTTTTTTTTTTTTTTTTTTTTTGTTTTTTTTTTAAGCTTGGAAATTCTGCATTGTTATATTATTAAGTTTTATATATATTATATAGCTAATACTTTTTTTTAGAGTTGAACGTTTCTCATTGGCAAATATTGGCACGAAAATTTTTATCACTACTTCCAAATAATAAATTTCGCGGCATATTTTGACAACATTTGCAATAGAATTCTACCATGAAGTTTTGTTGTTTAGTAATAGTGGTGTTATATTTTTTGGTAACATTTATTCTGAGACAAATATTTAACCCTACTGATAGTATTAACTTTGTTATATTGCTATGTTATATTACTTATGTTACCTTACTATTTTAATTACTCTTTTTTTCCTTTTATAAGTGTTGTGGCAAACCTAGAACATACGTTTGTGGCCCATGATAAATAAAGGTTGAGCATGGCTGCACTAGAAGGTAAAGGGTGACCCAAAATGAACTAATATTTTTAATTTACCGCCATTTTTTTTTCACGGTTAGTAAAGTAGAGATGTTTATTCCCTGTTATCTATAACAATTGAGGTTACATCATGGAAAGGTACAGAATGCTTGGAAATTGTAAAAATTCATTTTAAAAATGGTGAATATTAAAAAATTAAAATGTAAACTCAGTTTAGGACACTCATTATACTAACACATTGGAATACATTATAAGAAGTATAACTAGTAAACTAGTTTCTAAATTATCTTTTTTTTTCATATTTTAGAAAATGTGATTTAAACCACTTTAACTTTAGTCGGCTCACGCAACTACCAAAATAAAGAAGAGTGTGATTATTGTGTTACTAGTATTCTTGATTATAATCTTGACGTAAATTGGCACGATCTTCACATATTCAATTACTATAGCGAAGGGACATGTTGCGCGCCTCTCAGGATGACCCTATTAATGATGAAAAACATGTTCAAATTACATATGTAGCTGTATATGTATCTCTCTAAATGATATTATTACATATATAACCAATGAATATCTGGAACGATTAGATACATTATAACGAGAAAAGGGATTTAAAACTTATATAATTGCAATATTATTTGTAACTGAAATGATTAATTGACACACACTTAGCTGATTAGAAGCTATGTCATGCATAAACGTTAAAAAAATCACACTTTCTAATGAAGGGAATAACTAAGATAGCAGATCCGACCAAATTAAATACTGTACGCAACCTAACGCCAAAAACTGGATATTATGTTTCATCATTCTGGCATGTCTAATGGCCTCAGATGCACAGTTAGTCAACTTGATTAAACTATGTAATTTCTAAGTGTTGTTTATTATTATTATTATTATTTAATTAACTACTTTTTCCTATATTTTTCCGGTATAAATTTTCAATCCATTACTTTCATTTAAAAATTCAATGTACTACATAGAGAATTTGTTTTATTCTCGTCAATTGTTTAGTTATAAGTGCAAAGGTCCTCTTCCCTGTTCCGGGTAGAATGGCAATGTTCTTTTTCGTATTTTCATACTGTTGGTAATAGAAATATATTTCTTACGATACCATTCGTAACACATTAAATTAGGACTGAGGATAAGGGCATAAGTGATATGTAAGGGCATAAGTGATATATATGATGGGGGCATAAGGATAAGTGTTAGTAATTAATTTTCTAGAAGGCACAATCTAGATCTTTATTAATAAATAATACTGTACGTTAAAAGGGTGAAAAACCAGACGTTTGAGACCCACGAACACGCCAGTATTTCTAACTATAATGCTGAATCACTCAGTATAGTTCTATTTATTTTAAGTTCATTCAGCAATGTATTTGGATAGCTGTCATTAAGTTAATTATTTTCCTGGTATTCAGAGTCGTCCTTCAGATAGTTTTTGGCATGTAGAAGGCATTGACTCTTTGAGCATTAAATAATAGTTATGCAAAATATCTGTTTGTAGATAGATATTTAAATATCTCATATCTTTTTATCTTATGCAACAGTAAAAAATCAACATAAATTTATAAAATTTGCTACAGCAGCTCTTTAATTCGTCGACTACACGACGGAAAAAGACGAGTCCAACTTCACATGTTTCAAAGTTTAATAAGCCTTATCTTCATTTTGCTCGCTTTCATAGGCAGTTCCTACACGATAGTTTATTCAACATGCATGGCTCCTCTGTTGTTAAAATAATTCTTGCACTGTTAAAAGTTGTGCGCTGGGTTGAACCATCTTTTGGTGTTGCAGTAGCTGCAATCATAAGATGGTGATATCTCGTTCTAACATTTGGAGCTCCATTTGAAACATAGCTCCAAATGTTGGTACAATATTTCATCACCTCTGGTTGCAGCTACTGCAGCACCAAAAGATGGTTCAAAGTGGCATAAAATTATTAACAGTGTACTATAATTTTCAGATTCACTTTTTAAGGAGTTTGTAGGGTATTTATGACTTAAACGATGCAATCCATTTCGAAAATTCAATAACCTTTAACTTTCTTTTGCTGATTTCAAAAGTATCTCCTACGATCCACCCACCCATTTGTATGACATTTCTTCACGCGGCAGCATGCTTGATTTCCAATAATAAAAATTTCGACAATTCTTGTTCTGATTTATAGATTCTTTTGTTAGATGAATTTTAGGGTGTTGCGTATGGGAATACAGCCGCTTGTAAAAATACAATTAATGTGTTTCAGTATGAATTTTATAAATTTATACGCTCTTCATACCTCTTACCTCTACCTGCGATGGTATTCAAGGAACTTATTTTTAATGTTTCCTGATTATTTTCCTTGCTGTTCTTTTCTTTTTCTGTTCAAATTGTATGAGGTTAAAACATTGGCACTGGCTTTATGAAAAAATTGTGCACTCTCTACATGAGAAAATTCGTTATGGATTGTTTAATCCATAGAAATTTACAAAGATGAAAATTTCATTTAATTTCTGAATAAAACATGTTTTATAAGTAAGAAATTAACATAAACTTTTCATTAAATATTTTACAATATTAAATTATTGTACAAGATTCAAGAGAGTACATTATCCGATTTTTGTAAAGAAACTATTATTATAGTCTGGGAGGCAGCCACATTTTTTAGTTAACCATTTCATCAAGCTGATCTTCAAATGTGGATTGATCTAACTTAATCAATCATGAAAGTAGCCGCCAGCTGTCACGACAGCGGTGAATGCGGCCAAAGGAGCCCCAACATCCTCCAGTCAAAGCTAAATAAACGGGAGCTCGATTACGGGTATTACCTTGTCCGGCGGCATATATCTTTAAACATCCGTAATCGAGCTCTCGTTCATTTTGTTTTGACTGGTGGTGTTGGAACTCCTAAGTCCGCTTCCACCACTGTCGCGACTGGCGAGTACCGTCGGCTACTTTCGTGATTGATTAAGCAAGGTGAATCACAACTTTGAAGATCAGTTTGAACGTGTACGGCCAGTGCATTCCCTGTGCCCTTGCTTGACAGAGACGTCGGTTTACGCCCTGATCAACTGTCTGTACATATCACGTTCGCAAACTCCTGACAAACCCTTTTGAATGATCCTACTTTTAACGATAAACTTTATATTTTTAATTTCAAAGGTGTAAAAAATAGAATTGTACGATGTTTAGAAGTTAAAAAATTTGTAATAAAAACGAAATCGATTTCGCAGTTATTGCCACCATCAATATGACATCAGCGTTATTCACGGATATGTTTTTGCTTCATAATATAGAGTGTCTTGTTTCAGTGTGGTACCTGTTTGATTGGTTCAAAATATATTTAATAGACTTGAAAAAACCGAGAGTTTAGCAGTTATGTATCAGTATTAAAAAAACAGTCATATTTTATAAAATTTTATGAAATAATGATAATTATTATTATCGTTATTATTATTATTATTATTATTATTACTATTATTATTAATAATAATTTCGCAACAATCACTAGAATAGATAGTAAAAAGAGCAAAAGAATTGAAAAAAGACGTACATGATAAAGGCATAAAAATAAAACATAACTAGACCAAAAAAAAAAAAAAAAAAAGAAGAAGAAAGAAAAAGAAAAAAGAAAACAGAAATACTGGTTATTTCTTGCAAGACTATATTCTTATTTTTAGGGGGGGGGGGGAGAGAATACGGCTTTGTTAAATTATACGGCATTTCTGTGAAAATCGAAAGTTAAATGCATAAATAAGAAAATTCGAAGAATAAATGAGAAAGGGAAAGAAAAAACAGTGATTAGGAGATATTTGAGTGTTTCGAAGAATACTTTTTATTGAGGGTCAGTAAGTCACAACACGGCGTTCCGCAGACCTCTGGATAGCCTTGACCCATCCGATTCACTTACACTGCCCGAGATGTGCCGCCATTCTGGGCTATCTAGCTAGGTCATGTCGATGAAAACAGGCATCTGTAATTTCTGCATGTATCTTAAAAGACTAAAGTAAGTTTCTGTTTGCTAAAAATGTGTCAGGTAACATAAATGTGTAATACAATCAGATAGTATAAATGTGTAACGAATAAAGGAAGAAATCGCCCGAAATTGAAAACCAAACAGAGGCGTGGGGATAAATCTTCATAAAAACATTTTTTTACTCAATATATTGTTTCTTAATTTTAGATACAATTGAGGGGGTCGGGGCAAGAAAGTGCCAAGCCACAGTTTTGGTGAAATAAATCTAACACTGTAATCTGTTGTTTAATATTGTAAATGATAATGTCCTACATATAATTTGTTTCTAAAATCACTTGGTGGTAGCATATGTCCCATGTTTATGCTTGCCCCAAATGTTTATGCTCCCAATGAAGATAGCTAATTTAGAAAAAAGTAATAGTAATGTCATTAAAGTTATGCCATATTGTTACTCAGAATATCTCAAATGTTACTAAGACATTGGCAAAAAAGTTATGTTATATATCTTGATTTAATTATTTGATCAAATTTTCAAATTAAAATAACTCAGAAGTTCAAAAATAGTGCTTAGCACTCTCTTGCCCCGACCCCCTCAATTGTGCTATAATAATGTTTAGTGTTATCTGGAACTAAAAATTATAAGATAAGTCAAAATATTTAAATGTTTTACTTTGCAGACCTTTTAAAAATTTGGAAAACTTTGTCCCTTTCTCCATTATGTGCAATTGAAGAGGGGCATACATGTAAAGGAGAGAAAAATTATAAGGAATTACATTTTTAAGAATATTATACTTTCACATTCCTCGGAATTACATTTTAAAGAATATTATACCTTCACACTCCTCGAAATAATATTTGTTAGAATTTTCTCCTAACTTTCCCCAAATCTCGAATTCAAATATGGATCTGCGAAATGGTACTGTGCTTCTCCCCACTTCAGACGCTAATCGGGTTCTGCAGAGTAGGATGTCTTTCAGCAGGGTTTGCGCAATAAACGGAAAACCTGGAAAGTTCAGGAAATTTCAAAATAGACTCCAGATGTCTAGAAAATATCAAGACAATACAAACATATTCAGTTAGTCAGGGAGAAACCAGGAAAACAGTTCAGGTTGGGGATCATAATTATGTTACAAGCTATCAAAGGTTTGAGGACAAAGTAAGAATTTTTTTTTTCTTACTGTAGAGTAAAAGATATATGGAAATACACAAATTTCTGACTGTTGTTTTAACTTATATCACTTTCTGAGCCAAAATTTAATAAAATATTGTCAAGTATCTTCAAATAAATTTTAAAACATATTTTTCTTATGTTTCTACATCACATCTGCTGTTAATTAATTATAATGTTTGTGCGTCTTATAAAATTAATAAAAAAAATATTTAAAATTCTTAACAGGTCATCGACAGTTCCTTTTATCCTACGCAAGGTTCATTTTCAAGGATTTTTCTTTGTTTATGACTAAGACGATAATTTGAGGAATACGCATTTTGCGTTGAAGGACATCGTTGGCGAACCAACAGAAGTTAAATTATATTCTCCGGGAACGTGATCCATTAATCTGGATGACAGAATTTTCCTTTGTTTTCGAATGAAATAGTCTTACCAACCTTAATAAATTTAGAATTCTTCGTTGGAAAAAACCACGACAAAGAAAAGGCAAACGCGCATGTAATTATAATAAAAATACACACCTTTATAATAAACGCACATACTGTTTTATATATGTAAGTATTTTCTAGATTTCTGTTTTCCAAAGTTGGACTGAACAGGGCTTCACTGTTGCCTGATGTCCGCTGTTGGAAATGCATAGATTATGAAACACTTTCCAACATCTTACAAAATATTATTAAAAAATTTAATTTTTCCAAGCAATGAAACGAGATGTCTAAAAGCAATTTAAAAAACACATAACTCATTACAAATTGATTTTCGGAAATTGCTGCCCATATCCGGTAATGTGTGCGAATTATTTCGTGCAGCAGTGTATATGAATATAAAATTTATACACACCACGTAATACACAAATTAGATAATTTTAAAAATCCATACTACAACGGGAAACGCACTTCCAGTAATTATCGATCAGAGTCAGTCCTGTAACTGAATCCTTTTGTGCGTCTCTGTAAATGAATGATAAATGCTACGTATTACATATTCTATAGAAAACATGTTGTATATGATGAATACCCTCAGTGATCCTTTTTAATTTCCTTATGTTTGAAGCATCATAATATCATTCAAATGCACCGCAAATGACTTTTCCACATAAATCATAATATAATAGCATTCTTTTCTGCATCCCTGTAAACGAACTATAAAGATTATATGCTCCATATTCCCGAGAAAGCATGTTGTACTCCCTCTCAGTTATGCAAATCAATCTCATTGTGTTTGAAATGTTAATGCACCGCAAGCAATTTTCCCCCATAGTAATGTAATGTAATTATTTTGTGCATCCCTGTAAACGAACTATAAATGCTACACACTTCCCCTTCAATACCAAATATTCTATAGTATACCTCAATGACATATACAGAGTGATTATAAAAAAAACTATCCCGATATATGAGCCCCTAACTGTCATATCGTTCACAGAAACTGAATGAAATTTTGGTTTAAAGTACTTTGAGGTATGCGCTCAAGAATCATGTGAAAAACAACAGTTAAATTCTAACAATTACGGTTACAGTGACAAAATTTCGAAAATTTCAAATGGCAACACCTATTTTTTTTATTGGAATGGGATCTTCATAGTGAAAAACCATAAAACGCGTTGGAACGGTACCTGTATCACGAAAATTATACCGGCGTTAGACAGACTAAGAAAAATACTGAAAACAACCAATAAGGACAGAGAAGCAACAGAAAACAAAACATTTTATTGTGTTTCATACATTTTCCATTTCACACACGACGACACTTTACATGCGGCAGATGGTGGATACCACTGAACAATAAAATATTTTACTTTGTTTTTGTTTACCCTTTATTGGTTGTTTTCACTTTTCTTCTTAGTCTGTCTAGCGCCGGCGATTTTCGTGCTACAGGTACCGTTCCAAGGCTTTTGATGGATTTTTCCCTATGAAGATCACATTACAATAAAAAAAAAAATAGGTGTTGCCATTTGAAATTTTCGAAATTTTGTCACTGTAACCGTAACTGTTAGAATTTGACTGTCACATGATTCGTGAGCGCATACCTCAAAATACTTTAAACCAAAGTTTCATTCAGTTTCTGTGAACGATATGACAGTTAGGGGTTTATATATCGGGATAGTTTTTTTTATAATCACCCTGCAGATACTACATGACAGTCCGAGTATATTTACGATAGTTAGAGCACGGGCAGACGGCCAGATCGCCAGATCGCCAAACCTAATTCATAAATACTTTTCAGCTATGTTGGAAAACGTCAAAAAGATCATCTTATAATATCGTATCGCTATTTTTCTTAAGACTGAGATTATTTTGAGAAATGTAGTAGGTAATGCCATAGTTGCGTTAAAAAGTTTAAAAAAACTTCTAAACTTTTTTTTCCATGCTTTTTGAAGAAAAGAAAAAGGGAAAAAAACTGTAACTAAACAGTCTAAAAGTCATCAATGAAAAACATTAGTCAGTTGATTCGGCATCTGTTTTTGCACACGGATAGAGACACTGATAGAAACTGTGAGGCCCGGTACAGATTATACTTACCCCCACCTCCACCTCCTTCCTACATGCATATATAATCCGCGGACGTTAATTTGATCGATGTCCTTCAAAGTGTTCGCGATGCTATGGGGAAAGAGAGTTGCTAACAAATGCTGGAAAAGCGTTATTTAATGAAAAAAAACTAGATTATGCTAGTTTCTAATAGTGATTATCATCTTAATTAACGAATAAATTCATCTTAATTCATAATTTGCTTAAGTTATCGTCAGGCGACTATAGTATAAATAAAATCCAAGGGGCCAGATGCAACTGCATCGGGTCGGGTAACCCGATTTCACCTGACCCCGACCTAATCCCCGGGTCTTTTCAACCCGATTTTTCAAAAGAAAGTCTAGAATATTGTTTCAGATAGAAAACTATATACAGTGGACGCTCGTTAATTCGAACTCAAAGGTCAACAGAAATAAGTTCGAATTATCCGAAGTTCGAATTATCCGATGTTAAGAGAAAATATAACTTAAAAAGTGTATCACCGAAGAAGAAAAATATTCTAGTATGTATAACCCCAGAAAATATATTATACTATGTTCTTTAAAATGAAACACATTAAAAAGCAATAAAGACTTCCCTTTATCATAAAATGAAGTAGTAGGTGCGCAGTAGAAAGAAAATTTTAATTAAAAATATGAATGACACTTTTGGGAAAAACTTCGATTTGAAGTAAACATTTCAATTTATTTTCAGAGGAAGGTTTCATCTGAATATATGCATTCAGAATTTTTATACAGTCCATTATGACTTGGTCATTAGGACGGTTAACAGTCTCTGCATTCTCTTCTGAATCGGATAAAGTCTCTGCTTTTTCATCTTCTCGGATAGTTTTTATTATGTCATCGTCGCTCAGTTTTCCACAGACTTCTACGTCTTCATCTACCCTTACATAATCAGAAAAAGTAACGTTAAAACATTTAAAAATTTAATTCAGGAAAATCGTTATCAATATCGTCACATTCTTCGATATGATTGTTCTTTTAATGTGTGCATTAATTTAGCATGACAAAAGCAATTACTAATTCTGCTTTTTTTAGCAGCGTCCCATGCAGCGTATAGATCATTTATAGCTGTCAGCAGAGTAATGTCGTAATTTTCACCACAATCTAAAGAAAAATTATTTGTTTTAAGAGTCTTTTATGATAATTTGTTTTAAGATTCTGGATGATTGCTTGATCCATTAGTTGTAGCTTCTCAGTTGTGTTTGGCGGCAAATATTCAACCTATATGGATCTCAGTTCTGGAAGGTTATTGTGGCAGCTTGCGTTATCCACAAATAAGAGAAGAGAATTTTACGCTTTTGTCTCGAAAACTGCTTATCTATTCCTTTTAACCAGCTACTGAAGATGTCTAGTGTCATCCATGCTTTTGCATCGGATACATAATCAACTGTGGCAGTGTTTTAATTCCTTTAAAACACCGTGGATTCTTGGACTTTCCAATCACTAATAATTTAAGCTTTTCTTTCCCATCCATATTAGCACAAAATAAAGCTGTAATCCTATCTTTACTGCTTTTACCTCCTACGCAAGTTTCCTCTTTAAAATGTAATGTCTTGTTTGGCAAGAGTTTATAAAAAGTGCAGTTTCGTCCGCATTAAAAATATCTTTCGGCAGGTGAGTAGATAAAAGCCCTGGCAGTTTCCTACCGAAATTAGTGCATACGTCTTCGCTTACATCAGAGCTTTGGCCACATGCAGTTTGATAAGAAATATTGTGCTTTGACTTAAATCGAGAAAGCCATCCATCACTGCATTTAAAATCTTCAATACCCATTCGACTTGCCAATTCATCATGCTTCGTCTGCACTAGGGGTCCTTTATCGGAAAGTTTCGAGATCTAGCATTCTGAAACCATGGCAATAGAGCTTTTTCTAGATTTTCTTGGGACGCATTTCTCATGCGTTTCCTTCCTCTAGCAAATTTAGATTTTTCCCATGAATCTAAAATTGATTCCTTGTTTTTCAAATAAGTTGACAAGGTATTTTTTTAATTCCATAGTCAGCTGCTAACTTTGTTTTACATTCGCCATTCTCCTCTTTCTTTAAAATTTTTACCTTTGTCTCCAAAGTTAGGGTTTAGCACTTTCCACTTGTAGACATCCTAAATTTTTATAGGGTCACACCACACACTGAGGAAGAAAAACTAGAGCACATTAACTTGTCTGCCCTGTAGTCATAACTGACGCAGCCCCCTAGAATCTGTAGTAAAGACTGTTCTTTTTTTCTGAAATTCTAAGAAAATCGATAACAAATAAAAAATGATAGCGCACCCCTCCCCTCCGTCGTTTTTCTTCTTCCCGCCCGCTCTGTTTCTACTCACGCGGGTGGATTCCGCTTGGCGGTTGGGGGGTGGGGGGGAGGAAAAGTACCTTGGAGTGTTTTTACTTTAAGTTTTTAACTACCGTGGGTGGCGCGCTTGGAAAAGAAATACAGATGATTTTGACACACAAAATAATAAATACAGCTTGCTTTTTTCTCCGTTAAACGAGATTTTTTTTTTTTTTGTCAAATTTTTAGTTCGAATTAACCAAAGTGATAAAAATCAGTTCGAATTAATGAGATATTTTTAAAATTAATTCCAATACAAGTTTTTGGGGGCTTTTGGATTAGTTCGAATTAACCGAAAGTTCGAATTAACGAGCGTCCACTGTATATGAATATGAATGAGTCTACATGTTCATTTTTGTACATAAAAGATAGGATTGATATTGGAAGTATGATTTTAGACTATTTTTTTCATGATTGTATTAAATTATAGATTAGTTTTCTTTGATTTCGGGTTTTAGGTCTGGTTCGGGTCGACGAATTTTTTTTTTTTTTTGTCGTATTTGGGCCTGGTTTCTGGTTGACTTTAACCAGAATTACTCGACCCGCGCAGGACTCTACTTCTGACCTCCCCATCCCCTGTCAGCGGCACCCCTGTTCTCGAGAGCTACACAGAGCGGGTCCTATTTTATTTGTTTTCTCAAAAAAATTTACATTTATTTAATCAGGCGTATAAAATTTCAATTTTTTTAAAAATCAGTATACTTTTACCCTCTTTCTTATAAAATATTAAATAATCGCGAATGTTATTTTAAATATTCAACAGGTCATCGACATTCAGATTTCTCCTACGCAAGGCTTCACTTTCAAGGATTCTTTATTTACGACATAAATGATAATTTGAGGAAAACAGATTTTGCGTTGAAGGACACCGCTGCCAATCCACGAAACATCTCAAGATCAAAAATTTTTCTGCGAATACGATCTATTATTATAAGTGACAGTGAAATTTTGCTATTCTGTCTGTTTCATTCATTAGAGTTGCTTCTGACTATTAAAGGACGTTAAAAAGAAGAATGTTTAATTTATATAGACCAAATGATCTAAACAGGGCTAGAGTCCTGCATTGGATCGTGTAGCTCGATTTTACTAGAAACCGACCCGAGGATCAGGTCGGGTTGACTTTAATTGTTTCAAACTGGGATTTGACTCTTGCAATTTGGGTTCGAGTTAATACGATTTTTGAAAAAGTCTATAGTTTTTCAAAGGATAAAATATTTAATTGAATATTAATGAGTATGTAAACTTCATTTTTCTAAATAAAAGATAAAAACGATATTACAGATACATTGTAGACTATTTTTCCATAATTTTATTAAAATATGGATTCATTTTCTTTCATTTCGCGTTCTGATTAGGTTCTGGTTTAAGTATTTCGGGTTTGGGTTGTGTTTCAAGTCAACGATTTTTTTATTTTTATTTGTCGTGTTTTGGGATAACTTGAAATAGAACTTTTGGCTTCGAGTCGGGTATAACCAGTCCCGATCATAAAAATCCCTTAAATTGTGTTCAAATTTTCAAACAATTTTTATTTTTTGTTCCCTTTAATGGTCTAAAAATTTAAATTATGTGACATTTTGAAGCGAATATTTATGCAAAACATGTGACTGCATAGGCTTAACTCTCATACAGTTTTAACCACATTGTTGCCACCATCGTTATGACGTTAGAATTACTAACCATATGTTTTTAGCTCACAGGCTATCAAAGCCTGAGAGCTAATGTGCCCGCCCGTTCTGTATGTATGTATGTATGTATGTATGTACGCATGTATGTACGTAACGCGATAACTCTTGATAGAAATAAGCGTTTTGCTTCAAATTTTGGATATAGGTTCCTTATGATAAGGCGCTTCCCTGATTAGTTTTGGGGGCTCGTTGGTTAAGTATAAAGGGGAAAAGAGGGGCTAATCCCCCCCCCCCCTTAATTTAAATAACTGGGTTTTTCATGCAGAATTATCCGATTTTCTTCAAATTTTGTATGTAGGTTAATGGTGATAAGGCGCTTTCCTAATTGGTTTTGGGGATTCATTGTTTAAGTATAAAGGGGGAAACAGGGGGCTAACTCCCCCCTTTAATTTAGATAAATGGATTTTTCCTGAAGAATTCTGCGATTTTCTTCACATTTTGTAAATAGGTTAATTGTAATAAGGCACTTTCTGATTAGTTTTCGGGGTTCTTTGGTTAAGTATAAAGAGGGTAAAGGGGGGTGGGGGGCTTATCCTCCCCCCTTAATTTAGATGAATGTGTTTTTCATGGAGAATTATCCGATTTTCTTCAAATTTTGTATATAGGGTCATTGTGGTAAGGAGCTTCCCTAGTTAGTTTTGGGGATTCATTGGTTAAGTATAAAGGGAGATACGGGGGGGGGGGGTAATCCCCCTTCATTTACATAAATGGGTTTTTCATGCAGAATTACCCGATTTGCTTCGAATTTAGTATATATGTTCATTGTAATAAGGGGCTTCCCTGATTAGTTTTGGGGGTTCAATGGTTAACTATAAGTGGGTGGGGGAACAGGGGGGGGGGTGATCCGCCCTTAATATATTGTTGATTTCTTTATTTTTCGAGGGGCTTCTTTCAAATTCTTTGATATAAGTGTATAATATACAATTAGTTGGAATAGCCTGTGAGCTCAATGCCCTCAGTTTAACTGGGCAGTTTTCTTTTTACTTTAACCATTCAAAAATATTATAATATACTGTTAAATAAATTTTAATATGATAATCGCAACGAAATTAAATATATTTTCGAAAAGATGCATTCATATTATTTAGTGTTTGGTTAATGAAATACTCCTTTTTTAGCTCACAGGCTATCAAAGCCTGAGAGCTAATGAGCTCGCCCGTTCTGTACGTACGTATGTATGTATGTACGTATGTATGTACGTAACGTGATAACTCTTGATAGAACTAACCGTTTTGCGTCAAATTTTTTTATAGGTTCATTTTAATAAGGTGCTTCCCTGATTAGTTTTGGGAGTTCATTGGTTAAGTATAAAGGGGGAAAGAGGGGGTAACTTCCCCTAATTTAGATAATGGGTTTTTCATGCAGAATTATCAGTTTTTCTTCAAATTTTGTATATAGGTTCATTGTGGTAAGGTGCTTCCCTAATTATTTATGGGAATTCATTAGTGAAGTATAAAGGGGGGAAACGAAGGTGTAACCCCCCCCCCTTAATATAAATGGGTTTTTCATGCAGAATTATCCGATTTTCTTCAAATTTTGTATATAGGCTCATTGTGATAAGGTGCTTGCCTGATTAATTTTGGGCGTTAATTGGATAAGTATAAAAGGGGGACACGGGGGGCTAACCCGCCTTTAATTTACATAAATGGGTTTTTCATGCAGAATTATCCGATTTTCTTCAAATTTTGTATATAGGCTCACTGTGATAAGGCGCTTCTCTGATTAGTTTTGGGGGTTCATTGGTTAAGTATAAAGGGAAAAAAGGGGGTTAATCCCCCGCCCTCTTAATTTAGATAACTGGGTTTTCCTTACAGACTTATCCGATTTTCTTCAAATTTTGTATATTGGTTCATTGTGGTAAGGAGCTTTCCTGGTGAGTTTTGGGCGTTCATTGGTTAAGTATAAAGGGGGTAACAGGGGGACTAATCCTCCCCCTTACTTTAGCTAAATGGGTTTTTCATGCAGAATTATCTGATTTGCTTCAAATTTTGTATATAAGTTCATTGTAATAAGACGCTTCCCTGGATAATTTTGGGTGTTCATTGGTTAATTATAAGGGGGGGGATGATCCCCCCTTATTATATTGTCGATTTCTTTATTTTTCGAGGGGCAATATTTTTTTTTTTTTTTTTAAATAAGACTATATAATATACAATTAGTGTGAATAGCCTGTGAGCTCAATGTCCTCAGTTTAACTGGGCAGTTTTCTTTTTGTTATTTTATAATATAGATTGTAAGAGAATAGGATAGCAATCAGTCGGGTTTTTAATTTTGTTCAATTAAATTGTTTTAGAAATATTGAAATGTATATCAAATTGAATTCTTTTTATCAAGAAATCGCTTGAATGACATGTTATTTAATGACGAAAATTATTACATCAGCATTTTTAAACAATATTTTATGAAGATGAAGTTTCGATTTAAATAGTGATTAATAACAGGGTTAATAAAGTAGACTCCCTAAATCCGCAGGTTGTTGCAGGTGTAAACAATGAAACTTAGAGTTAAGATGTAGAAAAAAGATTTTCAAGATTTTTTAAAATTTTTTATATCATTCCGTACACATTTTAATATGTAATTCTGGTTAATATGACTGAACTCATGCTCTCTCATAGAGAAAATAGAAATTTATTTCCGAAAAAATTAAAGTTGGTGATGATACCAGTGGCGATCACGATCTTTTTACCAAATACAGTTATTAATTAATCAAGCTTTTTTTGGTTATTAAGTCTGCCTAAACATGAAATAAAACCTCGTTATTTTATGATTTTGGATGTAAATTATTAGAGTTATTAATAAGCATGTATTATTATTATGATTATTATTATTATTTTTAGAGTACCTTTATGAGGCAAGATTCATTGAACAATTCAAGAACAATTTCTCATTATTATGCACATTTAGCTATGCATTATTAATTATTTACTTGACCTTTTGATATTTTAATCACCTTTTTAATTTTTCTTAATTTTTATTAGTTTACTTAATTATTTCAATATTTTACTTTATTGTAAGCATTCATTATAATTTCAAGTGAATTATTACATTCAAATTACTGTTTAAAAAATGTAAACAAAACAATGACCAGAAATCTGCAAATTCCAAAATCTGCAAAAATCTCTTGTCCCAAGATATGCGGATTTGAGGGAGTCTACCGTACTGCATTACAAACTTTTTAATATTTGACACAATCATGTGTGAGGCATGTTTCAAAAACTTTCAATTCTTTAGTATTTTTCAATAGCAAATTTTTGTTGTAATAGTAATTTTTTTTTAATAAACCAATGTTAAAAACAGCATTCGGTTTTTTACTTTCTTCTATCTTTACAAGAAGAAAGTATTGGATTCATGAAAATTTTCGACTTCCGGTTTTCGACGGATTTATACGTTTTAGAAGGTCCTGAACACGATTTGAGTGTTTTTAGAAAATGTCTGTCTGTGAGTCTGTCTGTGACTCTGTCTGTATGTGACAAAAATTTTGTGGGCACTCTATCTCAATAACTAATGCTCGGAATTTAATAAAACTTTAGATTCAGTTAGTCCCTGATATAAATTGGGGCTGATTAGTTTTTGGTAAAAATCGCCCGGCAGGTGGCGCTGCTATGCAGCATTTTTCGCGATTTCTGCAATAGCTCTATCTCAAGAACTAATGCTCGGAATTTAATAAAACTTTAGATTCAGTTAGTCCCTGATATAAATTGGAGCTGATTAGTTTTTGGTAAAAATCGCCCAGCAGGTGGCGCTGCTATGTAGCATTTTTCGCGATTTCTGGAATAGCTCTATCTCAAGAACTAATGCTCGGAATTTAATAAAACTTTAGATTCACAGTTAGTCCCTGATATAAGTTGGTGCTGATTAGTTTTTGGTAAAACTCGCCTGGCAGGTGGCGCTGCTATGCAGCATTTTTCGCAATTTCCGCAATAGCTCTATCCCAAGAACTAATGCTCGGAATTTAATAAAACTTTAGATTCAGTTAGTCCCTGATATAAATTGGTGCTGATTAGTTTTTGGTAAAAATCGCCCGGCAGGTGGCGCTGCTATGCAGCATTTTCCGCGATTTCCGCAATAGCTCTATCTCAAGAACTAGTGCTCGGAATTTAATAAAACTTTAGATTCAGTTAGTCCCTGATATAAATTGGTGCTGATTAGTTTTTAATTAAAATTGCCCAGCAGGTGGCGCTGCTATGCAGCATTTTACAGGATTTACACAGTCATGTATCAAGAAATAATGCACGGAATTTAATAAAACTTGAGTTTCAGCTAGACCTTGATATAAATTAGTGCTGATTCTTTTTAGTGTATGCGAAACCTGTGTGAGATAGAAGAAAGTTTTGGGATTGGCACATCCGACTAGTTTTTATTGTGTTATTTGGTTGTGCAAATGAATTTAAAATAGTTAGTGAGAAACAAGAGATATATAAGAGGAACGTTTCATCACAACATTGCTCCAAAAGCTATTAGTTGCTAGGAGAATAAATTTTAATGGTGTGTAGCATATCTAGTTGGTAGTATATTTCACTATCGAAATTTTCCCAAGTTATATCTGACAAGGTATGTTTTATCCAGGGGCGTGCACAGAAATTGTGAAGCCCGAAATTTAAGCTTATGGGCCTCCTCATATTTGATATGTGCATATATACTTTATACGAAATCAGCCCCTGTATGCCTTATTTGTACGATGCTCAATAGTTTCTGATAAAACGCAAATTCTCTGAAAAATATTTCAATTTAATAGTGATTGCAGCTGTTGTGTTCCCAAAAATAGTTCCCATATTCTCCCTGAAATTTTAAAAAGATAAAATTTTGACCTATATTTTCTTTCAGAGAGACCTGTATTCTAGTTTTCGCAAAGTATCACAAAAAAAAAAAAAGAAAAAAAAAAAGGTGAAGAATATGCGGTGGATGTCTTAGTAAAAGATATTAAATGTTATTCTTATTTGAGAACTCATATACAAATTTTCCGATTATGAAGAATTTCGGCTATTTTAGGAACACGTGTTAAAGGATATTTTTTTAATTACTAGCAAATATTTAAAGATTCTGTTTGCCATTTTTAAATGCTAAAACTTTGGTATATAATGTACCAGGCGTTAAAGGGGAACCTGTTTATGTTTTTCTAATTTTGATTTAATATTTAACAAACACAAGTAAAGATTATTTTTTCAACATTTAGAAAAAAAAAATTAAATTAGTAAATCAATTTGTAAAACGGATAATCTGGATAAAACAAGAAATGTAGTAAAAAAAAAAAAAAAGAAACTGAAATATAAATTTTCCTTAGCTCTTCAATTGTATATATTAACACGCCTGCAGTAATTTAAATAATGCAAAACTATTTAAAATTCACGTAGTTGTAATATTTTTTTAAGTATGCGGAAATCAACTTAAAAATACATAAAATACATGGTATGAAACATATTTGTGACTTTTTTTTGTTGTTTTCTGTAGAATATAGCTGACAGATATTTGTAAATTTAGATGTAAAATAAAATAATTGCTTTATAAATCAATAAAAAATTTGATTCCCCCGCAACCCCCAGATTTTCCATAAGCTATTTCTCTTCTTTTTTAAACTTCTTCTGTTGAGATGTAACGTACATTAAGTTATTAGTGTATTAGTGGGCATAGAAAATATACTGTTAACAAAAGAACAAATGTGGGCAGTAGGTAAATAAAAGGTTGATAACCTCTGATTTAGATATAACAATTATAAATGTTATCTCCCCCCCCCCCTCCCCCCTTCCTCTTTCTTTTTATCTTGTGCATATCAAAGTTTTATATGCACAAAAAATAAGATATCGATCGAGATAAATTTTTCCTATTTATTTCTGAAATTTTTTATCTCCAAGCAAACTATAGAATGAGTTTTCGAGTTCTTTAATAAAGGTACAATTGTACTCTAAATACTGAAATTCTTTTTTTTTTAGGATATATTTTTGTTCAGTGTATACTAACGGAAACAGTATATATATATTTTAAATTATTTATAGTCTGCTCGAGGAAAAAAACTGAAATGCAAATTTTCAACAACTGTTGTTACAACTGTTGAATAGCTGTTGTTTCATTCAATATTGTTGCTAAAACATAAATTATTGCAAATTCAGACATTTGATTATAAAGAGAAACTTTGGTTAATTAGGTAAAGACACAAGAATAGACAAGAATTAGGTTTGTTCGAATTTTAGGTTTACATATTGTGGATACATTTGTATCAACTTACTGATCTCGTTATAAAAACGATTCTCATCTACATTTTAAATCTAAATAATTTAACAGACTTTTTCATCACTGTCTGTGGAGTGAGTGCAAGTAGATGGAGAATGACAGTTCTACCCCAGCAGCAGCAGGTGGAGGTGCGGAGGAAATTTTTTTGTCTTATAGTACGATGTATAAATTCGAACTTAAAATGTAGGGTGGGGCGAAAGGGTGTGCTATAAGAGAGGGGGTTCTGAGAGAGGGAGTCTACTATAGTAGGGGAGTAATTTTTTTAGGGGGGGCTTAAATTTTTAAAATTGTCTTATAGTACGAGGTATCGGTGATGGTAGAGTACGACCACTATCCCTCTACCTCCCCCCATGCCCCTCCCTCTCCCCCCTTGCCCCCCCCTACCCCCTTTTTTTAATTTTAGGAGAGAGAAAGTTTAAAGTGGTGTCGCCCTCTATCGTAAGGTTTAATAGTTATGGAATACGAAATAGACTGTTTCTTCAAAAGAATTTTGTTATAGCATACTATAAAATATTTTAAAGCATCTCACCAAACTGCTTACAATTGAAATATTTAGTTATAGCATGCATTAAATAAATAATTTTAAAGTTTCTTAGCAAACTGTTTGCAAAGGAAATATTTAGTTATAACATAGCACTTAATAATTAATTTTAAATTTTTTTACCAAACTGTTTGTAATGGAAATATTTAGTTATCGCATAGCATTTAATAAAATTTTTTAAATTGTGTTACAATACTGCTCGCAAAGGAATTTGTAAAAGAATTTTGTTATAGCATAACACTAAATAAATAATTTTAAATTTTTTTACCAAACTGCTTCTAATGGAAATATTTAGTTATAGCATAGCACTTATTAACTAATTTTAAAGTGACACATGTAAATAATTATAGTTAAAAACCGACATATGGGCAGGCACACGGACAAGCAGGGAGGCAGGCAGACAGGCAGACAGACAGATACAGAGAACTATTTGTTACGTACACACACAAGCATGCATATTCGAAGTGAACTAATAAAATACAAGACGTGCATACGTCTTAAAACATATTTTTATTCACAGAATGTAAGAATTTAAGAAAATATTAAATTTCGATTACAACTTTCACTTTGAAATAGCGTAGTCCCTTTTTAAAAATTATTAGCTTTTAACAAACATTTAAATGAAGCGGGGTTCGAACCGCGAACCTGACAAAATGATCTCATGATGTGTTGATTTGCAGTAGGTTTAAACGAAGACACCATGAGACCATGTTTATTAGACACGATTTAAGATATATAAGAAAAGGTGTCACGTGATTGAACATATTGGATTATTACTATGCCAGTACTAATGATTATTATATATTTTGAAAAATAATTTAAGCTTTACGATAAACTTTAATGTTTAAACTTGCAAACACATTGGAATGTATTTATAACATATAAAATAACCTTGTAAAAGGTTGGTTGGTTTATTGGTTTTATAAAGCAAAGCGTATCTTACCAATTTGCATACAAGAGATTCTGTAACATAAATTATATAATATAATAAAGCAAATTTTAACTTACCAAGTGGGGTTTAAGGTTACTGTAATAGAATTTTTAATTATATACTTTAAAAAAGAAAGTTTAACTTACCATTATGTTTATGGTTGGATTCGAACTGTCAACCTGTTGACTTGCTTCCAAATGCGCTCCCAGTTACGCTACGAATTCTCCGTACAATTAATATAAATAATGAAACCTAATATTGCTTCTTTTAAAGATTTGTAAGTTAATAAAACAGGATATGACGACATTTGTAGAATAACATCCTGTTTTACAACGATAAGAATAGCAATATAAGAAGCTTGTACACCATAATGAATTTACTGTTTAAAGTTTTGACTTAAACGATTATTCTTCTATTTACTTAAAAACCTTGCTGTATATTTGCTTGATCACCTATTTGTTTACCCTGCTTTTTGGATACTTCTAAACCTAAAAATGACTACTTCGATTAACACATCTTACTATGAAATTTCAGAAATCAGCGAATTTAGTAGAATATTTCAGTATTTTGATGTTTTTACCCCATACCATTGGGACTTAGGTGAGGATACGATTGTCGAAGTGCAAATGAATAAGGACTGTGAGTTAAACGTTCACATTCAAAAATATAAAGAATTTGAGAATAGTGGTAAAATGTACCCTACAAATGAATGAATTACAATATCGTGCGCAACCTCTGATAAATTTGAAACGAGAATGGCTAAATTTAATTTTGACTCTGCAGAAAAAGAAACATTCGTATCTAACAACGACTTACTAACGATTTATGTGGATAAGGAATCATGCATACTGCAAAAACTATTGAAACCTGATTATTTACTACTTACAAAAGAACAATTTCTCAAACTAGAGAAAAACTGCATTCAAATTAGCGAATGTCTTATTCAAACTTTTTTACCAAAGCTTTTACCTATTTATGTTTTAAAAAACTTAAAAAAATGTAAATGTTCTCACTTTACTGAGAAAGAGGCGATGGACTATTTTTTAGAATGCTTGGATCATGAATTAGAGAAATCAGTATATCGCACGTTTGACTGTTATTTATGTTCAATCGGACAACCAGTTGAAATGGATCACGAATGTATGAGATATAATTTAAGAAATCAATTTAACTGGTGCGCAGACAGTGCTTTGTTAAATTTCAACATTAAGGAATTTGTAAAAAACCTGTTAGAGAAATGTACATGTAATTATACTTATTTATTTTTTTGAATCTATGAATGTAGATTTTTATAATAAGCATTTGAACAATGTATTTATAAATTAACGTAATTATTTAATAAATATTTGTTTAGTTTTTTATCATGTGTCTGTTTTTATTTATGTATAAGGAATAAATAAGTATAATTTTCGGAAAGTTTTACAACTTTTCTTCAGAAAATGTAGAAACTTGTTTTATTTTTCTACAAAAATTAAGAATTTGAGACAATTTTATAATATTTCATTAAACATGTCTACCATTATTATAACACAACTTGCATATTGTATGCAAAATACTACCCTTTACTTAATAAATTATTTAAGATTTTAAATCAAAACTGAGCGAATATTATAACGTTATCGACTTATGTTTGAAAATAGATCTGTTGTTTACCAGAGTAAAAACAGGAAACTACTTATTTGCAGATATCATCCCTATGTTTCTTACTGATAACGTACTTCTTTTGTATAGTTTAAGGTAGAAAAATTATTTCACTAAATTGAATATTATGATTTTATTTCTCGTGATATATAACTTAATTAGCAATACCATGTAATGAACGGATGTTTTTACTTATTAAATTTGCATTTTAAGACACGATGAATACATAATAAAGCATTACTTGTATACTTTTACATAAAATTGAAAATAAATTTATACTTAACTTTTGAAATCGCCCACTGTATAATAAAAGATACTTTACTTAATTACTTATGTTTAACGTACAGGCTAATTTCTGTATAAGATATATAACACGTGACGCTATTTTGAATTATTTTAAGCATGCGCGCGCCCTCTACAATTAAATAAATATTCATGAAAAGTTTTATTTGAAATAATATACATACTGTTTCTGCACCGTTAAGACGTTTTAATTTTTTCTCCGTTTATCAGACACTATAAATGTGTCGATTGTTCTGAAATATTTAATCAAAGATTTGACTTACTGAAGCATAGAAAAATTCATCTCTCGCCCAAAGAACATATATCTGAACAGCGTACTGAACTTTTAAACCATTTACAGAATTTATTACAACGTATAGACACTTTACAGACTGCTATAAAAAATGAAACTATACCTTTTTGAAATATTGATTTTACCAATTTATTTGATCTATACATATTCTTGTATATCCTAATGTATGTGTTTAAATAGTTAAATAAATAATAGATAAGTGCAAAAGCTTTTGTGTGTTTTATTTTTCAATATGATTATGTTATATCACTATTATGTGAGTGAATGGACTTATAAATTTATACACTATGTATAAAATAAATTTATTAAAATTGAATTTTACAAGAAGTAAAAAAATTAATACAAGTTACTTAAATTATATATTTAAAATTTTTTTTAAATATATTATTGTTTCACATATGTTAGTTAAATTAATATGCTATAAAACATATAATTTTGTATAATCTATATTGTTAATTTTCTTTAACACATATTACTTTTATACAATAAATCAATTTAACTAATTATACATTAGCGTAATTAAACAAACTTATTTTACTAAATATACATATTGGTAATTAATTTTTATTAATTACATACGCCTGATTATACTTTTTATCGTACGCGATTAACTATTTATACATTTAATAAGCAACTTGTGTTGCCATACCCGCTTTTATAAATCATTAGATATTATATGTAACAAGCAATATTCATTAAATGAACAATTTGAATCTTTAACCTATAACGTCATATTTACTTTTAAACTTGCTTTAAACTGTGACCATCACTCTTTTTTAACCCATGTTAGTAACTGTTTAGATATAATATAATCAGTTTACTGTTGACTTTTGTCGTGTCAGAACCTTTTACTGTGTGTTATTTAAAAAATGGCTTGTGAATTAGATAGGGTTAAACGGTCGTGTGAAGAAATGGCTTCTTCAACAAAGTTTCAACGTTTAGATAAACCTATGGAAAATTCTGATTTTTATAAAAATGAATTTTTACCAAAATCTAATATGCAGGAGAACTATGAATCACTATCCCCTATCATGGGCTTGTATGTTGCAGAACCTATTGCCAAGGATTCTACAACCCCAATATTTACTAACTGTGATAATGACGAAACGTCTTTCCCCGACACCTGCTGTGAGTCTACCTCAACTATAGGTTTTTTGGATACAGTGTTTAAGGATCTAGATTTTAAAAATTTGGAAACATACCTTACCTCACCGCCTACAAGTGGTTTAATTTCTTCAAACGAGCAATTACAAAAACCATCAACCAGCATTGCACATATTAGTGATCAATTATATAACATATCCCCTCCCATCGCATGTGTGAATGACATTTCCAAAACAAAACATGGTAAATCTCGCATTTTTGTCATGTTTCGGATTAAACTTGCTGATTTTATATTTTTAACTTTAAAACGACATTATAAACAGTTTTATGTACATATTGAAGAGATCAAACACAATGTATTTACAAATGAAGAAATTTCATCAACAAATAGAATTTTTATGAATATTTCAACAAGGTATGAATTCCAATATAAAATTTTCGGATTTAATTTAAAATATAAAAGTTCATCGTTTATTGCTAACAATACAGTATTAGTGTTAAATTATAATAATTATATTATGCAAATTAAAAATTTAAAGAATTATTCGCATTATGTTTTAAACGATTTTCAATTAGAAAATTTAAAAGAAAAAGCTATTGATTTTAATAGCAAACTTATTAAACACTTGTATACAGTTCATCTACCACAGTTAATTAAGCAAAAATGCACACTCGTTAATTTACCCTCTGAAATCGAGTCAGTTTTACTAACGAAACTTATCTCTTCTATTGAGGATAATGTACTGACGATATTAAATCAAATTTATGAATGTGTAGGATGTATATTTGGACACCAATCCCAAAGTCTTCATACATGCATGTTTCACTTTTAATAAACGTGAAAGATTTAATCACTTAGGGGATATGATTTTAATGCTTGTAAATTTTGATTATGTTATTTCAAGTTTTTCAAACGGTGTTGAATGTATAAGCGAAAACTTTTTACGTAACATTAATGTGGAATTTATTCGAAATGTATTATTTAAGTCCTGAAAATAAAATATTTTGCTTTAAATCTGTGTTTGTTTATTTAAACAAAATGTGTGTGTTTATTAATATTGTTTAACTTGCAATTTAAGATTAATAATTTCTCTTATATGTTTATAACAGAAACATGATAACATAGTATGTATACTAAATGTTAGTAACATACTACACATATTAGTAAATATACTGTTTGAACTATTATAAAAGTTTTTAAAATTTTAGAAGATAGCAAAATTATTTTTCAATTAAAAAAATTAAGTTGAAAAAGTTTTATAAATTTTCAATTTTAAACTTAATAAAAGTATTTCATAATTTATCAATGTTGATTCGTCTTGTATGTTAATAATATATAATGGTAACATACTATATAAGTTGTTATGTTACTACATGTACTTATAAAAATAATTTAAACATGTTATATTATTGTAAAAGTTTTTTTTATTTTTACAAAGTAATTTAAATATTTAAGAAGATTATAAATAAACAAAATAATTTAAATCTTTTTTTTATTATTATTTTTTTTTTAATTATAATAAGTTAACAAAATTGAAAAGTTAACAAAATTATTTTATAAATGTTTGAAAAAACTTAATTTTAATAAATTGTGTCTATGTATACATATATATATATATACATATGTATATAAATGTATGTGCCTATATACACGCGGAACTTTAGTTAAGTAATAGAAATTCTCACACTTTGTCATTAGAAACCCTATATTCTGATAATTAATAACAATTAGCTTTACATTAAAGAAATAGATTCATTTATACTTACAAACATAGCATGTCCATCTTATTTACTTACTTGAGACATTGTGCTCGGCACTATCATTGGAACAGGATGTTTTGTTCACACCACGTGGTTTCCTTAAAAGTCGCGTGATCATGAAGATAAGAGACACAACATATTAGACATTTTCACTTGTACCATAGCACAGGCAAGTTATAATGTCTTGTATTCTTTATTTTACAATTTAAATAACCTTTTACACCCATATATATTACAAACGTATGGTAATTTTTCTAAATTATTGTTTATAAGCCTTTTATTTTGTAATACGATCGAGAATAAGATGATGTAATATATTTAAAATCTTGCTAAGGGGTTTTATTTAGTTTTAGTATAAGCATTGTTTATTCAACTGCCTGTAGCTTTTAGAAGTAACTTAATTTTCTTAAACAAGCGGAAAATAATATTTCTTCATTAATATATCATGTTTACAAAATTTTTAAGTTATATATAATATAACTTTTAAATACATAGTATATTTTTATACTATAAGTATCTATAAGTATATGTATACTTGCATATCATTTAAGTATATAAGTATACTTATAGATTTGGTATATAAATATACTATGTATTTAAAAGTAAAATTACAGAAACTGTGATTATTCAAGTTCACAAAATGGCACATTTTCCCCCATTGTTGTTTGGTATAAATCCAAAACAAACTTCAGAGACGGGTAACAGAGATTCGCAGAAGACTTCAGAGATTTTCATTTGTTAGGCGAGACCCGTCTTTATATTTTTAATAATTTTCAATAGACTAAATTGCATCTCCAAAAAATATTTTTAACTAAAAAGGCATAAAATGTTTTTATCACAAGATGTTAAATTTGGAACAAATTCTGCAACTAAGTTCGAAACGTGTGAATAATTATCTCTTTTTATTCCTTTTTTGTTTTATTTATGTTATTTTGTTGAAGATTGATAAATTCAACATTAAGTAGCCAAAACATCACAAATCAATCTAAATAGATCGAACGCGTTTTTTCAAGTTAATTTCCATGAATTTTTAAATAAGTTGAAAAGGATCGCGATATTTGCGGATATATTGAAATATTTTAATTTTGCGTCTAACTTGCGGTGCCACATAAAATGAACTCGAGAGCACGTGTAGCCAGTAGGTCGCGTAAAAATGACCGTGTCTAACACTGCTTTATGTCATGTAATGGATCTTTTGCTACAATATTTCGATATCTCTAACCGTCTCACATGTACAGTTAGACAGCTTGATTTTAAATATACCATATAAAGCATACAGCTTCCAACTTTTTAATTTTTTATATTAATATTTTCTGCTATATTCTTCCGGTGCGTATTTTCAGTTTCTTTCTCGTTGTAAAATAGGATGAAATATGTTTTTTCTATTTGACTTTGATTTTACTGCCGTAATTTTTTCAGCTTCGCGTGTAATCCACTCAGTATTCCGGATTGGCCTCCTTTAGTCGTCCGCCCTCAGCGGTCGCGTGATATGCAGACTTTTTGGATCAAACATGTCACATTTTCTGCAGTCATATGTTTAGTCTTTGGGATATTGTAAACTATTGATCCGGTGAAAGACTGTTTTAATTTTTCGTACAATATTGCTACCCGTATATTCGGTAGAATTGGAACTTTTTTTTTAACAGAATGCATTTTTTCCACACATGGTATGTTTGAAAAATGCATGTTTTATAATTAAAGACAAATTTTTAAAGAAGTTTCTTAATTCATATTTGAGTTTAGATGGGTTTCATCTAAGGCGTTATAAAAAAAATACAGAAAATTATACTGAACAGATTTTTTCTTTCTTTTTTTCCCTAGATATTTTATAACAGGACTAAAGAAACGCGTAAGTTTATTTTAAGGTTATTTTAAAGAACAGTAATCGTAATATTATCTTTTCATGAATTTTCTAAATCTTTATACATTTGTATTCAGTTATTAAAAATATAACCAAAATATGCAAACGTATGCATGTGTTTGTGTAAGTTGCATGTAAATCCGGAATCTAATGATAATAGAAGCAGAAAAGTATCTGTCGTTTATCTGTTAGATACATTCATACTTTCATTCAAACATAAACTACAAAAAATTAATGCATAAAAGAAAATTTTATCTTATTTATGTAAGTTTTAATTAACACAATAAATAATGAAAACTATTTTAGACTATAACAGTGATAAAAATCAAAATGAACATATCACTCTTATATATTCATAATCTGTAAAATGTTGTCACTAAAGTTATGTTATTTTTTATAGGTAATGGAGGATACTGAGTAAAAAATGTGATGCACATTTAAAGTTCAAGAATATCTTTTCATCAAGAAATCGGCAAAGCCAACTAGCGGATTAGTAACATAAATGTAATATAAAGTGCTTAATAAATTAGTTTCTTTAAATTTTGTACTGTTTACTTTTGCTGTATCCAACCTGATAAAACGAATCTACAATCTTCTACATCTTTTGAATCACTGCATTACTAAACAAGTTAGAAATTGTACGTCAAACGTGACAAATGAGGTGCGTTCGTACTGTTATTATTTCAGTGAAATGAATTATATCGCCTATTATTATTATGATATGATTAATTTTCGTAATAAATTAAGTACATTTTAAGTTGGCAACATTTTATCTATTGTTGACATTTACTGAAAATTCGAATGGGATACTTAAGCCTAGCTTTGAAAATTTCATAACTGAAATCCATATTTAGACTATTTTTCCATTTAATATTTATTTCTCCGGAAACATATATCCAAAAAACTGTTGGTAGGTTATATGATTGCTATAATGAAACAATTTTAGCATACAAATTCGGTTTTTAAATTCCGTAGTACGGAAATAACATGACTCCATCTTAAATATGACATAATAACCATGGCAACCTAGAATCATTACCTATCATGGGATACCATTGAATTAATTACGTATGATAGGATTAGAATGAAGAATGTGACTATGTGAGTATAACTTGGTCATAGAGGTTATAAAATGTCATATACGTCATATATGACTATAACGTCATACATGTCAGAGAACTTGGCGATACATCTCGGTCGCTTGACGATTAATCCTCGGGAAATGCTATAACAAGGAAATACCAATTCTTAAAAAATTCAAATTATTTAATAAATATTTTTTTTATTATCTTTTTAAGTTTTGATTCGATTTTCATAAAATTTGAAATGACTCGACAAAATTCTGCAACGATTAAATATTCAATTTCAAACTATTCGGTTGGGAGTTTCTGCGCTGTTATATGCGAACAGACGGACGGACCAGACCGACGACTATATAGGTACAAGTACAACGTATTTATATAATTACGAACTCATCTAAAAACTGAGTCATAAAGATATCGTGTACCGACTATAAACAAGGTTCTCACGGGTGCTTACTATATTACTATTTTCGAATAGCAGTATTTGCCTTATTTAATCGCAGATTTTTGGTCATTAAATAATGCAAATATTACTGTTTGGAAATAGTGGTATTCATAAGTAAGAACATGTAGGAACCCAGCATAAACCAAATCAAAGATATCACTCTATCAGAGAACTGAAGTACAATCTCATAAACATTTTCATGAACACGACTTCAAAAATAGATTTTTAAAGAAATTGATATTTAAATAAGTATAAAAGTAAAAATTATTTTTTTAAACCACTCTTTTAAAAGCATTTAATGTTTATCTTAAAAATCACGCCTAAATTTATGTTCATAAAAAGACTCTGTTACAATATGTTAATTTGACATGGGCTTCAATTATGGAAAATTCATTACTTTGATTTATGTTTGGTAAGAAGTGCGAACTGATGAATTTATTTTTTAAAAATATATAATTTTTGTTCTATTTCTTTTTTTACGATACTGTAACAGGAAAAAAAAGAGCATTATTTATACTATATATTCGGGATTTCTAAATTATTTTCTCAGCCTATAATCATAATTTAATTAATGTTAAACTATTAATTAATAAAAACGTATTTAAAAAATATATATGTTGCCCTTTATATATATATTTATTTACTTTGTAATGTTTTTAATATTTCGTTGTTGCAGTTTCACAGCCATTTGGCCTATTTTAGCCAGCGTGGCTTGACGCATAATTAACTCCATTGTTTTTGTAACTCGCACACTCAGAAAAAGAAACTGATTAAAATTACAAAACATATTTTTTGAGTACATTTTGTTGTTTTAGCAAAATTGGAGTAAAATTGAACCATTTTACTTCAATTAACAAAACATTTTTGCTGACGATACAATTTTTTTTTTTTTTTTTTTTTTTTTTTTCAATTCCAAAAAAAAAAAAAAAAAAAAAAATCTCCTTTAAAAAAAAATCAATTCCTTTTTCTGAGTGCAAACAGTTATAACCATAACGAATATTTGGCGATTTATCACCTACGGTCGGCTAACGGTAAAATACTTTAAAATTAATATACTAATTTATAATTAAGTTCTAAAAATATTAAAAAGGTAAATTGTATCGGAAACGCATCCTTGTGCATAATTTTTACAATTATTGCCTATCAGGCACACTCAGAAAAAGGAATTGATTAAAACTACAAAACATTTTTGTTGAGTACATTTTGGTTGTTTTAGCAAAATTGGAGTAAAATTGAACCATTTTACTTCAATTAACAAAACATTTTTGCTGACGATACAAAATTTTTTTTTGCAATTCCAAAAAAAAAAAAAATTCCTTTAAAAAAATAATCAATTCCTTTTTCTGAGTGCAAACAGTTATAACCATAACGAATATTTGGCGTTTATCACCTACGGTCGGCTAACGGTAAAATACTTTAAAATTAATATACTAATTTATAATTAAGTTCTAAAAATATTAAAAAGGTAAATTGTATCGGAAACGCATCTTTGTGCATAATTTTTACAATTATTGCCTATCAGGCACACTCAGAAAAAGTCAGAAATCACTCACAGGCACACTCAGGCACACTCAGGCACACTCAGAAATCGAATTGATTAAAACTACAAAACATTTTTGGTTGTTTTAGCAAAATTGGAGTAAAATTGAAACATTTTACTTCAATTAACAAAACATTTTTGCTGACGATACAAAAATTTTTTTTGGAATTGCAAAAAAAAAAGTGGTTTTCAACAAAAAAATTTTTTCTTATCATCCAATTGGATTTTCCAACTAATTTGTCAATTAGCTCGCTATATTGCCGATATCTTTCTGAGTTTTCATGATATTTGACTGGTCTTTTTATATGAGTTACTCTATAGAATTGACTAGGGAAAAAAAATCTTTGATGTAGTTTGCGCAGTTAAAAATTATTTCACACAAATGCCATATCTCATCAAATATTCAATATCTTTATTTTTTAATTGCAGTATATTATTTCTACTGTTCTTGAAGTCAAACATGTGCTTTACATACTCGAAGTTCAAGGACGATTTGTCAAGAATTTCAGTAGATATTCGACAAAACGTGCAAAAAGCGGAAACGTCCGGTCACCGCCGCTTAATTTTTGGACAGCTATGTATATTGTGTTGTGGCTCACAACACAATATACATTTGAAAATACACAATATACATAAACACAATATACATTTGCAGCAAACGTAACTTTGCGGCCTGAGCGGAAAAAGGATTGATTATAGCTGTCTTAGCATCACATAAAGGGCATATTAAAACGAGTTTTTTTTAAGAAAGCATAACCAGAATTGTCGTTTTACGTACCACACATAATTTTCAATACATCGAAGGTGCTTCTGACGGTGATTTTTATTTATTTATTTATTATTATTTATTATTTTGTACAACTATTTCATCTTTTGTAATATAAGTATAGTTAGATTTCTTTTGCATCGTAGAAATCTGCCTCGAAGATCATTATTTGGAAATTGTCGTATAAATAAAATATAAAAATAGTCGTCAATGGCATTCCTGATATACAGGATATTCCATAAATCCGTTCACATTTCCAAAATTTATTTAAAAAATAATAACTGATTCCCATATCGGAGTGTGGTTTGCACATAAAGCTTGTCAAAATACCGGATTTTTTGTGGAAAAATAAAAAGTTTAATTTTTTTTTTTTTTTTTTTTTTTTTTTTTTACCAATTTCTGCCATAATTGAGACTTTTAAAATACCAATTTCTGCCATAATTGAGACTTTTAAAAAGTTTCATTTATCCCGGATGTCGGAAAGCTATGACCCGCTTTCTAGATGCAATCCGCCACTAAAAACTGTCCCGTCCGTGATCTTCTAAAACAATATTATATTAATCCGGTTCTGCAGGCCTATTTTTTCTTTAAAAAAAAAAAAACTTTTGTTATCTAGAACTGTAGCTCGATGTTCTATAGAAAGATTAAAAAATAAATAAAAAATAATAATATATCAGGTGTATGTATACTAGAGTTCTACAAGACATCTTCATGAAGCCGGCATGTCCCTCAACATGGTAGATCACGCTAAAAATAAAAAAAATCCCTGACGGCTCGGCCTACAGGAACAGGTAGATTTCAAAGACGCAGACCGTGGGGCGCTTGTTTGCTGGGAATTGTAGAAGAAATGACATTTTTGCCACGATGCGGCAGTTGGGACCACCCACTTTAAAATCTACCTGTGTCTGTAGGCGGAACCGGCAAAGATTTTTTTTTTTTTTTTTTTTTTTTTTTTTTTTATTAGGGTTGGTCCTATAAAAAACTTGTCAGTATAAAAGTTGTAGATAATATTAAGAGGATTTATAATAAATCCAAGCGGATTTGATATTTTGTGAGTTGACGAAGTTAATTTTTAATGATATCAAAAATCTGGCATACATAAATTTTCGGCCCTTTTCCTAGAAGTAATAATAAATTTAAACGGATTCGATACGTATCATAATTAAGAAGTTATGGGATTTTTTCTGTTTTCATAAAAAGACCCCCCCCCCCCCGCCCTTGGTTCGATTTTGCCTATTAACGAACTTGACCGAGATTTTATGCCCCTTGATTTTATATATCAGTTTGGAAGAGATTTGTGCAGAATTATTGAAGTTATCGTGTCCATAAAAAAGTAATATAGATAGATAGAAAGATAAAGTTTTGAACTGGGGCTGGTTAGGGGTTCTGGGAGTCATGATCGGTGTAGTTCTGCAAAAAAATTTCGGAAATTCCAACTTAGAGGTGAATGTAATAGATAGTACTTATTATGAAATCTACCTAAAAGGGGGAGGGGGGGGGAATCTGCAGTATTTATGTGCGCGCGCGAACAATGTAAATGCGCTAACAGCAAGCTACGAAACTGGCTGAATGGTGGTTATTCAGATGGCCCATTACCTCTGCCAACTTCCAACATTTTGCCTGGTGTTGAGAGACTGTCAAACGACAAAGAACATCGCAATGTATCACACTAACAATAATCGGCACATTATTTATTTATTGTAAAAATAAGTACAAATTAAATGATTGGATGTTCTTTTTTACATTTTCCAACATAGTTGACAAGTATTTATAAATTCTGTTTGTCTGTACGCGCCTTAACTCTCGTAAATATACTTCGATTTCTAAGTTTATATGTTATTGAGATTTACCATGGCATGTTTTCCATTTAAAACAAACTACGTAGCATTTATAGTTCATTTACAGAGACATTCAAAATAATTCCGATTCATTATGGTCTACGGGTAAAAATCGTTTGCAGTGTATTTCAATAAAGTTACACTATTTCAAACATACTGAAATTAATATACATTATTGAGGCGCAATACAACATTTTTTCTATAGAATATGAAGTGCATTGCATTTATCATTCACTTACAGGGATACATAAGAGAATTCCGTTACGATATGACCTATGGGAGGAAATCGTATAGTGATATGACACTATTTCAAACATAATAAAATTGGTGTGCATTGCTCAGGTGCACTGCAAGATGCTTACTGTAGAATATGGGGTGCATAGCACTTATTTGTTCATTTGCAGGGGCGTTATGCATTTTTCAGCTTAACAATATTTAGTTAGTACATATTAAGATATGTTTGTAGATAAATAAATTCATATACAGGTTTACTAAAAAAAAACTGAATATATTGTCGTCTATGGATGGTAATTGCTGGAAGTGACATTTTAGTTGTGTTATATGTGTTTCCTTTCTAAATTATATTTTAACTTAATATGTGGTTTTTATATAAAAATCTGTAGATCATATACAGGACTGCCCAAAATTTATCAAGTTACCATATATGGGCGGTAATGCTAAAAATAAATGTTCAAGTATGTTTTACGTTTTACAGCTGAAGTAAATTTTAGCAAACCATGTAAAATGTATACAAATCTACAGATTATATACAGAACGGCTGAAAATAATTAAAATATCTTATCGACTGTGGGCGCTAATTACTGAAATTTGGTGTTAAACTGCGTCATGCATTTTATAAATTGTTTATTTAGATATCTTCCTTTTTATTTTACCTTATTATCCCTTAACTGCTGTTAGCAGTCTCACAGACCGCTGCTTTTTTTTTTTTTAATTTCACCTAACCCATGATACGTAGTATAGGGTAAGTCTTGTAATCGTTTTGAAAATCGAAAAAATTGACGGATTTACACGTTTCAGAGACTATCCGAAAAGCATATTTTTAGAAAAAAAAATTGCCGTCCAGTCTGTCTATGTGTGTCTGTAAACGCTCTATCTCCCGAACAAATTGAGATATTGACTTGAAATTTGGTATGTACTTAGTATGTAATAATGGGAAGAAGCTTATTGAATTTCAATAACCTCGATTATCCGGAACTATTTCTTTCGGGCTCTCGAAATATTCGTTCTGATAAAAGGTATATAAAAATTTTCGAAATTGTTTATTTTAAAGAGTGAATATAAAACACAATAACAAAACATAAATTTTGCATAAAGAATGAAGTCGATCGGATAATTAGTTACCGAGATATTTGTAATTATATTTTCCATACTTTTCGATTTTTTATGATCCTGTATTTCATTAAAATTTCAATTCAAAGATATATTTTAATTGAAAATGAGACGCTTAATCCAGCGCAGTAAACCGTTAGTTAATATGATTATCAATTTTGGAGTTATAAGGATGTTTCTTTTACGCAATTCAGTCATAGAGCATTTAAAGTTTATGACGTCATCAAGCCAGGATTTTATTCGAATTGCAATGCATTTTATAGATAGTTTACACATGTTTTATTTATGGATATCCATGATGGTTAAGTATTAAGGTGGCCCCCAACGACTAGTTTACAGTTGAACTTACTTTTAATTTTCAGTTTACCTATATATATACTGTTGATATTTTATTTCGTTTGGAGTTTTAGTACTATTGCTATAGAGACTTCTGAATAGATGAATTTTAATTATAATAGTCTTGTACATAAAGTTTAGTACAGAAACAGTATCCTACGAGTTAAGCTAGCCTTTTATTCAACTTTTGATCAAGCTGTCTCAGAGACCGCTCACAGTAGTTATGCGACAATTTCTGCCACATCAGTTATACGGGTTAAATAGTGAAGTTCCGTTACAGTATTCGGGAAGTATTGGAAAGTGTTTCATAATCTGTGTGTGACGCAAAATTTTTCTTTGTTGTTTATCATTTATTTAATAATACGCATACAAAGAATAAGCAAACTGAACTAACCTCCTTTCGAATAGGATATTACTGAATATTGATAAAAGTTTCATTGACATTTACAAAGTCATCAAAATTACGAGTGTCTTGTAATGTTGATAAGCACTTGTAAACAAATAGTGCGAAGCAAATATTTTCATAAAAAAATAATAACTGCTGGTTTTTATATATATATATGTATATGTTATAACGAGACAAGGACATGTGAATAATTTTTTGACATGTTTTTAGAAAAAGTTCACTGTCCCACCGAGGGCAGCATTTTTCTTTTCACGATCTCTTTGGCCTTCCTCAGCCCTTATTCAACATGTAATTTCTTTCTGCTTGCTTTGTAATTAAGACTATCTTTCAAGGTTTTTCGAAAAATATGTTATAAAAAAAGCTGAACTTAAATAAGCACAAAAGATCTTATGCATATTATGTCCGCGACTTACTCCTTATGCGTCATAAAATTTAGCACTAATGCATAGTTGGAAGAGTTCCCTATCCTCGTAATTGCTTAAGTAAAACGGATATATCAACCTTTCTCATTATTCGTCGTCTAAAATCATAGAAAAGGCAATCAAAGTCATAGAAAAAAAATAATGGAATGTGCAAACAAAAAACTTTTTTTTCTTGACAATCACTTTAACGGACCGATGTGTAAACAAAACTTTTTCAGATAAAAAAAACTTAACGCGTTTTTCTTGACCCGGTGTAGATTCTCATATTTAAAGCGTTTGAGCTATCAATGTTTTTTTTTCCTGCAAATTAAACTGGACGTTTTTAATTGAAGGATAAACTTTTTAAAAAAATAAGAAATTTTTAATAATATCGATTTTTTAAACAGTTTAGAACATGACAAAGTAGTGCTAAAAATTGACCCCAAACTTTAAATAGCCGACATTTTGTGAAATTTTCATTTATACACTATCTACATATACTACCTACACTGCATATCTTTGATTTAGGTACTACATACTTTGATTTATACACTTTGATTTATATACCTACGTACTCATAGTGTAGGTTCTCACGCTTAAACCGTTCAAGCTAGAGATCTGCACGGGCCGGGCCAAGGCCCGAAGCCCGTACTCGGACCGGCCCGCGGGCCGGGGTCGGGCCTATTTTTCTTCACGGCACTCGGGCCGGGCCACATTTTTTCTGAAGGCTCGGGCCGGGCCGGGCCTAGTGATTACTCTTTACGGGCCGGGCCGGGCCCTACTTTTTTCCTGAAGGATAAGGCCGTGCCTTAAATTATTTTTTCCGTACAGAGTCGGGACTGGTTTCATTCTTCCTAGTCTTCATGCCTTAAAAGTTTTAGTCCTGGTTTTGACTCGTATGAAAATCATTGTCTCGGCGTACCTGGTCTGTTTGAAGGTCAGTAAAATAAGATCTAGCATAAAAATATTTTCAAAACATGCATACATTTTTAAATCGCCATTATTTTATAATTAAACATTACAATTTATTCTTTTTAAAGAATAGTAGATTTATACACTTATTAAAATATGGCTAAATTAAAATATAGTAAAACGTGTGAAAAAGAACCTGCTTATGATGGAATCATGTCTTAAATTGAAAAATGTGTTGATCCATTAAAAATGAATGTACTAATATGTAAGAAAAGAATATATAATACATTTACACCTGCTAAGAAGGCAAATTGTCTATAACTCATTTTTTTTTCTTCCCTATGCAATTCCATCTTAGATTTTACTGTATAGCATTTTTCTGATTTTTAACACTTCAATAAATGGAATATGGATTAACAATATCGATGATAACTTAAACACATACATACAACAAATAGAGATTTATTAAAAAAATAAATATTCCAGCTTGCGGCACCTCTGAAGGTTATAAACCCTGAAGATTATAAACATGAAAAAAAAAAAAGGCTGAGATAAGAATTTTTGGTTAGATCTCCTCCTACGGGGCAAATTTTTAACCAAATCGACGTAAAAATTATGTTTTGTAGAAATTCACTCGGGCCGGGCCGGGCTCGGGCCGAGAATTTAACTTTTTTCCGGGCCGGGCCGGGCTCGGGCCGAACTTTTAACTTTTAAATCGGATCGGGCCGGGCTCGGGCCGAAATTTTAATTTTTGTATCGGGCCGGGCCGGGCCAAATTATTTTTTGTATGGGTCGGGCCGGGCCGGGCCTGGAAATTTCGGCCCGTGCAGACCTCTAGTTCAAGCTATCACCGTTTTATTTATTTATTTTTTTGCAAATTAAATTATACTTACAAATAATATAATAGAATCACTTGTTAACAATTAAAGTCTAATAATGCTTAAAGTGATAAAAACATAACACGAAATATTTAAAAATACCTTTTTAACATAGGCGTAACTTGGGCTCTAAGACTAGGGGGGCAAAAATCTCGAAGACCATTTGTAAAAAAAATTACCCCCCCCCCCTCCATCCCCTCACCGCGTACACACACTCACACATACTTAAATTAAATACTTAAAATTTTAATATTTAAACAAAATTTTAAATGTTTAACTATATACGCAAAAATAGGGACAATCCTAAGTTACACATTTATGTTTTTAAAGGAATGTTTAAAAATATTAAATGCTCGACTGTTATATTTCTTATGCCTGATGCAATGTTCGATTAGAAAATAATTCAAGCAAATTTAATAAAAATTGTCAAAGCCTTGGGCTTTCGAATATTTTTTTAAATGGTGGGGGTGATGGTGAGAGAAGTAGTTGAGATAAATATATTTAAAGTCTTTATTCAGAGTGGAAAGAATTGACGAAAGTTTATATTAAAAAAAAAAAAAAAATTAGCTAGTGTTCTGATTGGACTGACTCAGAAATTTTGCTGTGATGAATTTTAGGGTACATGGGATAATTGTAGTTTAAGAATTTAAAAATTAATAATGTCTTTAAATTTCGAAAATTTTGAACTCTATTTCACAATGTTTCAAGTGAAGAAAAACACGTGCATCAGTTATAGATTACCAAATATTTTCAAACGTTATTAGAAAACTGTTAAGAAAGTTCATTCTTTCACACAGTGGAATGGGATATTTAAATAAACAATTTAAAAAACACAGAACACAGTTAAAAATTCATTTTCAAGAATTAATGTCTATGTCAGATAATAATACAGTAAAATTCGATTTGATTAATTTTAACAGAAATGCACATGCAAAAATTACCATCCATAGGCGGCAATATATTTAATTTCTTTTGCGCTGCCATATGAATTTATTTATATTCTATAAGCACCTTTGAATAATAAATTATAATTCAACTGGAAAATGCCAAATACAGTTAAAAACATACATTAGGAATTAACGTCCATAAAATGAAGTGCTTCATTTTCCTTTTTTCATGCAGCTCTGTATATGATCTGTAGAATTTATACTCACGACGTAATGCACTAAAATTTAGTTAATTTTAAAAATGTACACCACAGCTGATAACGCACTTCCAGCAATTATAGTTCATAGTCAGTCCTGTAAACAAAGTACATACATGCTAGTTACTTCATACTATAGAAAGAGTGCTATAAGACCACCTCAGTGACACATATAAATTATATTATATTTAACGACTACATACAATTTCCAAAAAAAGTAATAATAATAATGTACAGTAAAACCTCTGAAAATTAAAATGTGTATGGCGGAATCTTATCTTAAACAGAAAAATGTCTTAATCCGTGCAAATTGAATATAATAATCCGGGCGAAAAGAAAAGAATATAATACGTTTTTCTTAGTGATAAATTATTTTGTGTCACTTACGAAGAATAAATTTTTTTTTTTTTTTTTTCAAATCACCAGAGGTAAGGGAAATTTAATTATCCTGCTCCCCCAACCCTTCCCACCGGCGGGCGTTACAGTTTTTCTTTTCTTTTCTTTTTTTTTTAAGAATCTATTTCAAAATATCATAACTTTAAATTCTATAAAGATAACGTAAATAAAAAAATATCCCTGTAATTTATTAAACCAAATTAAATGTAAATATAGCAGAATACAGTTACAGAAAAGTTTTGATAAGGAAATATATATCACAAATTTCTAACTTCTATTTTTACAGTATAGCTACTGACTGATATCTTTCACGGCCCTGGAACAATGAAGTCTAGACCCGACCTATGTCTTCGGACAAAAATAAAACTCGGACCCGGCCTGGCTCCGCTCAAATCCAATGAAATAAATCTCGGGTTTCAGGCCAAGCCCGGTACCCTGCAAACCTCTAAATTCTTCCTCTCGTGCCCATGCCGGGCTCGCATTTTATTCTTTTTTTTATTTTTTTTTTATTTTTTTTATTTTTTGAAAAAATTATAGTGATGTTGTACATTTGTTTAGCGAAATCTATAGAAATTTAATTTGGTTTAATAAATTAGAGAGATATTTTTAAAATCTATCTTTTTTCTTTGTAGAGCTTTAAAATTATGGTTTTCTTTTATAATCTTTTTCTTTCATTCTAAACTAGGTTGATTTTGCTTACTGATTCTTCAATTGAATGTAATTGTCTAAGTCATTTTTTTTAATTAGTGTTTATGTACGTAATTGTCTAACTAGGGAAGGTTCCCAACTGTCAGATCGGGATTTTGTCGAGAGTGGTGACGTTGGAAAGCTCTTACCATAGGGATCAAGAAAATGTATACAACTACACATCCGAATGCAACTTGTGCAGAATTATAGGCCGATGCATTTCTATCATTTATTGATTTCTCCAGGTCGCTAAACTATGCAGGAGAGACACTCTGTTTGGTAGAAAAGACACCTTACAGTACAGTTGTTGCCAGTGTGAAGTTGGTGAAGGTTCCATGTTCTCTCCAGTAAAAAACAGAAGATTGTGACCACATTTTGTGAACATGACCACACAGAGTAACTTTCCTGCATAACTAGCGACCAGCGACCTGGAGAAATCAATAAATGACAGAAATACGTCGTCCTATAACTCATCACTAGTTGCATTCGGACGGGTAGCTGTATACATTTCCTTGATGATCCCCCTGGTAAGAGTTTCCAACGACACCATTCTCGACAAAATCCCGATCTGGAAGTTGGGGATCTTCTCTAGTAAGTGGTCATTAATATTGTTGATATTTTGTACTCCATGCATTTCGAGCATAATCCGAAAAGAAAATCTTTGCATGAGTAAGAGTGCTTTTTGAATAATTTTAATTGTAAGATATCATTGCTTCAAAAATATAGGCATGTTTTGTAGAAATTCAGTCTAGCCGGGCCAATTAATTTTTTGTACGGGCAGGGATCGTACCGAATTTTTAGCTTTTATACCAGGCCGGACTCCGGCCGAGATTTTAGCTTTTATACCGGACCGTGCCGGTCTCGGGACGAACGTTTAAATTTGGAGCTGGGCGGGGCCAAAAAATATTGTACGAGTCGAGCCAGGCTCGGGACTAGAAATTTCGGCCCATGTAGACCTCTACCCTATATAGTGAAAATCCAAATATATATCCGAAAATCAGAGCGCGAACAAATTGCGAAAAAAGACCGAGGGACAAACAGAAGTCAAAAATACTTTTCAACTATGTTATGGAAAGTGTTAAAAACTAGGGATTATATTTCATTTTTAAACTTTATATTATCAAACATTACCTAATTGTTTGTGAAAAACATAAGTTTTATTAACAAGATTAGTTAAAATTTTTATAAAATAGCAGCTTAAATTGGTTTCTAAAAATAGTTACATGATAAGTTTTAACTCGAGACAATTTCACATCTTATTTGTTGTAATTATTGTAAGCAACTTAAAAATAATAATAAAAAAAAAAAAAATACTATATTGACACTTTTTATGCTTTGGCAAGTTAATTACATTTCAATAAAATAACTAAATAAATTTCGTTAAGGGTATGATGGATGTTGAAATTCTTTTTTTTTTTTTTTTTTTTTTTTTTTTTTAAAGTTCTATAAGCTATGGCGGGTATGAAACAATTCCCACCTGCATATAGCCTTTTGAAATAAAGTATAAAAAAATTCTGGTCTAAAGTCTTATTTCATAAGTATAATGCATAAGAAATTAATTTTTACAAATGTTCCATGTGCTTTTCAATGATTCAAAATCAATGATTACTTTACTTTTTGACATGTTCTTTGACTCATTTTTTAATATAAAATCATATTTGCAAGCACGATTATTAAAGTGATTTTTATTAATTTTTTTCTTTTTCCGATTAATGAATTGCATTTTGAATTGTAAGCTATTATTGTCTCAATACGGCAGTTTATTTCCTTTCCTGTGCCGACGCAACTCGAAATTCAGTTCAAAACGCCCACTTTGACAGCATTTTCAAAAATCTTTTGCCTTTTTCAGGAAATTTGAAAAACAGTTAGATTACATAGTTTCTTAATAAGATCACCTGCCAATAGGATACTTTTCTGAACAAAAATAAATGAAAAAATCCGTTCGAAAAGAGCCAGTATGGATTTGAGTTTTAATAAAAACCATGTTCCTAAAAGTACACATATGTATTCGTTTTAATGTATATACATTATTGTTTAAAATTATAAATATATTTTCCACAAATTGGGGCGAGTTTTTTTATATTTTCCCTTAATTTTGCATTTGATAATTATAAGTTTAATAATTATTCCTTGCTTTTCATATGGATACCCATTTATTTGAAAAAAAAAGTTAACATACTTCATAAATTTAAAAGAGGTTGAAAGAAAAATAATTTGTATAGGATACTTTAATCATTGGTGATATTTCAGAAAGTTGTCAAATTTGTAACATTTAGTTGATAATTTTATAGGATTTAAATCCCGTTCGTACTGATTTCAAATAAATCCAAATAATTTATCAATACACAAATTTAAAATCATACTGATTTTAATTTGTTTATTTTAATTGAAATGTTTTTAATTTTACACATTTTCTAAGTGGATTAAACTTTAAAGACCCAAATAAAAATATTCAGTTTTTTAAATATTGTTTTTAATTTTAAAATATTAAGTAAAATTTTTTATAAAAATGTATAGTATTTTGGTGAAAGAACGAAGGAAAAATGTCAAGTTTCCTGTACTTCTGTCTCGATTTCTCTAAAGAATATTTCCTTTGTTCTCGTATTCTTCAATTGCACTTCAGTTAAAATGCGAAATATATTTATAAATATGTTTTTACATTTAATAATTTCAAAATGTCACAAAAACAAGTGGATACTAAGAAATTGAATAAGAACGCGGATTTTTCTATTCCTTTGAATCAAACTGCTCCATGACTACCTCATTGAAACTTTTCTGCTCAGTACTTAAAAACCTTATTAAACAAAGATTTATTCTATAAACATAATTTGTTCTTCATATTTCTGTTACGATGAATCTCCCCAGTGAAATCCTGTAAAGTTATAGGGCCACCGTGAATTACTAATCTGTGACTGGCATCTTGAAATAGGGTGACGATATAGCCGGGAGGATCAGAGAGTTGTATGGTTGTATTCATATTATCCCAAGGTTACTTTATCTTAAAGAGAATGACAATGGTCAAAGACATCAAGAGATAAACCCCACACGTGCATATAAACAGCTCTATAATTGAAAAGGGAAAATAAGTTCCAATTTTCTAAGAAAAAAAAAAAAAAAGAGCAGGGAAAATATTTTTACTTGAACTTTGACTACGGCATTAAAAATTTTGTTAGGAAGGAAGACAGACATTACTGCTATAAACGTAAAAACATTAATTATGGGTATTCGGAATTATCCACTATTGATTCTAGTTCGTACCCAAGATAACAAATAAATGGTTAAATTAAAAAAAATAAGAAAAAATTGTAATACAAAACTATGCTTTAACCACAAAACAATACAAAAAACTGGAGGGGCAAAATATAAGTCTTGCCCCTGCTTCTGCAAAACTAGTGGGGCACATGCCCCCCCTTGCCCCCGCCAGATTACGCCCATGCTTTTTAATGTAGGTTACATATATGTTTCGTTCGCTCTATCGGCGACATCTTCAGATCTAAATGATAAATATAATATTCTCGCACATTTTTGAAATTGGTAAACATAAACCACGAGATCGCATGTCGAAGGCCAAGCATGTGCTTAAATTGGTCAAACTGAAAAACGTGAAAATTATTATTTATTTTTATTTTTATTGCTTTTTCAATCTGTAGATAATCGCGTGCCAAATTTTAGCTAATTCAAAAGAAGCGGCTTCGCTGCAAATGTTATCTTTTCGCAAATATATTTGTATTGATTTACGGATAATGGATGAGAAATAAGCTCTTGATTGAAAAATTATTTTACTATTCTTAAAATGAATCTGCAACGGCTCCTTTCTATATTGTCTGGCTAAGGCAGTAGTTCTTCTGTCATATTTGATATCTGCCAAATGTTCTTGTATTCTTGTTTTAAATTTTCCGTTTGTCATTTCTATATAGTATTGTACTGTTCCATCTGCCTTGGTGAATGGCATTTCATAAACACCGAAAAGTTGATCAGGTTCTATTGGATCTGTTTTTCTACATTAACTATTAAATTAAAAAACATAGTATGTAGAAAAACAGATCCAATAGAACCTGATCAACTTTCCGGTGTTTATGAAATCCCATTCACCAAGGCAGATGGAACAGTACAATACTATATAGGAATGATAAACAGAAAATTTAAAACAATATAGAAAGGAGCCGTTGCACATTGATTTCAAGAATAGTAAAATAATTTTTCAATCAAGAGCTTATTTCCCATCCATTATCCGTGAATCAATAGAAATATATTTGCCAAAAGATAACATTTGCAACGAAGCCGCTTCTTTTGAATCACCTAAAATTTGGCACGCGATTATCTACAGATTGAACAAACAATAAAAATAAAAATAAATAATAATTTTCACGTTTCCCAGTTTGACCAATTTAAGAACATGCTTGCCTTGGACATGCGATCTCGTGGTTTATGTTTACCATTTTTCAAAAATATGTGAGAATATTATACTTATCATTTAGATCTGAAGATGTCGCCGATAGTGCGAACGAAACATATATGTAACCTACATTGAAAAGGTATTTTTAAATATTTCGTGTTATGTTTTTATCACTTTAAGCATTATTAGACTTTAATTTAAATTATACTTCCTAAACTAAAGGACTAACTTCTAAAAAAAAACAAAAATAATTACAATTTTTTTAATTTAATTTGTTTTTAAAGTTTTTAAAACGAAAAAGTAGTGCCATAAATTGAGCTCAAACTTTAAAAAGCTGACATTTTGTGAAATTCTGATTTATACATACACTACTTAACTTTGATTTATACACTACCTACTTTGATTTATACATTACACTTTGATTTATATACTTACGTACTCACGATGTAAGTTTTCAAAGCGTTCAAGCTGTCAACGTTTTTTATTTATTTATTTATTTATTTATTTATTTTTTCAAATTAAACTGGATTTTTTTAACTGAAAAAAAAAAAAACTTTTAAAATAATAAAAATTTTAAAAATTTCGATTTTTTAACAGTTTTGAAAAAAAAAAATCATTTCAAACTTTGAACAGCCGCTATTTTGTAAAATTTCGATTTATCTTATGAACTTTAATTTTAGCCTTGAACTAAATTTAATATATTTTAAGAATCTGTGTGATTTTGTTGTTGTTTTTCTGTTTTAGATGATTATTAAAAACGCAATTAAAAAAGTAATACAAATTTAAATATCAATTCTTCTTTCTTAGGAATTCCCACTAAGTACTAGTGAGTTTCCTAGACCAGAAAAAATATTGTAGAGGATCTTTTCGATTCCTTCCTACCCAGGGAAAATTAAATATTGCTACAACAGCAAAATATATGAGCGCAGTATTTATGAGCTCCTGTGAATTCCGACCAATATTTAAATATTCACTAAAGTCAAAGAAGTAGAGCTGAGCTCCGTTGAGCTCCGGCGCAAATTAAGCACTAGTCATAATATTAAAATAATAATCTCTATTCTAAAAAAATGTGACTAACACTGCCGCTGTCGTAATTGAATTTATTGTGACCTTTCACTTTCTCGGCTTATCCTGAAAAAACTGTTGAACATACAAACATGAAAACTGGCAGTTTTGTAGACAGATATATGATAAATATGTTGAAGCAGGCAATTTTTAAACTCAAGAATTATTTTAAGCGTTATTTAATGTTGAAATCGGTCATAATAGTTCAGTTACATAAATTTTATAGGATAAAAATCTATACATAGTAATTTAACCATCTTTTGCAGGCATATATTTAACTAGATTGTGGTGTGAAATGTCTAATCATTGTTTATAGTTGTCTAATTTTTTTAGAGTTTTTTTTTTTCAATGTTTGTATTGAAAATTTCATTATATGAATAAAGATTTCCTTCATATTTTGAAGGCCGTTTTTTTTAATCTATTATTGCCAGCTTTTAAAGAGGCGAAATACAAATATTTCCAAAAGCTATATTTTCAATTGAAATATATATTTACACGTGAATATTGAAAGGGAAAGAAAATTTTAAAACAGTTAAACAATTACGTGCGAAAAGCATTTAAACGTGAAAATTTGTCATATTTAAAATATTTAAAACGTCATGTTTAAAACGATTTTCTTATAGCATCTAAAAGCAAACTCTTCTTCTAGACGCTATAATATATTCATGATAAATAATCAAATGATAATAAATATTCAAATAATCCGAGAGACAAAGACATTTTTTACTTAAACATTTTATTCAAGCTGATTTTCAAAGATGTAAATGATTTTACATAATAATCACGAAAACAGCCATCAGCTGTTGCGACAGCGATAGACGTGGTCTTGGGAGCCGAAAAATCCCCCCCCCCCTTTCAGTCAAAGAGAAATGAATGACAACCCGATTACGGAAAATCGTCACAGGCCGTGATAATACCTTTCAATCTTCCGTAATCGGATAGTCTTGTTAAGACAGAGAAAATTAGTTTGTCTTAAGAGCCTGTGGGGTCTCGACGGAGGTTGGCGAGTGTAGTTCGTACGAGACGGAATCCCTAGTAATAATAAAATAAAAGTTGTTACACACTACAAAAACATCCAAATATTACGTGCTTTTATATCAAGCTTTGTGATTCAAAGGAAAAAGAAAGTATGTCTAAAACTATTACAGTAAGAATTCGTGTTTTTTATATACTGCTTTCAAATAATGCTTACTTAATTGTTTTCATATTTGAGATTTGATGTCACAATAAGTTACCCCACCCTCTGCCCCTGTCACACTGTGTCACATGTTTTGGAGTCCCTTTCTCCCTCTCTCTTGAAGTGTAGCGCAATTAATGGAGCCCAGAAAAAATGCGAAGAATCATTCACCTAACTCTGGTCACTGTATAATAATCGTTCATTCTACGTCATTCTACTATTTTATGAAATGTTGCTCTTACGTCGTACGTAAATATTGCGTAAAAAGAAAATACCTGTATAATAAAGACGAATGCCCAGTTTAAAAACTCCATTCTCATGGTATCTCGCCAAGATTTCGCCAAATAGAACCTCCTCTTTATTCTCTGCCGAAATCGGGGAGTGATTTCCGCGAAAGTGTGTCAAAGGAGCGAGAAAGTTTGGATAAATGAGATTAGAAAATGGGCATCGAAAGTAATTCGGAACTCTGATAATAACAATTAGAAAAAGGAAAATGGTTCATAATCTAAAGTTTCCGCTCAAAAATTTATCATGTATTTATCAGACGTTCAGGTGATATCTTCAAAGAGGATGTGCATTTTTGGGAACTTTTCAAAGATTTGTTCTTTTTTGATTAATGAGAATGATGAGGGTTTTAGAAAGAACTAGTTTTTATTTGTTCGTTCTTTGTTTTGTGTTATTGCAACTCTCGCGCGCGGAATTTGAACAGCACAATGTTTCTAGCCAGCGTAAGTCTAAGAGCGATAAAAATCCTGATAGTCAGGCGCTTCCTAATTTAAATTTACATACGAATTTTAAAAACCTCACTGTATATTTATCATTTTTAGATGATATTTTTAATCATTTAAGTTCTAGTCAAAATATATCAGAAACATGTAGAAATAAGACGAATCGTCTGCTTCAAAAGGCTGATGAAGGAGATTCGAATGCTCTGAAAAGTAAGTAAGTTAAAAATTTATTTCCCCCCCACCCCTGAAATTCATAATTATTCTGCTTTTTAAATAATGTTAAAGTGGACACCATTTTTCAAAATTCAGTTTTATTGTTGTGTATTCATAAATGACTTTTATTTCTTGAAATGTATATTTATATATTTTTCTTTTCAAATGTCTAAAAATTTTTTTTTAAATTTAAATAAATAAATAAAAATTTTAGATTTTAGTCATATTTAAAATTTGATGTATTTTCCGAAATAATACCGTTTTCATTCTTTTTTAATTTTTGAATACAAAAAATAATAAGTATTATACAAGATTTACGAAAATATTTATTTTAAAAAATAGTTAATTTAAAAAAAAAAATCTCTATTTTTTTCAGTATTTTTTACTACGAGTATTATATTTTTAAAACTTTCTCTGAAAACAAAAAAATACCTGAAAGAACATTGTGCAAAGTTTCATAATTTTATATTTTATTGAAATTAAGATATATCAATTTAAATGTGACAAATTTTGAAAAAGTATACATTCTGTGATAAAGGTATTTAAATCTTGGATGGAGGTGCGCTAATCACAAACATTCAGGGCCGGAGAGAGAGGCCTCGGGCAAAGGTAGTGATTTGAATGTGGGCCCTTAAGTGTGGTATTAGGGGGAAAAAAACTTCCAATGAACTTTAATAAATTTGTTGAATAATTACTTTTCAAAAAGTAATACAAATTTAAATATAACTTTCTTCTTTCTTAGGAATTTCCTCTAAGTACTAGTGAGTTTCCTAGACCAGAAAAAAATATTCTAGAGGATCTTTTCGATTCCTTCCTATCCAGGGAAATTTAAATATTGTTACAACAGCAAAATATACATAAAAAAAAAAAAAAAAAGGTTTTGCGGATGTATACCAACTTTTGGCTATAACGGGGCACTGTGACATTGTGGGCCCATGGTTTCCTACAGCCTACTCTACAGACGCACTTGATTTATTAGTAGAGGGAAAATTTTGTTTTAATTGCGTTTTCTTCAAAAGGCTGTGTAAAAATATTAACACAGACGCACAATTTCTGTGATTCAAGTTCTGGCTTTTTTATTTCTTTACCTTGTGTTAGTTATTTTAACTTGAGAATTTTATTTAAAAGATAGTGCTTGCGCCTATTTTTAAAAATATTTTATTACAATTAAATATAAAAAAACAGGACCATAAGTGGGTATTTTAAGAGAACTGGGGCCCAGTAATTTGTACCAACTCCACGTCCCTCTCTGCAAGCGCTACCTCAACTATACTAATATTATGTTACGGGGGTAGCGCTGCAAGCCTGCAAAGAGTACAACATAAAAACGTTACATCTTTTCATGTAATTGTATTTACATTCGGTTTACATCATTTTAAACTCTAGATTATGTTTTAAGCTGAAAAACTATGAATATAAGTAATAATAATAATAATAACAACATTATAATTGAATAAAACTAACCTAATTTTGATCGACTTTTCATTCGGAAAAGATTTGTATTAGGATTTTTAGAAATTAATTGCAACAGAAAAATCGATTGTTGAAAATTAAGCAATATTTTCCCAAGAGTTAATAAATTATCCAGTCATAATTTTTATACAATGCTATATTGAAATTTTAAAAGTTACGGAAATGTCAAATGGAAAAAAAAAATTACATGTCATCAGTGTCAACCATAAACAGAATGCAGTGGTTGCAATGCAAAAGAATCTTGTGCTTATACAAACTCCCCAACGAGACTAAAATACTTTTTTAAAACCTACGAAAAAAAAAAAAAATAATAATTTGCCTCTGAACTGTATCTGTTTCTCCCTCTTACAAAGGTCTTTTAAAAATACACTTATTTTTTTTATTTAAACTTCTTTAACGAGAAGTTTGCCCTGTAAATAATGTATCAAAAAGAAAATTACTAGCGTAAAAACGGCTTTATTTACAACAATTTAAACTCCAACCATTAATATAAATAAAATGTAATAAATCCGATGATTTAAAATTCCGACTAAAAAAAAGATAAAAAAGTGTTTAATAATCGTATAAATATCATATTATTTTTGGTGGAGAAGGGTGAGGATGTGTTATGTCCTATTATTATAAGATGACATGTAGCTACAATAATATCTTCATACATTCCCATCAATAACAAATATTTTTTAGAAAATTATTATTATTTTTTAAATCTTACAGCCAAATTTCTATTTCAAATTTAGTATTTTATTCGTCCATATTAATTTTTTTAACTCTAAATTATTTATTTATTTAGTTTATTTAGAGACATTTTGATAATTTATGTTTGTACAAAAACGCTTTATGTTACACATTTCATTCTAATATAGAAATATGTTTTGTATAACTTTCGGCTCATCACGAAAAAATGGGCTTTATTTTTAAGATCTAATTTTAGAAAAAAGATTAAAAACTTCCAACATGTTGTTTTGGTTTTTATAAATGTTGGTAATACTTATTATGAGACATAAGAAAAAAAAAAAGACGATATAAAGTTTGGTGCGTTAAATTTCATTTGTTTTATTAATAACAGATGGCAGCACCAAAATTTATGACAACAAAAAAAAAATACTTAACAGTTAAATTAAATCTTAAATCACTGGTTAAAATCACTACATCTCTTCCTGTTATTTTTTTTTTTTTTTAAATTTTTCTCAGAAGTTAAAGTAAAAGAGTTTAAAACAATAATTTAAAACATTCGAAAGTAAAAATTAAAAAAGTGCAAAGAAAGTTAAGAGCCGGAAAATGACTTTATACTGAAATTGAAGAACATTTCTCTAAATTGTTTGGCATTACCAATGATTGTTGTTTGTTTACCGTGCCGGTTGCCGGTAAGTTTGATTTTTTTTTTTTTTTTTTCAATTTAATGATTATTTTTTTAAATGTTTGTAACACAGAAAAAGTCGTACTAATGGTATATGATCAGATTTAAGATTTAAGATTTAGCTTTAGTTGTTTCTAAACTGTTTAACTTTATTTACAGATTTATTTATTGTTTGCATTTAGAGTTGTTTTTCTGTAATTTTCCAGATTAGAATGTCTCTCTTAATTTTTCTACGAAATGTGTAATGTGTGTATAAACTAACATTTTCTTGTATGTTATCTTTCTCATTTTTTTAATGCCCTCGGTTGTGTCGCATTAATTTTAATTGTATCCCGGCAGACGCGATATAACGGGGTCGCTGTATTATTTAATTCAGATCTTGAGTTTCTAATGTAAATTGAACCCTTTGACAAAATCTGAAAGTAACGAAGTAGTGACAACTTTTGAAAAGTAGTTTGTAGTCGCTACTTTTTAAAACAAGTAGTTGTAGTTAACTACATTTTCGATAAAGTAGTTGTAGTTGTTATTCGCTACAATAAATAAGTAGTTTTTCTGACCCTTGGTTGTATATAGGAATGCTTTGAAAAAGGATAAAACAACATTGAACCAATAATGACCCATTAAAGATATTTTAGTGCAACCAATGGTAAAACTAGACAGAAAATGAGATGATACTAGTATTGCATTTGTAACATGTATAGTATATAAATGTTCATTATTCACTATGAAAATTATATTATCTTTATTTTTTCAGTTTTAGATTCAGTTGGAAAACCTTCTAGTGGTATTTTAGAAGGAGGAGTCTTTTTTATTGGATTTTACTCAGAATGTGTGACTTCATTTGTGAATATCAGTCGTACAGAGAAAATTTTAGGACAGTATTGTCTGATAAATTTCAATTTTTCTTCCAGTTCACCCAAGGTTAGTTACAAAAAATAAGTAATCTTATTGTTTATCATAAAAAAGAATATGTTCTTTTGATTTTCTAATTTAAAGTTTTACATAGCAATCCATGCCCTCTCCCCCTTTTTATTCAAGTTTTAAGTTTATTTTTTGAGTAAAGTATGATTACACTAAAGGTGAAAATAAGGAATTTTGCTTAGTAGCCACTGGCTGGTAGGTTGATTTTTTTTAGTAGCCAGTGAGTGGCGAGTGAGAATAATCTCTTTAGTAGCCAGTAAGTACATTTATGTCACTGAATATTTAATTTTAAAAATATATAATTAGTTTAAGTAAAGTAATTTATGTACTAAATAAAAATATTTTAATTTATATTGCTTTGAAAAAACTTGAAATACTAATTTCCAATCTATTTTAAGTTTTAAAATAAGTTAACAGCAAAGTTATACACAACATGCTTATGTAGCTAATTACATAAGTCTCACTAAGCTTAGCTACTTGTGTAGCTAATACGTACATACGTACCTACATAAGTACCTTTTTAAAAAAATATTTGTCTAGAAGTAAGATCTGACAACAATACAATAGATATGTTTATACACTAAGTAATAACCCACAACATGATATACATTACACATGCACAACCTCTAGCCAGTGGACCAAAAGTGGCTAACATCTTCAGAAAATGTGTATTCCGTCAATTAGTCTGGAAAAAAATTGCAAATTTTGTCATTCGAGAGCGTAAGAATCATGAATTTCCATCATTCAGCGATCGGGCGCGAAAAAATCACGAAGCAAGCCGATCGGAAGCGAAAACATCAAGAATTTCGGCGATCGGGTGCGGAAAAATCTTGAATTTCGACGATAGGACGCGAAAAAAAATCACGAATTTCGGCGATCAGGTGTGGAAAAATCTTGAAGTTCATCGATCTGACGTGGAAAAATCATTAACTCCGGTGATCAGGTGCGGAAAAATCATAAATTTTGGTGATCGGGTGCGGAAAAATCATGAATTTCGGCAATCAGGTGCAGAAAAATCGCGAATTTTAGGGAAAATTGGAAATTGGAAAATCTTGAATTTGGCCGGTTCTTTCCATATTTTTAATCGCCAGTTTTTCAAGTTTAATCGACGAGTGGCGACTGGCGAGTGCTTATTTTCACCTTTAGATTACACAAATAATAAAGTTTCTTTATAATATTTTTAATTTATCAACTGTGTTAACATCTTAAATGCTAATAATGTACATAATTTTGTTACATGTTTCAATTTAATGTTATGGAAGTCCTAGATTTAAATTTATAGGTACTTGTTTACATTCCCTTGGCTATATAAATAATTTATCATCATACAGTACAACTTATTGTCAATAATGAATAAATGTGACTTCAAAACATACTCATAAGATGTTTCCTTGGTTTATATAGCTCCAATTTATTTTCAATAAACCACTTTTTAAAGATATCTGAATTCTGATAGATGTCTGGATAGTATTAAGCGAAATCTTTAACCAAGCAGTTTAACTCAAATAATGACAGAAGTTTTAAAAAACAGGTTGCTTTTTATTTAGGTATAAAATGAGCAGATACAAATAATAGATCAATTGCTTTCAGTTTGACAAATATTTTCATGATATCAGTGTGTTATGTATATAGAATAAAAAGTGATACGTACAGAACATAATGACTAGACATAATTACCTTTAAGGTTGAAACAAGAGTTTCAGTAGTACAGTAGTCCACGAGATTGTGAATATCTAGAGTGAAGAATCTCTGTAGCTGAACCATTCTTCAATGATGGCCTGGATCTCGTTATTGTTTGCAATTTGCCTGCTTTTATGAACTTCCTTGAGTAGCCCAAAAACATAAAATTACGCAATGAGAGGTCAGGGCTATACAGGGGGTATTCTAGGATTTCCTATTGAAATCGCTGCAACAAATTCTTGCATGCAGTAGCTACACTACATGGAGAGCGAGCAGTATCTTGCAAATGAATGACCTCTTTTGACAGCATGCCACATCAATGATTCTTGATTGCCGTTTTCAATTTCTGTAAGATAGTACAGATGGCACTGAGACTGTTTAGAGGCACCTATGATACAAACCATTCCAGTCATGTTGACTCGCAGCTAACTACCACGTTCTACTGATACTGCCTACTTTCGTTGTACTACCCTGAGCCCTCTATTGCTGCATGCACAGTGTTCTACCTCTTCAAACACAGTTGCACTATTGACAGTCTTACTTTCATTTGGATGAACCTTATATTATTGCTGTTAAATCACATTGTTTGGCTGTTTATGATAAATGGCTGATGGAAAAGTACACAAGTTACCAATTTATCATTGACTTTAACTGATTTTGTATATTGTCAAAATCTTTCCATTGCTTTGTATGGAAGTGCAGTTTTATCAGATTTGTTTTATGCCAGAAATATTGTCAATTTGGAGTATTGTTTCTCTGCATCTAATTTTTCATCGTGTCTAAAAATAGATGATTATATATTTTTATAATTGTTTTGACAAGATCTCATTTAATTATCCATCTTGGTGTAATTTGAAAAAAAAATTGTATTGTTTCTTCCACATTATTATTATTATATTCCCTTTTAAATTCCTTCAAGATGGATATCAAATAAAAAAAGTTGTCAAGTCTATTATAAAAATAGGCAGTTAATATATTTTTAAGTGAAAAGAAAAATGAGATAAAATGAAAATAGACTGTAAGTTCACAAGTTCACAACTTCAATGTCTGATCTGCATTGGTGTCTGTATTATATAAAATCTCTAATTAATGAGAATTACTCTCCAATAGAGAATGAGAGTGGAATTACTCTCCATTGTTTCATAGTAGATCATATTTCATAGTAGATCATATTTCATAGTAGATCATGTTTCATAGTAGATTGGATGTTGCATGAAATATTTGATGACCTCCTAACAAATTTTGAAAAGATAACTTTAGAAAGACTATGTTGAATCAATGATTTTATATTTACCTTGACATTCTACATTTCAATAAATTTTGGGTTTATAGTTTGTACAGTCAAACCTTGTTAACATGAACACGCTTAACATGAATTGTTTTCATAGTCCCCTATAAAAACGTGTACAAAGATTTGATACTGATAACATGAATTACTGCTAACATGAACAAAATTTTGATTCCCCTTGAGGTTCATGTTAACGAGGTTCGACTGTACTCATAAAATACGTAAAAAATTCAAGTTTTAATTTTTTAGGCTCAGCAGTGTTTTTTTGTTTGTTTGTTTGTCAAATTCTACACAAATTCCATTCACTAATTTGTTAATATTTCTGTAACCAGTGATGCTAGAAAGGTCCTTTATGTCTCATTTTAAAAAGTTCCTTTTATGGTCTTTAACATGATATGCAGCACAAAATACTTTGGCTTATATATACTTTTTGACAAATTTTCAAATATAAATGTTTCAAAAGTTCCTCCTCTTGATTAAAAAATATATATATGTATTAATCCTTTATGTATTGTCTACAGATGTGGAAAGTCTCAAGATGGAGTTCTCAGAAATTAATTTTTGAATATGAATGGTATATATGAAGCAGTGAAAAATAAAAATGCAAAGGGAAAATTGAACATGTATTCTTTTATGTCAATTTTCTTAAATTCTTTCCTTTTCCTTCAATAAAATCTGAAGATATTCATTTTTCAGATCCTTTTTATTTCTCCACTTTGCATATCTGTAGACAATAGATAAGAAAAGAATTAACATATATTTAAAAAAAAAAAAACTTTTTGAAAAATTTAAATTCAAAATTTTTGAAAACTTGTCAAAAAAATATATAATTCAAAGTAGTTTGTGTTCCATACCATAATAAAGTCCATAAAAAGAACTTTAAAATGGGATATAAAGTATTTTTCTAGCATCATTGGTTATAGAAATATAGTATTTCTTTGTAAAAGGCCCCCTCCCCCTCACAGTTATGATTATGCCAAGGTTACAGTTATGATTTTGCCAAGCTTATATATGCATCATATATAGGCATACATTACTCCAAATGTTCATATATGCATGATACGTGTCAATACATACATAATATTTATGTCTTATATCTATGTGATATAAGTACATGACTATAACTTAGACATATGCAGGGGTCTGTCCAGACTTTTTTCACAGGGTCCTGTTTTTCTGAAATTGTGAACAGCTTTTTATATTTGTGAAAAATCTAGTCATAATTTTGTGAATTTGAAATGATCTTTATATTCAGGTTCTTGTTCATACATTTTTATGAAGATATATGGATGTAAAATACATATATGTTCTTTATATGTGTAAAAGTGACAGGTCAGATTTTACTTTTAAATGATTAATATGTGAAATGTTCAGTTTAAAGATGGAAAAATTTTGTGAAAAACCTATTTTTAAGATAAAGAATTTTGTGAAGTGTCCTGTTTTAGGGAAAATAATTTTGTGAAGGTTCCTTTTTTAGGGAAAACAATTTTGTGAAGGGTCCTTTTTTGAAATGAAAAAAATTGTGAAGGGTCCTTTTTTTAAATGAAAAATTTTGTGAAGGGTCATTTTTTTTAAATGAAAAATTTTGTGAAGAGTCCTTTAAATGACCCATTTTTTTCCTAAACAGATCCCTGATATGTATCATGAAATGTCATATATATTTCTTATAATTTGGTGATTAATCTTGGTTGCTTGGTGATTAATACTCAGGGACCGTTATAAGAAAGAAGTACCAGCAATATTAACAAATTTGTGCATAGTAGTAATGTCAAATTTAGCAGTTTTTGTCATTTTAAAAATTATGTTGCGGGGGGGGGGGGGGGGGGGGAAGTAAAAAAATTAAAATATTGGATTTTCCATATATTCTATGAGTACAAACTTTAAACCCAAAATTGTTGAAATTTGAGATGTCAAATTCCAGATGCCTCGTTGATTTGACATAGTTGACATGACTTTAATTAAAGAATTTAAAAGTGAATTTAGAAGAAAAAAACTTTTTACACTATAAATTTTGTAGAGCTTAAAAACAAGAACAGAAAAATAAAAATGACTCAAAGATCAAAAGATCTTTGGCTAAACCTTATAGCTCTCAAAAATATAAAACATAGATTTGACCCAGGAGCGGCATTTTGACATTTCATATTGAAAGTGATAGATTTATGTATCTAGAAATCTACAAAAGATCATAAATTCAATGTTTGTGTAATGAATGTGTAGAAAATATTTAGTTTGAATTATTAAAAAAATTATAAAGAATGACAAACATATATTTAGATAAAGTAATTTAAATAGATAAATTAATTTAGATTAGAAAAAAAAGTGCACTTTGTTAGATATAAAATTTAAGGTCATTGTCTCATCCTCTCCTGCTCTCTCTTTCTTTGCTGCCTGTGATTTCACTTAAAGACAATAGACTCCATCATTCTTTTGTAAATTATGCCATAATTATTATTGATAAAAAGAAAATACAGAGAATGAAATTGTAAAGTATGTCATATTTAATGTATTACTTATCAAACTTATCTTTTTTGTAAATTTCAAATTACTTTGAGTGGAGATCCCAAAATTAGAATAATTTATATATTTTATGTGATGTAATAATGTATCTTTTCAATCATTTATAAAAAAGGTTTTGTTTCATTAGTCTTTTCTGAATGGCTTTGATGTGTTTCCATAAAACAATATATAGTAAATCCTTGTGGAACAGAAAATCTTAATTATTTCCATGCTGGTTTCTTACACTCTTTTTCATGGAAAACATTCAAAACAAAATACAATTAGCAAATTATGTATGGGAATTTATATTGTATATTTGTTAAAAAAAAAAAAAAAAAAAAAAAAAAAAAAAAAAAAGTCTGCCAGGAATATAAAATTATAAAAGATATTGGTGTTTATTAAACTTATTATCAATTATGAAAATATCTGCATTAAGTGTTCCAGGAAACTAACTGTAAGTTCTACATAATAATAAGACTTTTTTGCATATAAATCAATTTTACTCACTGCTATATTATTAATGCAAATTTTCATTCTATTGCATTATTAATGCAAATTTTCGAACTTGTAATCAAGAATGGCGTAGGGTTGGTGTGTCATCACCAAAAAAAAAAAAAAAAAAAAAAAAAAAAATCTACTGTTGGCAACATTTTCACCTGCATGAGGGAAAAGTATTGAAAAATTAAAGTATTTCTACTAATATGCATATATTGTACATTTTATTATACATTGTTTAATATAAAAATATAGAAAAAGAAATATTGTTTTATTATTTACTTTTAATTTTTTTAAATATGAAAATTAAAATAAACTAATCATCTGACAATTTTAATATAAATATTGCATCCATAGCTATATTATAAAATTATCCTTTTTTATTTTACAGGATTTTCCTCAAGTATCATGGCAAGTGATAGCTCAAAGTCAAAAACCTCCTACTATTGGTATCTGTATTCCATCATCATGTTCCATGTCAGATCTCAATTTGGCAACATCATTATGTAAGTAGGGAAAAAAAGCTTGTTTAATTTTTTTTCATTTATTAAAAAAAATCTTCTTTAAATTTAAAATTTACATTTTAGATTATTTATTGAAATTTTATGTATCAATCTTGAGAATAAGATTTTTTTTTTTTTCATAATCTTAGAAAAGATTTATTTTGGAAAACTAATTTTATTAACCAAAGACAATAAATAGTTTGTACTCATTATAGTAGATACTAATTAGAATTTAGTTGACACTACTTGAAAAATCTTTTTAAAATATTAAATATTTAATTCAGTGATAAATGCAATATTTATTATTATTATAAATTTAATGCTTATTTTTATTATAAATTTAATGCTTATTTTTATTATAATATGTTTAATTTGATACTCTTACTAACATATCATGATTAGTACCTTTTTTAGATTATTTATCTTTTAGATATGTTCTTACTTTTTTTTTATGATTTTTACATAAAATTTCCTGCATGTGAAATATTTTATCTTTGTTGATCTATTGTTTCTTTATTTGTGTTCTAATGTTTTATACGAAATATCAATTATTGAGATGCAATGAATTTGTTACTTTTTTGCACTTCTTACATTAATTATTGTTTCAGCTGATTTAGATAATTAGGAAGACAAACAGTTCATTTTAGTATTTATTATTACTATTATTACCAGGGCTTTACAAATTTGATAAAATATGGTAGCCAGCAAAAAATTCCAGTTGCCAGTAAAAAAATATCCCATCCCCCGATTTTAAAAAAGAACAAAAGTTTTTTACGAATTAATTTGAGAAAAAAAATAATAATAAGCATAATTTTAGGATTATTAGTTACACACTTTTGAATTGTTACATAATTTAGAATAAATCCAATTTTCTAATGAAATTTATCAAAATTATTTATCTGTGAAATAAAAAAAGAGAAATTTTGTAAAAGCTAGATTAACTGGTATGTTCAGAAAATGCTGATTGTTGAAGACTTCCAATGTCCAGATAGGAGTGCTATCAAAATCTATATCTGATGAGGGGGGCATTGATGAAATAGTGAAACAGAAACACAATTTTTGCATTTTTTGCTGTCAAAGTCAGTCAAATAATTCTGTTTTTATTATTTTAATTTTTTTATTATTGAAACATCTTTTGCATTTTCTGAACTTATTTTTGCCAAATTAAAAATTCTAAAACAGCAAAAAAAAAATGCTGTTTGTGTTCTAGGTTCAACTTCTTACGTCAATTTTTCTCCAAAAAAATTATGATAATAATAATAAAAACACCAGATTAAATAACTTGGTGGCCAGATAGAAAAACTTGGTCACCAGTGGCGACCTGGCAACCGTATTTGTCAAGCCCTGATTATTACAAACAGAAAGATAATCATTTGTGCATACATATACGAGTATATCTATGTACAATTGATGTGTATTATTAATTCAAACTCTTGGGAAAAAAGTTCAAAGTATCCAATTTTAACTTTTTAAGCATCCTAACCGTGTTTTTCCATTACATAAATTTTGTATTCAAAGACTGATTTAACAAGAAATATACATATGTGAGGTTATTAAATATAAATCTGCCTACCAATTCTTTTCATATCTGTTATTTTATGAATCGTTAAACATACATGAAAAATTCTGCTGGATGCTTAATAAGTTAAAAAAGAAAATGACCTTTCATGCTGTAACTAATGTAATTTTTTAAAGTCTAATATTAGAAAAAATATATTTTCTATAATTCAAATTATTTTAAACGTTAAATTGTTTTTAAAATCTTAGAAGCACTCATATTAATCTTAAAAAGTCAACAATATCTTACCTTTATCATAAGTATAAGCCTAGTAATATAAATAAATTAGAAGAAATTGAAATATATAATGAACTAAAAATTTCAGTTTAAAAAAAAAATGGTTAATGGTTAAGTGAATTTTGTTATAATTTATTCCTGAATTTTCCAGCTAATTTTTCTATTTAAAAATTAAACATTTCAGTTTGTTGTCTGCTGGAGGCTAAACCTGAATAAAAGTTTTCAAAATATTAATTGCTTTTCTACATTACTTGTTTTTCATTACTCATCGTTTGAGCCAAAGTCTTCTGTCAAATCTGTTTTTTTTTTTTTTTTTTTTTTTGTTCTTTGGTTCTTTGCCTGTAATAGTTTTAACAGTTTCTTCATTACTTAAGAACTTATGATAAATTTTGAAATTATTACCTACTACTACATATCAAAAGAATGTTACTTTTCCCATTGAAAACTTCTTTGAAATTGGGAAATTCTGGCATGTTGTTATTTTTTCCTGTTTCATAGCATGCTATGCACATATATATCATTAATATTTAATAACACCATAATATTATAGCTTTTACTGCAGTCCATAGAAAATATTATCTGTTCTAAAAATATTTTCCAATTATGTATTTTCCAGTTTTGGATTATTCTTTGATTTATCAACTGTAATTTTGCAGAAGTATTTAAAGGGAAATATCTAGCATTTACAGTATCCAACTGAGCAGTGATGGCTCGTGGCTAGGCACTGCAGAATCCCAGCACCCCCTTTTTTTATTCCATTTATCAATAAAATTCGATATGAGTAGTCCTTTTCTCTTTAATTCTTTTTTATACTTGTACATTACATAATCCTTAAACTTCATGTCAATAGTTCATGAAAAGTTATAAAGTATTTTTTATTATAATAGGAAATCAAAAATGTGATGTTATAATTTTTTATAAATTATTTGAAGCAATAGATACCATACAATATTATTGTAAACTTGATAAAAATGTTTAAAAGATTTTAAAACGTTTAAAAAAAAAAATTAATTCCCCTTTTCACTAGAATATTGTTTATTAATAATTTTATAATTATTGAATTTATAAACATTTTGTAATGCATATTTCATATTTACTTTAGGCTTAAACAGGAATATTGACTATGTTCAAAGTGATGTTTCAGTTTGTTATGCAGAACCTCCACATTTATCAGAAAGTGTTGGTGCAATAGTCATTTTGTAAGTTAATTTTAGAATTTATTTGTAAGTTAATTTTAGAATTTATGTGTAATTCTATAAATTATTCATGTTAGGAAATGTTTTGAGAAAGTGATTTCTTAAAACAGATTAACATGAAACTCAAGGGATTGAATCAAAAATAATTCAGCCCACAGAAATACCAATAAAGAAATTAATGAGATTTCCTCTCAGTTATATATATAGTAGAAGATCTTTATAACGCAAACTTAAAAATGCGAGGTTGTGCGTTACATCAAATTTTGTGTTATATGGATCACATTTCATACATCATTAAAATTACCTTGTAAACATGGCCAAATATGTCTGAAACTTATCAAAATACAGTAGAGTATCTTTATATTGTATTCCTTGGGACAAAATTTGTGCAGATTATAAATTTCTTTGTTAAATTTACTTTATACACATGGTTAAAATATGCCTAGACAAACCTCAAATTTTTTTATTGTAATAGCAATTTTTTCATTAAAAAGCTCTGAATTAGGGAGATAAAGTTGAACTGATGTATCAAATTTAGTCCTCTAGAGAGTAGAAATTTTTTACAATGTGGGAATACAGATGCTTCTTAACTGCAAAATTAATTTTTTACGACTGAGAAGTTGTGCATTATATAGATAATTTCATTATACAGATCTTCTGTATATATAAATCCCTGAACCTTTTTCTATAAAACATTACATTCTAAAACGTTTCTGTCTGTAAAAGCAATTTTCAAAACATGTCATTCCATGGACAAACAAAAAGTTTTTCCTAGTATATATTATAAATACAGAGTGTCCTCCCCCCCCCCTCCCCACACACCAGAAAAAATAAATAAATAAAAAAAAATAAGACATGAAGAAATTTCAAAAACACATTTTTCTAAAATACAATAGATATTCAAATTGTTTTCCTCCAATTTCTAGACATACATTTGCATGTTTAATCATGCTCACAAAGACTTGTTTCAGTATGTTAGGTTATTGAACAATCATCATGAAATCATTGCACTATTTAGTTAATTGTTGAGCCAGATAGCAGACAGACTTATAACTTCTTTGAATAATTTCTTGTTGTAATTTTTCTTTTTGATAATGTAACAGTACTCTTCTGCGTTGACTTACATACGTTTATACATTTCTTGAATTTATTCTGAACTCTGTCCAGATGCCGATTTAGCCATTAAGATAAAACACTCCTCTGTTGCCCCTTCTGGTTTTCAGAAGTCTCTTGTGCTTATCATATTAGCATATGGATTATGTAAATTACCACTACCACTTTTTGGATAGCATCCTGTACTTATAATATGGCAGTCTTGCTTGGCGGGACCAGTTGTTAACTTCATGTTAACTGAAATTTGCGATTTCACAATTATAATAATAAGCGATTTCACATTAACAAATTTTCTCTGCATAAAACTTTTTTCTTTATCAAAATATGTTTACATGCTTCTTAAGACCAAAAATTTTGCAGATTAAAGGAATCACTTTTCAAAAAATATATGAATTATTTTCAAAATGTAGAGAAATTTTACCAATGATTTATTTTATTCTTTCAACTAATTTTGTATTAACTTTGATATATTACTGTTTTGTATTTCATTTTTATCATCTAAACATACAAATGTTCAGTTTATAGTAATTTGATAAATTTGAGCTGCATATTAGAATATTCATTTTATCAAAATAAATTATTCACTGTCGTTACATTGTTACTTTTTAACAACAATTAAAACGATTTATCAATAGAATATGTTAAATAATATGATTCAGATTTTGTTTTTCAACAATTATTACATAAATGAGAAAATATGTTCAACCCATTCAAATTAGTATTTCAGTGTTTAAACTTCATTTCATGGGTACTTTCCTTTTATATGAGGGCTTTGGCAAGATTGAGAAAATCCTGGCAAGCCCTTTAGCAGAAAGAGTGCATCAGGACAGCAGGTGCTGCAGATTATTTTAGACCTTGCAGATTAATTTAACAGCTTAAAATTTACTCTATATCTAGATTTATCGTATGTCGTATTATATTTTCTTTGTGAATGCAAATGTTGTTTATTTTATGTGTTACTATAATTTTTACTTTCCATACACATTCAGTGTAAGGAAAGTATTATAAGTATGATATAAACCGATTATGGAAATATTGGTTTATTTCCTTATACTGAGGTTCACTGAATCTGTTTTCGCTATGTTTACAATGATTCCATATGCATATGGGGATGTAAGCATATATATTAGAATTTCCTTGCATTTTCAGCATCAGATATACACCGATCTTGATTGGTCAAAGAGCTTTCCTGCCTATAATCAAGGAGGATAAGATAGAGTCTCTGATTCTTTCTGATGCAGCCAGATTATTATGTAACAAAAAGGTAGCACAAAAAAAAAAGTTACACGTGATTGGCTGTGAGGCTGTATATTTTTACCGGTCTCTGTTCGATCCTATTTCAATATATGAGTCACCAGCACCTTTTCATTAAAGTGTATAATATATAAAGATATTGGTTTGATGTGTATTTTTTGATGTGTAAAAATATTTTATGGGAAAATCTCAATGAAACTTGGCATTCAAAATTACCTTGCCTCTGTATCAGTGCTTTGGGTATGAGCAATGATGTAATCCTGAAAGAGAAAGTGAGGAATGCTCATAATCCCGGGCATAGTATCTGTGTCACACAGGGCAAAGTTGATTACGAATTTTCCTTTTCATAATGAATTGAGTAGAAAAGAAATAGAAAAGTTTTACTTAAATTAATTGAATTTAATTAAAGTTTGCTTACCTATAAGTCATGAAATAGCTTCCCACATAAATATAAAACTGAAAAATATAAGTAGAGGTATAATTTAGTAGCATTAATTAATGCAACAGATTTTTTGTTAGAAAACTGTTTAATGATTCTGTGATTTATAGTTTTGGAAATAATCTGAAAATAACATTAAATCTGTTGTTCACTGATGCTACTAAAAATTACTGCACTTTTTCTAATATATTAAAAAACTTTTGAAGTTGATTTCCAATAGCAACGAGAACTTGTACAGGATGACTTGTTTAAGAAGTGTGCTTTTAAAAAAAATTATTTTAGCATTTCGTAAAATAAAATAAGGTGACTCCAGTTAATTTCTTTCATTTAATAAATCTATAAATAAGAGGGAAAAGCTATTTTAAACAACAGCAATTTATAGATGAAACAGCACCGACAAACTGGTGATAAATCACAATTAAATAATGAAACTTTGTAGGGACAAGGTCACAACCCCTTACGGACACATGGTTGCTTTGCCTGATGACGGGCTGTTAAAAATTTCCAGCTTGAAACATGTCCTGTGTGTTGTTTTGTTTTTATGGTGATTGATACAAAGTTTCATTATTTAATTAACAGCAATATATATCTGATTCTGTCACAGTTTAACAAAACCTATTCATTTTCCTCTCTGAAAGAACTTTCCTTAAATATTCATTCTCATGAATGTCCTCAGATTTTTTTTATTTTTCTAGATTTCATGTCCGTACCCACTCTGTGATTTAAAAAGTTTCCAAATTTTTATGTAAGGCTGGGATTGCCACTTATTAAGAGTGTACCCTTAATGTTTGTCATTTAGAAGATTAAAAGATTGTTAATTACAATTAAATTGTTATTAATAAAAAATACTAAATTTCATTATCATCAAAGCACCTGATATTTTCAAAAAAATTGTCAATTTTTAAGTTAAGATCGGCCTGTAAACCAACCAATACATGATTACTCATTATTCACAAATGACTTTAAAATTATTTTGCAGCATCAATAATCTGTCTGCAGGAAGTACATTTTTAGCATTCAATATCAAAAAAGAAAAAAAAATCATTCAGTTTATACACGTATCAAGCAACAATTTTGTATAGGTAGTGATATATTAGTATTACATTGGGTGGCTCTGTACAAGAATTAGTGATCCTATATACACCACACAACATACAAAAATTTAATTTATCTGCAAAACATATTTCGAGAAAGAATCACCCATAACAATAAGTATTTAAATTCTGTTATGCAATGTGGTTTATTTTTGTATTACTTAGCAAAATTAAGGTGGCCTGGGACACAAAATTAGATTTTTTTAAATTTTATGAATAATTTATACTAATTTTTGTTTTTTAATTTTTTAAAATTTGTAATCTGCAATGGCCTCTTAGTTTTTGCCACAATATTATTTATCTTGAATTTGAGTAACTCAATAAATATTTTCTTATAATGTTTCTCCTTTGCAGTTGTCTTTGGTAGTGTTGCCTATTTAAAAAAATAAAAATAAATAGTTGTCCATTGGTGCAATGATAATTAAAAAAAAAAACTTTTAAATCTTTAATGTACTAACTAATTTTTATGTTAATGATTTTAGTTTTGCTATAAATATTTGATTTAATATATTTCAATTGAAACTTTTTTTGATGGAATGCTCTGTTCCTGAGAATAAAATCCAAATATTGGTTAAAAAATAATTAAATAAATAAAATAAATTTAATTAATGTATATATTAATGGGAAAATAATGATTATGTGTTTTAAGATAGAATTGTATAGAAAGTATATGAGCGGGTCAGGGCAAGAAATTGCCAAGCAACATTTTTGGTGAAATAAATCTGACACTGTAATCTGTTGCTTAATATTGTAAATTATAATATCCTACATCTTATTTTTTTCTAATGTCATTAGGTGGCAGCATATGTCCAGGTTTCATTTTTGCCCCAGATGTTTCTAAAACTTTTTTACCAGAAAGAAAGTGTCTATCATCAAAGTAATGCCATATTATTATTCAGAATATCTCGAATATTACTCAGAAATTGGCAAAAAAACTTCATGTTATATATTTTGATTTGATTATTTGATCTAATTTTCAAATTGATATATCTGAAAAGTTCAAAAATTGGCTTAGCACTCTCTTGCCCCGACCCCCTGAGATGTAAACCATATACTTGAAGCTTATGATTAAATCTTTATATTTATAATTTTCCCTCTATTCCTCCCCAATTATCTTCTGTTGTTTTAGGAAATACTTTTGAAATAAATTTCACAAACTCATGCATCACTTTATTTAGCTATTTGTGAAAATTAAATGTTGTGTTTTTATTGGGTGTGTTGTATAATAGCTTATTTTCATGAACTTTTCATATTTGTTATTTTCTAAGTGTAGTTTCTATTTTCTGATCTATATTTTGATCAGTGTCTAAATATTTATTTAATATATGTATACTAGATGGCTCTGCCCTCTGCTCACTAAAGCTTTCCAACAACCATGAATTGCATTTGCAACACAGTTCACATTAGGACTGCTATGTGGTCCAAGTGAGCAAAGTCAGCTCGCCACTTTTTGCAGCAACTCTAGCCAGAATTAATACTATCATAAATCATTTTAATATATGAAATTTACAATTTTTTTTTAATGTAAAAAAAATAAGTGAAGACTTTGTTGAAAACACAATTAAAAATGCATTTAATTCATGCTACCAATGGGCATAAATCATTTTAACATTATGAAATTTATAAATTTTTGAAATCTAAAATAATTAACTAAAAAAATTACCTTGGACACACAATTAATTTAAAACTCATTGTGCCTATAATATTGTGAGCATGGCTTAAATTAATTTCGAAAAACACTATGTGATAGCAAGATAATTCAATATAAACAGCAATCCTCACCTAAAGTTTGTTCGATGTGGAAAAATACAATATCTCACAGATGCTTGGCAAGTTAACAAAACATAAACAACATGTTTTTTGCTGTGTCAAAAAAAAAAAACTCTTGATCAAAAAGTTGGTTTGCTGAATGCATCATGTGACTGTATAACCAATCAATGACTATATCTATTTATACACCAGTTAAAAGATTGTGCTGTGTTTAAATAGAGCTTCTGCTCTGAAATTTGATTTGCTGAATGGATCATGTGACCATAAAATGAACAATTGAGAATCATCGCTCCAAAACCTATGGTTGTTACCAAATGCAAACTACAAATTCAGCCTTATTTTTATACCCTGTAAGAGAAAAAAATATATATATACAGATATAGATAGATATTTTAATATCTTTTGAGTTATTCAATCTTCCAATATCCATGTTAAAAAAAAATCAATTTTAAACTTTCATGTAATTTCTAATATTAGATTTCTATTATTGAAAATTCAGCTGTAATATTTTTACTGTTGGTCAAATGTTTTAACAGTTTTGATGAAAATACATTCTTTAAAAAGCAATACTGGAAAATATTAAAAATATAATTCTGTATAATTTTTTCCCCCTTAAGCTCTCCTTGAATTATGTAAAAGTGATAAAATGTATATTTTGCAGGTGTATTCTTGTGATTGTGTTAATAATTTGTGTTGCTGCTACTGTAGTAGATCTAGTGAAAGATAACAATAAGTGCTTAACATCTGCTGGTAGTATTGCTGTTGTCAATGCAAAAAGCATTTCTAGAGAAGCACTTTGTGAAGTTCCAGAACAAAAATCTCCAAGTAAGCATATTAATTAAAGTTGAATTAAAATATATTAATTACATTAAAATATTTTTTTCATAATCTTTCCGACATTTTTTTTTTTTTTTTTTTTTTTTTTAAAGAAGACCAGACAAGTTTGAAATGATAAAAATAGACTACTTTTGATTGTGAATTAGGAAGCCTGTAATTAATTTAAACTATTATTTATTTTTGTAAAAAATGTACAATGCATTTATTGATGTATGTTTTATAGAATAAAAAATATTTGTTGAATTGTAAAAAAAAAACAATGACAAAAATTTTAATATTATACAAGAAAATTAATCTAGCAAAACTAGTTTTGCCACAGTTTTAAAGTCAGATTCTATATTTTTGAGTCATCATTTCTTTTTTATACTGCTTATTATATTGTCACTCTATTAAAAATTAACAAAAATCTATGCTAATAAAAGACAAAATCGCTCTGTGTGTGTGTCTGTCTGTTTATTGGCGATGACTAGGAAAATCTAGTACACCCAGAAGTCTGAAAATTTAGGTGAGGATAGTCCAAAACCTCTCCTGGTGCACCTGATAATCGGAATTTTAATATTTTGATAATTACCCTAGATAATAATTAAAAACACATTAAGCATCACATAAAAAACTCATTAAAATGCGTTTTGAAAATGGCTGTTTTTATGATAACTGCAAAAGAAATTACTGTTTTGATAATTCCAGACAATGAAATATTCTCATTTTCACTTATCCTCAAATATTAAACAAGAACGAAAAATCATGCGTCAAGCATAGATTATGTAACACTTTCCAACACTTCCAAAATAATTTTACAAATCATATCGTTTAATAAGCTGAAAGATAACATCTAATTAAACAATTTGGAAAATGCATAACATATTTAAAAACATAATTTGAGGAATTTCCAACATATACAAAATTTGAAAACATATCCGAATACTTTTATTCAGACCTGTATATGATCTATAGATTTGTATATATACTACATAAGATGCTTAATTTTAGTTCAGTTAAGAAACACGTAGCACAGTTTAAAATTCTCCTTCTGGAGTTTCTGTCAATAAATGGAAATGTGTTTGCGAACTTTTGTGCTTCCCTGTATATGATCTATAGAATTTATACACACCACGTAATAGACAAAAAGTGAGTTAAATTTAAAATCGCGTGCAGTAACTTAAAACGCACTTCCAGGAATTATTGTTATTAGAGAGTAGAGAATTCTTTTGTGTGTCCCTGTAAATGAACGATGACTGCTATACACACAATATTCTGTAGTAAGCCTCTTGTAATGCACCTTAGTGATATATATAAATTTCAATGCGTTTAAAATAGTGAAACATTATTTAAATAAACCGCAGGCGATTTTTCTCCATAGACGTAATGTAACGGAATTCTTTTGACTGTCCCTGTAAAGTAACTATAAGTGCTACACACTTCCGTTGAAATAGGGAACATGCTATAGATAACGACAATAACATATAAAAATTGCAGAGCAATCCGAGCATATTAACGGGAGTTAGAGCTCGGACAGACGGCCATACTTTTCAACTAGATTGGAAAGTGTTAAAAACTATTGGAGGTATCAATTCAAAACTCACAGTATATACATAGATGATTTTTCTGATTCCAAAAATACAAATTTTGTGAAAATCAGACTGAAACCTTTCTTTATTTCTGCTAAAAACTGACCAGACACAAATCAAATTGTCCCAGATGGAAAAGGGGTTACTGTAAATGGGGTGTTGCCAGATTAAAAAACAATTCATTGTTTTGTGGACCTATTCAAATAAATAAAACTATTACGTTTATTGATTTGATATTAGGCGTATAGACAAAAAAAAAAAAAAAAATCCTGAATCCAAATTTCAAATTTTTGTAAAAATTGGTTCATAATTCGCTAAGATATTAATTAAAAAATCATTAATGAAAATGGAAAATGACTTTTTTTTAATTTCACCATTGCACCTTCAATGGAGTTGCACGTGTTTTGATAATTCCAGACAACGAAAGGGAAGGTTGCCATAAATAGAACACTGACAAATTTAAATTGTACTCAGCTATTTTAATGTATACAAATTTTTAAAACTATATAAGATACAATTTTGAAAATTCGTGTACATACGCAAAATCATATGCTGAATAAAAAATTCTAAAAATCTAAAAAATAGACCAGTAATTTTTTTGTGAAAATAATTATTTATTTTGTTTGCTTTTGAATTGGTAGATATATGCAAAATCATCTTCTTTTTAAGAAATTCGAAAAATCAAAAACATAGATCGGTAACTTTTTATTTTATCAAAAAATTGATTTTTTTTTTATGGAAATTGAAATTTACTGTGCATTTAATAATCCTCGGCTTCTAATAGTCATATCTCCTCGAAACTGATTCCGAATTACTTTAATATATTCATTATCACTTATCACAGTCTTAAAGTTTGTTTATGAGTAGGGGTTACCAGTATTTCCGAATAGACATTTCGGCAAATTCTTAAATTAAATTCTGGGCTCAGCTACCAGTCCAAATTTTTTAAAGGACTCCAGTAGCCTTAATTAGTCATTTATCAAAAAGCACTTGCATCTCCCCTCCTCCCTCTCTGCTTCATCGTTTTTTGTTTAACTGATCCCTATCTTAATAACTCGGCTTCTATGAGTCATATTTCTTTGAAACTGATTCCAAATTACTTTAGTATCTTAATTATAACCTCTCACAGTCTTAAGATTGGTTTATGAGCAGCAGTTACCAGAATTTCCGAATAGAAATTTCAGTAATTTCTTAAATTAAGTTCCGGTCTCAGCTACCAGTCCAAATTTGTTAAAGGACTCCAGTAGCCTTAATTAGTCATTTATCAAAAAGCACTTGCATCTCCCCTCCTCCCTCTCTGCTTCATCGTTTTTTGTTTAACTGATCCCTATCTTAATAACTCAGCTTCTATGAGTCATATTTCTTCGAAACTGATTCCAAATTACTTTAGTATCTTAATTATAACCTCTCACAGTCTTAAGATTGGTTTATGAGCAGCAGTTACCAGAATTTCCGAATAGAAATTTCAGTAATTTCTTAAATTAAGTTCCGGTCTCAGCTACCAGTCCAAATTTTTTAAAGGACTCCAGTAGCCTTAATTAGTCATTTATCAAAAAGCACTTGCATCTCCCCTCCTCCCTCTCTGCTTCATCGTTTTTTGTTTAACTGATCCCTATCTTAATAACTCAGCTTCTATGAGTCATATTTCTTCGAAACTGATTCCAAATTACTTTAGTATCTTAATTATAACCTCTCACAGTCTTAAGATTGGTTTATGAGCAGCAGTTACCAGAATTTCCGAATAGAAATTTCAGTAATTTCTTAAATTAAGTTCCGGTCTCAGCTACCAGTCCAAATTTTTTAAAGGACTCCAGTAGCCTTAATTAGTCATTTATCAAAAAGCACTTGCATCTCCCCTCCTCCCTCTCTGCTTCATCATTTTTTGTTTAACTGATCCCTATCTTAATAACTCGGCTTCTATGAGTCATATTTCTTCGAAACTGATTCCAAATTACTTTAGTATCTTAATTATAACCTCTCACAGTCTTAAGATTGGTTTATGAGCAGCAGTTACCAGAATTTCTGAATAGAAATTTCAGTAATTTCTTAAATTAAGTTCCGGTCTCAGCTACCAGTCCAAATTTTTTAAAGGACTCCAGTAGCCTTAATTAGTCATTTATCAAAAAGCACTTGCATCTCCCCTCCTCCCTCTCTGCTTCATCGTTTTTTGTTTAACTGATCCCTATCTTAATAACTCGTCTTCTATGAGTCATATTTCTTCGAAACTGATTCCAAATTACTTTAGTATCTTAATTATAACCTCTCACAGTCTTAAGATTGGTTTATGAGCAGCAGTTACCAGAATTTCCGAATAGAAATTTCAGTAATTTCTTAAATTAAGTTCCGGTCTTAGCTACCAGTCCAAATTTTTTAAAGGACTCCAGTAGCCTTAATTAGTCATTTATCAAAAAGCACTTGCATCTCCCCTCCTCCCTCTCTGCTTCATCGTTTTTTGTTTAACTGATCCCTATCTTAATAACTCAGCTTCTATGAGTCATATTTCTTCGAAACTGATTCCAAATTACTTTAGTATCTTAATTATAACCTCTCACAGTCTTAAGATTGGTTTATGAGCAGCAGTTACCAGAATTTCCGAATAAAAATTTCAGTAATTTCTTAAATTAAGTTCCGGTCTCAGCTACCAGTCCAAATTTTTTAAAGGACTCCAGTAGCCTTAATTAGTCATTTATCAAAAAGCACTTGCATCTCCCCTCCTCCCTCTCTGCTTCATCGTTTTTTGTTTAACTGATCCCTATCTTAATAACTCGGCTTCTATGAGTCATATTTCTTCGAAACTGATTCCAAATTACTTCAGTATCTTAATTATAACCTCTCACAGTCTTAAGATTGGTTTATGAGCAGCAGTTACCTGAATTTCCGAATAGAAATTTCAGTAATTTCTTAAATTAAGTTCCGGTCTCAGCTACAAGTTCAAATTTTTTACAAAAGAATCCAGTAGTCTTAATTAGTCATTTGTCAAAAAGCACTTGCGTTTCCCTTCCCCCCTCTCACCCATTCATCGTTTTTTGCTTACCTGAGCCCTATCTTAATAACTTAACTTCTAATATTTCCTTATGATCGAAACTGATTCCAAATTATATAAATATCTTAATTATCACCTCCCCCATTGGTATTAATTTATGAGTAGTAGGTACAATTATTTCCAAATAGTAGTTTCAGCAAATTCTTAAATTAAGTTCCGGGCTCAGCTACGTGTTCAAATTTTTGACCAAGTACTCCAGTAGTCTCAATTAGTCATTTGTCAAATAGTTTATTTAGAACATAAATTTTTTAAAGGACTCCAGTAGCCTTAATTAGTCATTTATCAAAAAGCACTTGCATCTCCCCTCCTCCCTCTCTGCTTCATCGTTTTTTGTTTAACTGATCCCTATCTTAATAACTCGGCTTCTATGAGTCATATTTCTTCGAAACTGATTCCAAATTACTTCAGTATCTTAATTATAACCTCTCACAGTCTTAAGATTGGTTTATGAGCAGCAGTTACCTGAATTTCCGAATAGAAATTTCAGTAATTTCTTAAATTAAGTTCCGGTCTCAGCTACAAGTTCAAATTTTTTACAAAAGAATCCAGTAGTCTTAATTAGTCATTTGTCAAAAAGCACTTGCGTTTCCCTTCCCCCCTCTCACCCATTCATCGTTTTTTGCTTACCTGAGCCCTATCTTAATAACTTAACTTCTAATATTTCCTTATGATCGAAACTGATTCCAAATTATATAAATATCTTAATTATCACCTCCCCCATTGGTATTAATTTATGAGTAGTAGGTACAATTATTTCCAAATAGTAGTTTCAGCAAATTCTTAAATTAAGTTCCGGGCTCAGCTACGTGTTCAAATTTTTGACCAAGTACTCCAGTAGTCTCAATTAGTCATTTGTCAAATAGTTTATTTAGAACATAAATTGCCTCCTGGCGGTGGAAGGTGGAACTAAAAAATTTTGCAGCGCGTGCGCAGCATGGCCCATTTATGATGAGAATGAAACAAGTAATTGATAGTCTCATCGCCTCTTAAACTCATTCATTTCACCTAAAACTTTAGCATAATTCATTTAAAACAGTCACTCATATTTTTATTAAACATGCATAAATTACCTTGAGAAAATATACTTAATTTCATTTTCACAGAATATAATTTACTTTAAACATCTTTATATTATGTTAATACCTTTAAAACCTTTTAAGTTTATTCCAGTTTTTAGTTAAAGTCCTTTTATTATGTTCACATTATTAATTATCAAAATTTTGCCATCTTTATATTTACTCTCAGTGAACTTAGCCATCCTACATTCATCAAAACACTTTCAGTTATGACGATAGTTCGTGCTAAAATATTTCCATCCCCGCTAGATGGCGACAGTATACTGTAGTCAATTAATTTGATTCATCATTTGCATCGATTCCAATGCCGCACATTGATTGGCCCAACAGGTGGACGTTGCTTACTAGCTCGTGTTGGGATCACATAAATAGTCAGTATCAGACCCCATCATTACACTTCTTGTTCTCCTGACAATGGGAACATATCAAGAGAGTCTGAAATTGGCAGGTCAAATTTCTGGGTGTTTAAATTCTTTTTAAATTTATACAAACTGATTTTATTTATGAGAGGATGGATGAGAGTAATTATTTTAACTACTTTTATTATCAAAACATGTCTGCATATTTCTGCTTTGTTAAACATCTGTATTCTTCAACTTAACTACTTGTTGTTTACGCTGCATACTTTATGATATAAAGCTCATATAAGTTCAACTTTTTGCATACATTATTACAACCTGTGGCCAGAAAGTTCGGTGAATGAATTTTTATTTCAAATACAGTATTGTACAGCATCAAATACAGTTTACTGTCCTTCAAAATAACCTCCATGGATGGTAATGCACTGTTGGGAACGAGTATATAAGTCCTGGAAATAGCTGTAAAACAGTTCTTTCGGAATGGCTTTCAGCTCGGCCATCACATTGCGTTGAATGTCGATGATGTGCGTAAATCTCTTTCCCTTCAGGGCTAACTTTAATCTGGGGAAGAGGAAGAAGTCTGCAGGTGCAAAATCAGGTGAATAAGGGGGTGATCAAGTGTCACAACTCCATTCGCGGCCAGGAACTTCCGTACACCGCCTTGGTTGTACGGCATCAGTACATCATCGACATTCAACGCAACGTGACGGCCGAGCTGAAAGCCATTCCGAAAGAACTGTTTTACAGGAATTTCCAGGACTTATATACTCATTCCCAACAGTGCATTACCATCCATGGAGGTTATTTTGAAGGACAGTAAACTGTATTTGTTGCTGTACAATACTGTATTTGAAATAAAAATTCATTCACCGAACTTTCTGGCCACAGGTTGTATCTTGTCTTCTAAAGTTTAATAAATGTCAGTCTTCTCTACCAACAACTGTATTTTTCCATTGCCACCGAATACTCAACATATGATATTAAACTTAGAAGCTTTGAACATTTATATCAAGCATTTATATTTTTGGTAATTGAACTTAACCAGCAAAACCTTCCAACCTGTGCATTTTACTTTCATACATTTTTCCAGCTCTGCAACTTAATTATCTAACTTAAACCTACTTTAATTTATTAATTTATTTCGTTTTTGGGACCGATTTAGTAGGTTTTTTTTTAACAACTTAGGTACTCCAGCTACTATATGCACTACAAAAAATTTACTTAGCCTCCAGCTACCACCTTTTTTGAATTATAATCTTCTTTTTTGGTGTTTATTTTTATTTTTCACAGTAATGATCTTCGGAGTTTCCTAAGAATTGGTACATAACTTACTTCATCACAATATTTCAGTAAACTGTATTTAAAGTGGTATTTTTATTTTTTTCCATATTTTTATGCATTTTAATATGTAATTCTGATTATGACTGAATGTAAACTTTCTCATGAAGAAAATATGAATTTATTTGCAAAAAAATTCAAGATGGCGCTAATGTCAAAGGTGATCGTGATCTTTTTACAAGAGTTTTTTAATTAATCAAGCTTCTTTATTTATTAAATCTACATAAGCTTGAAATAAAATTTTGTTATTTTATAATTCTGATGTAAATTATTTTCATATCTAAGATAAAAATACAGTGCAACAGTAGCTTACCGACTATACCTGCAACTGTAACTGTTGAAGCCATATTGTTTATGTTTACATTTTTGCTTTTGATTCTTTGATATTCAATTTTTGGTTTTAATAGTTAATTATTTTTTTTTCATAATTTCGTAAGTAAGAAGGCTGATTCCCATCTTTCTAATGAAAAAAAAAATTAGGAAAAGAAAATACGTAAGTTTGACACTAATTCAAAAAGTAGAGATCATAAAAAATGCTAGATTCTGGCTGATCTACTCGTTTTTTGGCACAATCGTAATGGAAAAAAAAACCTTAAAACGGTGTATGACTTTAAACAAAGAAACAAAAAACTTAAGCAGGCAACAATTTTGTCTATGTTCACAAAATATAATGTATAGAAATAAATGAAACTTGTAAAAAAAAAAAAAAAAAAAAAAAAAAAGTAATAAAATATATACTTTCCTTTATACTGAGTTTTTGTTGAATAAAACAAGATAAATTTTTATTTTACTTTATTGTAAGTATTTATTATAATTTCCAATGCTTTACTACATTCAAATTATTGTTTTAAAAATGTAAACAAAAAAATGACTACAAATTCACAAAATTCTAAAATCTGCACAATCCCTGGTTCCAAGCTGTGCAAATTTGAGGGAGTCTACTGTATTCATTTTTTTTTTCATAATAGGTAAAATTAATATTAGAGACATGATTAGACTATTTCATAATTGTATAAGATATTGCACTGTTTTTGTTTTGGGTTTAGTTATTTTGGGTTTGTATCAGTCTTAGAATAAAGGGTTTCAGATTGCACATTAACTTCAAATGGGAAATTCAGCTACTGGTTGGGTACAACTAAACCCGTGCAGGTCTCTAGTTAAACATATTCTTTCATATATCAATAACAAAAAACTTGTTTTATATATGAATTTAATTTGAGTTTTTTTTTTTTTTTTTTTTTTAGAAGGAAGTATTCTTTTAGAATGCTTATCAGCCTTTTCATTCAAACGAAATGCCAAGAAGATTTTTACTGTTGAGAAAGGAAGAGAGACTATACCTTGCATTCATGGACTAAAATTTTTAAGCATGGCTTTAATAATTCTAGGGCATACATATTCATTTGGCTCCCAAAATTTATTTTTCCGTGAGTATATTTATTTATAAAACTTATTAGTATGATAATCAGAGTTGCTGTTCTTCCTAATGCACAATATTTCTTAATATATCAGAGGTGCCACTGGCTATTATTTTTATACTTTATTATAAACAAAATTTTCAAGCCTTTTTTTTTTTTTTTTTTTTTTTTTTTTTGCACATGCTGTAGAAATTTACTACAAAGATTTTTATTTTGAATTAGCGATACAAGTACAATATAATAATAATCACTAGAGGTATCCTTGGTATATTAAAAACTGTTGTGCATTATGGAGAATGGCAACTCTGTGTAATTGTAGTATTATAATAAAGATGAAATTTCATAAGTTCATACATACAGTTATACATACGTTCTCAATGCATACACATACAGTTAATCAAAATAAAAAATATATTTTATTGTTAAATAATGGTATTATATGACAGAAATGTTGCTGTCATTCTTAAGCTCTAAAATTGGACTTTACAAAAAATGCTTTCCTTTAAATTGTTTTGTCTTATAATTACTATAAATATTAATCAGTACCTAAAGCTTAATTTGAAAATATTCTTTTTATATCATAACAATATATCAAAGTTCCTGTGCCACTGGAAAACCTGAAACTGTCAGGAAAAATGCCAAATACTCAAAAAGTCAGGAAAAATTACAATTGTTTTCTAAAACCTGGAAAAGTCAGGGATTTTTTAAAAATGCATTTTCATGTTTCAAGATACTCTCGAGTTCTGAGGTTCGTCTGCAAAAGAGTTCAGATTTTTCACTTTACGAATCCCATTTACTATATTTCCTCTGAGATCACATCACGTTTGAATAGTGTTCTGTGCATGTCTGCTCCGCTATGGAGCTTAGTAGCTGGGAAGCTCAGTTTGCGAGAGACCACTCAGAGTCCGCTAGTGGAAAAGCTTTACTGTGAAGCCCACTGCTGGATCACTTTGATTGGTTGCTTTTGAGCCGAGTTTCCCAACTGCTAAAGATCTGATTCCACTTCAGAACGAATCTTCACAAATTATTAAACTTAATTCTCAAGTGTTTGTTTCTCCGATCTTTGGCAAAATTCGAGATATTTTCTTTTCTGTAACTGATTGAGAAAATTCACGATTTTGTTTGCGGACCATTTAACAAAATTCACAATTTTTTTTCGCACCTTATTATTGAAAATTGTGATTTTTTCATTGACTGATTCAAGAAAATCGCTATTTCTTTCTGATATCTTTGACAAAACTCATGATATTTTTCCACTATTGTTTGAAGAAATTCTTGATTTTATCTGCAACAGATTCAGGAATTGATTTTCCAAAATTTTGTAACAGAAAAAAAAAATTGCAAACTTTTATGAAAATTAAAAAATATTTGTGGAATAATCACATGCCTATGAAAGAATTTGAGATGAAAAATACCACACAGCATTTTTTCATATTGTTTTCCTGCTCCCAATGTGTTTTTTTGCAATGTGCTTTGTCTGAAGAGTTTTTAATTACAGTGACTTATCTAGAAATCTGTTTGATGATGTGAATACCCTTGCCTAATAACCCTTCCATTTGTGAAGATCCATTTTGCTAGGATTTGGTTGATGGAAATTATAAGCATATTGTGACTAGTTATTTAGATATTGTGCACATTGAAAATTTACATAATATTAAGAATAAAGGTACTAAGATTGGATTATCAGACGCTTACAATTTTTCCTTTGTTACTAAAGAAATTGAACAGAATGTTAATGTAAACAGAACTTTATTATCAAGATTTTCTACTGGTATGGTCTCCTTGCTGTAGTTTTTGATGAATGGAAATATTGTATCTTAAGGATTTTAAAATGCAATACTTAAAGTGTCGTAATAAAAAAAAAATATTGATAACTCCTCTTGCCAAAGAATTTTTTAACCTAAAAGAACTGAAACTGTATGTTGATCATTTACAGCATGATTTTTGCATAATGTATAATGGTAAGTGTAACAACAATTTTGCCATGATTTGTTAGAGATTCTATGCCATTAAACTATTGGAACATTTTAATAATGGCATAATTTATTTTATCATGTTGCTGCTCAGAACGATAAAGTTTTGAAAAACAATTTCAGCTGAGTATATAAAAAAAACTAAAATAAAAGTCCATTCTGATAAAATTGGAAAAGTGATGCAATCTGTAGAATTGCATAGTGACCTAAGTGATATTAAACCTAACATTATAATTTCACCACTTCTATATTTCACTAACATTTCCAAGAGAGGTTATGAAAATACGGTGTTAAGTTTAATGTCACCATGCAATTTTACAGATTGCGTCCATTCTCCAATTTTTTCTTGATTAATATTTATTCCATTTAGTTTACTAAACAATGTCAAAAGTCTAATTTTGGCTTTTAGAAAATATTTCTGATAGTGATTTGCTTCAACCATATGTCAACCAACAGTCTGCCAGATTTTCTCTGATTTTGAACTTTATGATGTACTGAACAACATTTAACTATTTCAAAGATTGGCAAACCATTTAAATTAAACATTTAAAGATGTCTTTTTATGTAGATGAAAATCAAGAAATATATTTCGAAAATTCCAACGTAATGTCTTTTCCATCTGGATGATTCTGGATCTTTTCCAGAATTATCCATAACATCAAAATATAAGAAAAATACTCCATATTCCAACTAAAATTATTTTAATAAAATAAGCAAATGATTGTCAAAGGTGTTGCCACTTTCTTTTAGTACTGGATAATATGTTTATTGTATTCATAACAGATAGTTTGTTTAACATATAAAGATGAAGATATGGATGATTTATTACAACAGCAGAAATCATTTTAAATTCTTTTAATACTTTTTAATTATTCGATAATTATGGATTTTCTAGTGTCTTTCACTTTTGTGAGCTACTGTATGTATATAAATGCATTTAATTTAGGTATATAAATGTATTTGTTTACGAATTTATTATATATATATATATATATATATATATATATAAACCTTTGAATTCAAAATACATCGAACAAGTTCTTGCAACAAATCTAACCAAATCTCCAATTTAAAGATAGGTAATTATAAAGTGTATATAGAATACAATTAAGTTAATATATAATTATCAAATTCAAACATCAAATTACCAAAGCTCGAATTCAGAGACGGCATACAGCAAAACATACATAATAGTTTTAAAAGAAAATTTTGAAAATAAATAGATAAAATGATAAAAGATGATAAATAGAACAGATGTAACCCAATAACATAAGAACAAATAATGGAATTTGGATATCAAATGATATTAAAAATGGAATTTAAAAAAGAAGTGAGACATGTGCAATGCATAATCTTCAGTCTGGCAATACACTCCACATGTCTGAAAATAATGCAATATTTCATAAACTATACTGGAACTTGCTAAGAACAGTATATTTTTGCCAGAAATATTGCATTAATAGAAGTACACGAATGAAAGAAACCAAGGAAAGATTGATAATCAAACAAAATTACTCACAAACCGAGTACTTTACATCACACGATGTTAATCCAGCATATTATCATTTGAATTGAGCACATGAGATTACATAAAACTGTGACCACGGCTACAGTTAATTTCAATTGAGACATTAATAGATGAAAGAAAACTATAAAATATATTAGACAAAAATTATTAGAAGTAAACACACAGTAAACTAAAATAAAACCATATTTAATTTTTGAGAAAAACAATTATGTGAAAGAATTGTACATTTATTATCAGCAAAAAATAGAGCAGAACTATACTGTCCTCCATATTCCAATAAAATATTATTGGTTAAAAAGAGTTACTATTAGCATTGCTGCCACCTGTGTCCCATTTTTAAAAATAAAGCAAATATAGAGTTCTTAAAAAAATATATCTAAACTAAAATAAATATATATATATATATATATATATATATATATATATATATATATATATATATATATACACATATATATACATATATATATACATATATATATATATATATGTTAAAATTAATTTTAAATATAGAAATATATTAATTTATTTTATTTTACCACATTATAAAACCAGTTTAACATCAAATACATTATTTATTACCTTAAATACCTGCATAAAATTATGTTCATAATTAATAGTAATGTCAACATTGATTTATAACCATTATTACCATAACCCAAAACAATTTAATCTTAATGTAATTAAATCACCCAATTCATATATATAATAGGTTCTTAGGTGATTCCAGCTGTTTTGTGACAGGTCCAAGTTCATTTTAAGATGATTAAATATGTGAAAAGTCTATTTTTGAAATGAAAATGAAAGGTATTCTTTTAAGATAAAACTTTTTGTGGTCATGTTTTAAGATCAAGATTAAAAAAAAAAAAAAAAAAAAAAATGTGAAGAGTTTTTTTTAAGATTAAAAAAATTGTAAAGAATTTTTAAAGGAACAAAATTCTTTTAAAGCAAGTAAACATATTCTTAAATATTATGCTGATTTTGCATTTAAATTTTTAACATGAATTCTCTTGTTTTAACAAACTTTCTCTTATGATAATGAAGCATTTTTTTTAAAACTAAAATTAACAATTAGGTAAAAGCCAGTGGATTGGAGTTATTTAGTTGTTTTGTGTTAAAAAAGCGCATGATTTTATAATTTATGTATTAAAATAATCCTAATATTGTCTTTTTTAGGAAATCCTGGGGCTGCTGGTGAAGCACCAAAAGACTTTCTATCTCAAATATTTGCCAATGGAACACTGGCTGTTGACACATTTTACTTTATTAGGTATGATTTGTAATGACCTCAAACAAAAGAGCTTACTCATTGTTACAGTATATATGTATCTATACTAATAAAAGAAAGTTTCTTTCTGTGTGTGTGTGTGTTTGTTTGTTTGTTTGTCTGCGATGGCTAGCAAAATCTAACCCACCTAGAAGTCTGAAAATTTAGATGTGGATAGTCTAAGGTCTGGCCTGGTGCACCTGAGTCTCAGAATTTTAATACTTTGAAAATTAGCAAAAATATTAATTAAAAACTGATTAATAACTCATCTTTTTTTTGCGAGCTGGCTTTCAAAACTCATACATGCCCAGAATCTGATTTATCACATCGTACAAGAATAAAGAACCATTTACGTGAAGAATGCGTTTATTTCGCAATTTTGCTTTAAATTCTATCGACTAAACCATTTAGTTTATTTAAAAATGAAAAGCATATTCTGAAAGATCGCAGTCTTACATCTCCAATGCCATAATCAATTTAAAAAAAAAAAAAATGTTAACCCTTTGCAAAACTTTTTTGAAAAAGGATTGTTTTCTCGGGCTTATGTTTTCTCCCTTATGCCAACGCCCCTCAATAACACAATTTTAGAGATACAGAGAAACCAAACACATGCTCTTTGAGCTGAAACCTTCTTCTAATAGACGGTATATATATTTTTTTAAATACGGATTTTAACCCTTTTAAAAACACCAGCAAATGCAAGTCATTTCGCGTGTCACAAGAAGATTTTTTTCTTGCACTAAAAGTTACTAAATGTTCGTTTTTTGACACAATCTTTTTTAGAACATCTTGGTAGACCAGATTTACATCACCTACAACAATTTCAAAGCGTTCGGACGAGAACAAGTATTTAAAAAAATTTTTAATCTGAGATATTTTTAGTGAAAACCCATAATAACGGGATGTTATCCACAGTTACGCTTGACTTCTGGCAACGTTTTTACTATCTAAAATGCATATATTTTCACATAATTTTATACAAGACTTAGAACCAGTTATATTTAAAAACGACTAAAATTTCAGAGAGATCGGACAACGAATACTATTTTTTTTATGTTAACGGACCTGATGCAAAAAGAAAACATATTTATTTTACAACCAAATAACAATATTTCTGACGTATTTTTTACTCGGGCTGTAAAACTGTTATATTTATGACCATTGAAAATTTCAAAGGGCTTGGAGAAGAAAAGCTATTTTTTAAAACTTTATAACGATTCTACTTCAAAAAAAAAAAAAATGTTTTTTTTTACAATTTTGTGATTTTGTCATTAAAAATATAAATTCATACAAAATCAGGTAAAATATATAAAGTAATACAAATTTGGGTTTTATTTAACATTTTATCACGGGCCTGGGCAATGCTGGGCAGATCAGCTAGTATATATATATAAAATATATGTTCATGCATAACTTTTGATAAGTATTTTTATTTTTTAATTGGAAAGGCTTGTTTTTCTAATAGTGTCATATAAATTTTATTAGGCTCATATTTGTTTGTTTGCTATGTTATCTGCATATACTCTTTAATTTTTGTAAAATGAGCCAATCACTATCAAATTTGGTTATATTTTTAAGTTAGACAGCAATATTTAACCATTCTATTGTATATAATTTTGTTAGAGATACATAAAAAGATTCAAATTAGAAAGACAAAATCAGAGTAATACCATATGAAGAAACAGTTTTATCTGTCATTTGACTTTTGAGGTGCTTGTTTTAAACATTTTTAATAAGCTTTAACTAAACTTATCATGACTTCTATGATTTTGAATGACTTTTATTCTCTCAATAAATATGTATCCACTTTTATTCAATATTTAATATGTATCAATAAGTGCATAGTACATCAAATCTTATAAATTTGATATAGTTTTCAAGATTTTAAAATGTTTACATTCTTCTTTTCATAATATGAACTTATTTCTATTAAATCTGTTAAAAGAAGAAACAAATCAATGAACATTTCAAATTGATAAGAGAATAAAAAGACTTTTCTAGCCTACAAATTTATTCAGGACTTAATTTTTACCATTTTTGTTTTACTATTATGAAAATGTATGATGCTTTTCATGTTCAACACAGTGTTAACTTGTATGTTATCTTGATTTAATTTTAGTGGATTACTTGTTGCGTATGTGACGTTAAAGTATCTGGACAAAACACAAGGAAAATTTGGTTTTGCAAAATTTTATTTTCACAGATATTTTAGGTAATTATGTTCTTATCTTTAGTAAATTGCATTTGTATAAATTTAATGGATCTTAGTTATTGATTATCACTGATTTGTATGCATGTATGTAGAAAACTTTTTATTTAACTTGAAAAAGTTTCATAAAATCTTTGAGCTTAAGTTCATTGCCTTTTATTTTCTTTGATATAAAATTTAAAGTATATTATTAATCTGTTTATCTGCAACCTTTTTAATTATAATTTTGTTCAAATACATGTCAGTTATATTTTTGTGTAAATAAAATCAATTTCTTTAAATTTTTTTTAAGCAATATAAGTGAAAGCTGTAATTTTTTGAACATCACCGTATCAAAAATAGATTTAAAAGTTACCTTTTATTAAACTTTACAAAAAAAAAAAAAAAAAAAAAAAAAAACTATATACATTTTGTTATAATAATAACATACTTGCCAACTTTTACACTTTAGGTATAAAATTTACACTTTTTCACCATTTTTTACACTTTTACACTTAGGATGTTTATTTTTACACTTTCTTGCAAAGTTTCTTCTAAGCTCTATTTTACTCCCTAAAATTAGGAAATACTTTATAACTTCTTTTATTAATGATAGTTGCTGAATATAAAGGAATATTTCATATAGTTAAAATCTTGAATCAAGGGTTCATATTCAAAATATACCATACAAAATCTTTTAATTTTCATTGTATTTAAATGGAAGTCATGTTTTGGGTAATGTTTTTGCTTAGACTTTCTTTAAAAATAACAAAGAAGCTTTCTGTACATGTTTCATATCAAAATATCAGTATATTATTTAACAACAATCATCTGTTACATGCTTAAATGCTGTTTCTATCTTTTTTATATAATGTGTTATATGTGTAATATGCTTTTATGAAGGAAAAAATTTCAAGAAATGCACTTCACACGTTATTTTACACTTTGCCATTTTGAAAAGTTGGCAGGTATGTAATAATTATTATTTTCAATTATTGGCAAAATGCATAAACACATACATAGAACAGAAAAAAAAAATAATTAATTAAATCACTTTACACTTCTCTTTATTATTATAGATTTTAATTACAACTGCAAAATGTGCTCCGTTGAAGCTGCTAAGCTAAGTTAAAAAAAAAAAAAAAAAAAACTTTTCTAATTTATAAAAAAGAGTACATTTTGAAAAATTGTTCATGATGATATTTTTGGATAAATGATTTATTCTTCCAAAAAAGTTATCTTCTAAGAATTTTGATTATGGATTTTTGATTAAAATTAATTTTGCTCCAATACTTTAAAAATATCTTTAAAAAAATAACTTTCAGTGTTTTATTATACTATAGTATCTCTTTTTCTTAATTTAAAGTGATTTTCATTGAAATTCATATGAGTTTACAAATACATTCTAAGTATGAATTAAAACGACTTATTTATTTAATTTGTTTTTTGTAAAAATTTCCTTAGTAAAAATATTAATCTTATTGTGAGTCTTAAGAGAATTAAGATACTTTTCTCATTATATATTTACACAAACATAGAAATTATATCAGATAATAAATTTTATTATTCTTAAAAACAAAAAAAATATTTTTACGGTTATTTTTTTTTCTTTTTTGTCATACCTTCTTTTTACTTTGAATTTGGTTTTGTTTGAAATTCATATGAGTTCTCAAATATATTTTAAAAATAAAAAACCTATTATTTAAAAGGACTAATTTAATTTGTTTCTTGTAAAAAGTTTATTTATATTGTAATCATATTTAATAATAAGTATTAAAAAATTAAAATACCTTTTCAATTTATAGAAATATGATACAAATTTCATCACACCCTAAATTATTTTATTATTTTTGTACATTGAAAACTTTCTGAAAAAAAAAAAATATATACACACACACCTAATATTAAAAATTTCATTCGTAACACACAAAAAAATATGGCAAATTCTCAATTGATCTTGACCATTCTTCAATCAAAAACCTTTTTAATTATCATTAGATCATTCAAAAGAGATTAAAATTATTTTAAAAAATTATTATTTTTTTTTTTTTGCAGGCTAACACCATTAATGATAATGGTTGTGCTGATTTGTGCATATTTAATACGTTATCTTGGATCAGGTCCTAACTGGCTCTCTTCCATTATGATGTATGATGAATGGTGCCGTGAAAATGGATATCTCAATGCATTTTATTTACACAACTTTATCCACACAGAACATATGGTAAGTGACTTGTTACTATTTTTTTTTTTCATAACAATGTATATGTCTTATAAAACAGATTCTGTATAAATAAAATTAGTAGAAGTTTACTATTAAGATAGATGCATTTTTAATTTTAATAACTTAAATGTTGAATCTCTCACAGGCATCAGAATCAGATAATATAATTGTATGCATGAACATCATTTGCCAAAAGTTTTTTTCACATTTGCAGAAAAGTTTAGTGAATTACATATAATGTACACAAATTAAAAACCTCTTTTACTTAAGCAAGGTGTCAAATACATGTAAAATAAAATTTCCAAACTTGACATGTTTCGGTTTCAAAGTATAAAACCATAATCATTACCAAACAAACATCGTTAAAAACCAAATCCGAATGACACTGGACGATACAATATATACAAAATATAACACAACAAACATGCCATCTATAGTCAAACACAAAAAGTAAAAGAACAGAAAACAGTAAACACCAAATCAAGCTTGTATACTCAAGTGCCTCCCTCTATTCAAATTAGCTCCACAATATTTATTTAATAGCTCTAACCATAAAGGTGGAATAACAAAAGAGAAAGTATCATTACAGATTAAGCCTTTCCACAAATAAATTTCGATGCACTCTCTTATAAGGGACTTGCGGTAATAATTCGAAATAAAAATCAATTTAATATCTTCGAATAAAATTTTAATCCCCCCCTCCAAATATAACCTAGGCAAAGTTCATGAATCTGACATTAAATTTGGTCGCATGAAAACAGCTTTGTCTAGGTTATATTTGGAGGGGCGGATTAAAATTTTATTTGAAGATATTAAATTGATTATTATTTCGAATTATTACTGCAAGTCCCTTTTAAGAGAGTCCATCGAAATTTATTTGTGGAAAGGCTTAATCTGTAATGATACTTTCTCTTTTGTTATTCCACCTTTATGGTTAGAGCTATTAAATAAATATTGTGGGGCTAATTTGAATAGAGGGAGGCACTTGAGTATACAAGCTTGATTTGGTGTTTACTGTTTTCTGTTCTTTTACTTTTTGTGTTTGACTATAGATGGCGTGTTTGTTGTGTTATATTTTGTATATATTGTATCGTCCAGTGTCATTTGGGTTTGGTTTTTAACGATGTTTGTTTGCTTATGATTATGGTTTTATACTTTGAAACCGAAACATATCAAGTTTGGAAATTTTATTTTACATGTATTTGACACCTTGCTTAAGTAAAAGAAGTTTTTAATTTGTGTATATGTTTTAGAAAAGGTGAAGTTTTATGTTTTTAAATTTTGGAATTAAAAAACAGTTTTAACGTACATATAATGAGTGAAAGAAAATGTTAGGCTCATGATTATTGGAATAAATTGAATATGCTTCAAATTAAGATTAAAATATTTCTCTGAGAAAATTTAGTACCACTTGCAATTAACATCTGAAATCTGTGTTTACCAAGAAGAAAATAAATAAATAACAAAAATTACAACAAAAGACATTTCACTTGAATTTTCTCAAATTTTAATTGGTTGCACAACACTTTCTTCTGCTTGTGCCTTCAATTAATAAGCACTTTGTTTGAAGACGTTGTGATGTAGATCAGTCTAATTCTGAATCTATTGACAAGCTTATGGATATAAGTTAATTTCTTCTATGTATGATTATTTTTAAACAGCAAAATACAGTTTTAAAAGTTTTTAATCCACTTTAAATTAAACTTATTTATATTTTGAGATATGTGTATGTGATTTACATCCAGAACTAATACTTTCATTCACAAACAGGTTTAATTTTTTATTCTAAAATGTTTGTAAGTCTTATGTTATAAAGTTTTATAAAATATCTAATCCACATGAAAGTTGAGAAATATGTTTGTCTGATTCTAAAATGTTCCATATAGTCTTAGTTCATTTTTTAAAGAATATACAGCAGTCTGATTTTGTATTGTTATATATTTCTTAATTTTCAGCCAGCTTTTTGTTTGTGAATAAGAAATATACCAGGTAATTCAAAATAAAGGTTATGGTGGTGATATCTTAGACTGTCCAATGATAGAAACATATTTCCAATCACTGTATTCTAATTAGATATGAGTTTGGGCTCTTTTTTTGGAGCTTGGGACTGAAAGATTTGGTGTTTTGAGCCTGAGTCTGATATCAAAAGTAGGCAATAAAAAATTGTTAATAACATTTTAAAATTGTTTCAAGATTAATTTTCTTAATGATTGAGCTGGACCGTTACACCATTAAAACATTATTGTATAAAAATATTGCGTATAGTAAACCACATGATTTTACTGAATGGTGTATTAAAAATTTTATGTAAAATTATACTTAAAATTTTAAGTATAATTTTTAAAGTTTTAAGTATAATTAAAAAAATTTTAAGTCTAATTTTTAAGTAAATTTTTAAGTATAATTTAAAAATTTTATGTAAAATTATACTTAAAATTTTAAGTCTAATTTTACATAAAATTTTTAATACACCATTCAGTAAAATCGTGTGGTTTACTATACGCAATATTTTTATACATTAATTTTCTTATTTAAAAATCTCCTTTTGCATAGAAATAACTATTAATTTTAAATACTCTCCCATGATGTTTTGTGATTTTCATGTCCTTGAAAAACTGTTTAAAATAGCAAATTTATTATTTATTCTCAACCATTGGCAGAAATCTATCAATTTTGTATTTTAATATACATTCTCCTCGCAAAGCAAATGCCATATCTAAAACCTATACTTGATTTGAATACAATTTTGTAATTGGAAGTATTTTCTATCAAGTTTTAAGAGATAAACACCATAACCTTTATCTTTGAATAATCCAGTATATTTACAATCACTAAAAATTTGTATTATATATATATACATTAATATCAGTTGATTTAAGAGGAGAGAGAAGGAGCAAAAACAATTCTGAAAACTCTAAGGAGAGGGAAAGTTCTGAATTTTCCTAAGATAGAAATAAGCAGCCTTATTTATCCTTTTACTTTAAAAATAATTTAGTGTTTTGAAATGCACATTTTAAACTTCTAACACAATTTTCTGGCTATATCTGGAGTATTTATAAAAAAATTCATACATAATTAGCTTTTTTTTTTTTTTTTTTTTTTCCCCAATCTGCTTTAACAATATTTAAAATTTTTACAAAAGACCAATTAAAAATTGATTATGTATAAATAACAACTTATTTTACTTTTTAATATGTATCTAATTTTTTGTGTGTATGTGGGGAAGGGGAAAATAAAAAAAGAGCATTATATAGATGTGGAATTTGTTTAGAGCATTTGTCAAGCATCAGAATTTAGAATAGAGTGTTTGGTTAAAACTGAATCAGATTTTGAAAATGTGGAATATATATTTTTTGAAGCATTTTGTTGCAATTTCTTTCTTATTTTTCCCTTTTAGCTATATAACATATGTCCATAGATTATTCGCACTGCTCATACGTAAATTAAAAAAAATATTTTTGGGGGTTTCAAGGAACCAAGATTGCTTGGTATAAAAGAATTGAAATTTGTTTCTTACTTAATGAATGTCAGTTACCATTTAAATAATTATTTTACTAAAACTGTATTTAAAATCAATATAATATTCCCAAAACTATGATTTTAGCTTTGTTTTTGGAAATAAATGAATTGTAAAAGACTTAAAAAATAGGTACTTCTCTATTATCCCGTCGAACACTTTTCATAACCAAAAACTATCGCCAAACTGTAAGATTAAACACCAAAAATGCAGTCCCATTTACTTGATGTCAGAAGCATTATACGTGTTTGTTATGTCATCAAGTGGTTTTTAATTGGACATTTGCGTGTATTTTCCATTATGTTTTACTGATTTATTAGTTATTTCATTAATTAAAATAACAATTGTGTCCTTAAATTCTTATATTTATTTATTTTGATATTCTAATGGCAACGTTCTCCCGTTTATTTGGGCGTTAGAGTTTGGCAATTGTTTTTTGTTATGAAAAGTGGTCGACGGGATAATAGAGAAGTACAAAAAAAATAAAAATAAAATAAAATTTGGATAAACAGAATGTCGTGATTGTGCTTGAGGAGTTAAAAAGATTTAATTTTTGCTTTATATGTTTTTTTTTTTTTTTTTTACAAATTCACTAAGATAACTAAAGCATACACATCTTTGCATATAAAATGAAATAAATTTGATATTTTTCCACTAATTTGAATGCATTAACAATTTTAAAAGTTTATTGAATTGAAAGCAAATTACAGTATTATGTAAAATATTGTGACCAAGTATATAATGTTAACAAGTACTTATCTAATGTATTTATGGGCTTAATTTTAAGAAAGACTGCATACTAATTAGATACACGAAAAGGCAAATAATTTTAAGTGACATAATTTTGAATAATATGTTAAAATACGTCTTTTTCAAATTCTTTACAAAATTTGCAGATCCTGACTTAAATTAACAAATTTTAAAAACTTAGATTTTGTTTTTTAAAATTAACATGAATAAATTACTATAAAATATTGTTTAGTTTTATAAAATGAAAAAAAAAATGCTAACTTTGTTTAACTTAATTCTTTTATATAAATCATGTATACTGTATTCATTCATTCTTCCCATTAAATTTCCTAAAGTGTTTCTGTTTGACCTTTTAAAACTTTTTTGATATTCCATACCACTTAATTCAGTTTAAAGTAAACAGTCAATGTCAATAGATATGTAAACCATCTGAAATCATTAATATTTTCTATGTTATAAGATGTTTGAAAAGATATGATTGATAAATAATGTCATCATAAAAAGTCCAGTTCTGATTAAATGCAAATTGATTTAAATAAAAGAATTGTATTTAATCGTCTTTATTTCAAATTAAAATTATAAAATTTAGTTAATAATAATATTATTTTAGTGCTTGAGTCATTCATGGTATCTGGCTACTGATATGCAGTTCTATCTTGTTGCACCAGCTATATTAATACCTCTATACAAGTAAATATTTTTCTTTCAGTTGTAGTATTTTAGTTGCTTATTATTTTAATCTTATTTTTGCTGAATAATATGTACATTTTGCTTAAATAAATAGTTGTGTTTTTTTTTTTTTTTGTGTGTGTAAAAGTATGTTTGCTTTTCAATAGCGTAATGCTCTGGTGCGAAGAAACTGGTCTTTTCAGCAGTTAGATTATTTTTGTTATATATTATCCAATAATAGACCAAAAATTATTTTACGTTCCCTGTCTAAGACACTGTAGTGTGCACTTTAAATTGCAAAAATACAACACATATTCTTAAAACTTCACTAAAATTGACATCTATGTTTATGTGAAATAAAATTTCTAAACATTCATTATAAAAAAATATGCATAAATGTAAATACTGGTGTATAGTAACAATGTAATTCATAAATAATGACAATGCAATGCTTCATAATTCATGTAAAATATTTGTATAATTCATTCTTGTTTTACTGATGCTGCTTTATTTATGTTATGAAGTTTTTTTACAATTTTTAATAATAAATTAATTATAAAATTTTCTAATTAAAATTGTAATTAATTATTTTAATGATCTCATTAAATTTCTAAAACATAAATATTAATTTTTAACAATTTTTTCTGAATTAGCGATTTTTAATTTTAAATAAATAATAATTAATTTTCCCTTCAAATGCTTTAATTTTAAATCAAACTAATATCATCAAACTTTAAATTTCTCTTTTAATATAACATTTGGCACTGTGAAAAAAAAAACAGACACTTTAATCTCTATAGGTGTCTGAGTTATTTCTTTGAAGCATATTCTAAATAAGATTATATTACTAAAAAATATTTATTTATAATTTTATCTATCATCCCAGCACTCCAGAATTATGTTGTTTTATTCATTCATGTCAATTTATGTTATATTTGACACTGATAATGTGAAATGGCACAAAGCGTATTTGATTTAGAATATTATATATAAAGACAGAAAATTTACTTAATGGTACATAAAAACAAGATCAATTATATGAACTTGTAAAATTTAATTATGATTATATATACATAAAATCAACTTTTCGATCTGCATCTGCAGTCATCGTACATCCTGACAATGACTGCAGATGCAGGTCGAAACATTCATTTTATGTATATATAATCATAATTAAATTTTACAAGTTCATATAATTGTTATTGTTTTTATGTACCATTAAGTAAATTTTCTGTCTTTATATACAATATTCCATGGTACAACTGTCCAACATATATTATTGATTTAGAATAGATTTATTAATTACTAAATATAGAAGTAATAAATTATAGGAACAGCAATTTCTTATTTTTTTGTCTATTCACAGAAATGAAACATCTATATCTCAAAACTTTCTATTTTAATTGATAATAGAGAAACATTTTAAAAATTTGATTGCTTTTTCGATCTGCAATTTACTATGTACTTACATAATTTCACTTAAATCTGTGTTTAGCATGATTTTTACATTATAGTGTACATAACATTGCACTGATTTATGTCTTATTTTTAATTTTTGCTATTGCTGGGCAGGACCAAATAGCTATTTATTTTTATTTTATTTATTTATTTATTTTTTGTATAAATTATGCTGGACATTTTGCTCTATTTAAATAACATTAATGTTTAAATTTTATATTACAAATATTTAACAAATTTAATTTAAAATCAAATATATAATTATATTAGTTTAATATATCAACTGTTATGTTTTCATATATTTGATATATTATAATACGAGCAAATCTTTTTTTTGTGTGTGTATATGTAAATTTTATCTAAAAAATGACTCAAGTGATTTTGACTAAATTTTGTATCCTGCTATTTTGGGGTATTAGAAGACCATTGGGTTAGGTCATAGGTTTGAGAAAATTCGATTAGCGGGCCATTTTGGGGTCACACCAGGTCAATGCATTTCAATGGTAATGAAGGTTGAAACAGTTGGTAGTAAACAAAGTCGCAAAGCTGGCAACATTTCACTAAATTTGGCGAAATGTTGGCGAGATTTGGCAGGAAAGACTTTCAAGATTACCAATGACAAAACACATGCTTGGTGACAAATGAAAGAATGTCGCCAAGTTTGCGACTTGTGACTTTTGCAAAAAAAATTGCTTTCAGAATATGAAGGAATTTCCTAGAAATTCCCAATAGGAGCCAAGATACATAATTCAACCAATCAGAGTCCATAGAACATTCTCGAAAACAGAATTCAACCAATCAGTGTACATAGAACTTTGAACACAAAGCTAATTTTAACTGAGCATTGCTCGGTCTTCCCAGCTGGATTAGTAGACTTTATTTGGGAGTTATAATAATTAATTAATATTTTTTATAGTGTTTAATAAATAAAATATGGTATATACTTTATAAAATTTACTTGAATTGTGTGCTAAAATTATTCTTAATATTTATTTAAATCAAATTTATCTAATTTTACTTTATATTTCTCTCTATACAAGAATTAAAAAACCTTTTAATTATCTGTTGTAGGAATTTCAAGTATGGTGCTATATCTTCTTTAATCTTTCTCTTAGCAACAACTGTGACAACTGCTGTATTGACTGTATTGAATCATTATCCAGCTATTCCATACATCAATAATGTAGTGTAAGATATTTTTGCAAATATTGTATTTATGTTGCTAGAATGCTAAGTATAAAAAATTATTAATATTATTTATTTTATTAAAAATCTACGAAAAATTGAAAATTTTACTACTGATAATTTTGAATGAACCTTTTTATGTTCTACAATCAAAATAAATCTCAATATAAAAGAACCAACTGTACATTAAGATATCTTATATATTGACACCATACATTTATCTTATATCATTTTTTCTGTACAGTACACTCTAAAAAATCCACACAACTTGGGACCAAAGTCTTTAACAGATTTTTGAAATGACAGATTGAAAAAATGATTATGCATAAATAGCAACTTATTTCATTTTAGGTAGATTTCGTAAGAAATACTACCTATTACATTCTCCCCTATGTTGCAATTTCTGGAAAATTTTTGCAGATCTACTCTGATCATGACTTCCAGAACCCAAAACCACTCCCAGATCAAAACTTTTATATATCTATCTATCTATATCAATTGTTTATGGACACAATAACTTCAATTATTCTGCACAAATCTCTTCCAAACTGATACATAAAATCAAGGGGCATAAAATCTCGGTCAAGTTCGTTAATGGGCGAAATCAAACCAAGGGGAGGGGGGGGGGGATGGGAGGTGCTTTTTGTGAAAATAGAAAAAACTTCTTAATTATGATACGTATAGAATCTGTTTAAAGTTATTATTACTTCTAGGAAAAGGACCGAAAATTTTTGTATGACAGATTTTTGATATAATTAAAAATGGCCTCAAGGGGGGGGGGGGATACGGGTTTAAGAAGAAAAAAATTCATAACTTTGTCAATTCACAGGATATCAAATCTGCTTAAATTTATTATAAATCCTCTTAATATTATGTACAACTTTTATATTGACAAGTTTTTTATAAGACCAACCCTTACAGCCACAAAAAAAAAAAAAAAAAAAAAAAAAAAAAAAAAATCCCTGCCAACTCCACTTATGGATACAGGTAGATTTTGATGTGGGTGGTCTCAACTGCCGCACCATGGCAAAAAGATCATTTCTTCTGCAATTCTCAATAAACAGGTGCCCCACGGTCTGCATCTTTGAAATCTACCTGTGCCTGTAGGCCGAGCCATCAGAGATTTTTTTAAATAAGATATCTAATAAAAATATTTTGTACATAGTAATTATTTTTAATGGGAAATTTTCCAGAGTACTGTTTAATTACATATTGTAATCTCTTTTCATTTGAAAAAGGGTAATATTATAAAAAAAAATCATTAAAAAAATATTAAATAAAACTAGCTTGTTATAGAAAAAATATATTCAAAGTTTCTAAATCTGTTTTGTAATAAAGCTCATTTTAGTTTTAAAAAAAAATTAAAATTAAAATAAAATTATAATAATAACAATTATTAATTAATAACAATAAAACTAAAATCTATTTGAAATTATGCATTACAATTTTTATCAATACTGTCTAACAAAAGCTACATTAGATAAATTAGTCATTGTAAGAGGCAAAATCACAATTAAATATTCAAAAGTTTTGCATTACTAACCAATCTTATGTACTAAATGTTGTATTATGGGATCTGCCAATGATAATAATAATAATAATAATATATATATATATATATATATATATATATATATCATCATCATCATCATCAACCGTTTTCAATCCACTGCTGGATGTAGGTCTCCCCCAGATTTTTCCATTGTTCCCTGTCTAGTGCTTTAGTCATCCAATTAACACCGGCCAGTTTTCTGATTTCGTCACTCCATCTTACTTGAGGTCGTCTTCTTGGTCGTTTTACATCTCTGGGATACCACTGTAGGGTGTTTGTGCTCCATCTATTGTCTTGTCTTCTTGCAATGTGCCCAGCCCATTTCCATTTTAGCCGTTTAATTCTCTCGATGATGTCAAAAACTTTCGTCTGACTTCTTATCCACGTTATTCTCTTTCGGTCTCTTCTGGTTATGCCTAGCATACATCTTTCCATACTTCGCTGCGTTGTTTGTAATCTTTGTACCATCCGTTTTGTTAGTGTCCAAGTTTCTACTCCATAAGTTAGTGCAGGCAAAACACATTGGTTAAACACCTTTCTTTTCAAACAAAGAGGCATGCTACTCTTCAGAATAATATTGTTCTTCCCAAAAGCACTCCATCCATTTCTTATTCTTCTATTGATTTCATTCATGATACTGTTGTCTGATGATATTTCTTGTCCAAGGTACACATAACTTTCAACATCTTTAATCTCAGTGTTGTTGTAGACGATTTTCTTTTTTGATGCAAATGAATTGAACATCACCTTAGTCTTTTTCAAATTTATTTTTAATCCCACATTAATGCTAGCTTCTGCCAAATCTTTTAGCATATTTTGCAATTCTTCAGGGCTATTACTGAAAATTAAAATGTCATCAGCAAACCAGAGATGGCTTAAATATTCCCCATTTATTCTAATCCCTTTGCTTTCCAAATCCAGCTTCTTGAAAATACTTTCTAAGACAGCAGTAAAAAGCTTAGGTGAAATGGTGTCTCCCTGTCTTACTCCTCTTCCAAGCTTGATCTTCGCTTTTCCTTTGTCCAAACGGATGGTGGCTGTTGCTTTCTTGTAGATCTTCTTTATGATATTGATATAAGGTTTGTCTATACCAATGTCCTCCAGAGAAGTAATTACTGCAGATGTGTAGACCGAATCAAATGCTTTTTCATAATCAATAAAGGCAAGGCAGAGAGGTAAATTATATTCTTTATGTTTTTCTATAACTTCCCTTACTGTTTGAATATGATCCATTGTGCTAAATCCACTTCGAAATCCTGCTTGTTCTCTAGGTTGAGCTGAGTCCAGAGCTGATTCAAGTCTTGTCGTTAAAACTTTGGTGAAAATTTTATAAATCACTGACAGTAAGCTGATTGGACGGTAGTTTTTAATGTTTTCCTTTTCTCCTTTCTTATAAAGTAACACCATCACAGCATTATTCCAATCTTCTGGTACATCTGATTTCTCGAGACATTTGGAAAACAGTATGGCTAGCATTTTTGCAAATTCTTCTCCTGCTTCTTTGATAAGGTCAATTGTAATTCCATCTTCGCCAGGGCATTTACCTTTTTTCATGCCTCTAATGGCTTGTACAACTTCATCTGTCATCACTGGGATTATCTCTTCAGTTTCTGTTATGTTTACTAGTGGATCACGTAGGTTGATTTCCCTTTGATCTTCACATTTATATAGATCGTTATAGAATTTTTCGACAATGTATACTATTTCATTATTGATTTTGGTGATTGTTCCATCTGCTCTCTTCAGTGCAAAAATACCTTTTCTTCCAACACACAGTTTGCGCTTAGCTGATTTTAAACTTTTGTTATCTTCTAGAACTTTTTTGACAAGATCACAGTTAAATTTTCTGATATCTTCTGTAACACATTTTCTTACCGTTTTACATAATTCTGCATATTCAACTCTTGATTTAGGATAGTTTTTCTTCATTTTAAATTCTCTGCGTTTTTTCATCAATCTTCTTGTTTCTTCTGTTATTTTCTTTGTTTGCTTTACTCGTGCTTTACCAGCTATCGTCCTTGCAATTTCTTGTAGAGTATTTGTTATTTTCTTGTTCACTACTGTAACATCTTGTTCTTCTTCTAAAATTGATTGAAGTACTTGAAAACGATTTTTAAGTTCTAAATTAAATTCTTCTTTATGTTTCTGGAGATTTATAATATCGACTGATTTCTTTGAGCATTGCAAAAGCTTCATTCTTTCCACTTTAGTATTTAAAAGCAGTTTGCATCTAACTAACCTGTGATCGCTTCCTGTATTGAAGTTATTGAGAACACTGCAATCCTGAATAAGATGCTTTTTGTTTGTCAAGATGTAGTCGATTTCACTTGTTGAGCCGTTTGCACTACGCCATGTCCATTTTCTTTGTGGCTTTTTCTTGAAAAATGAGTTCATGATATACATCTGTTCACATTCTGCAAATTCAATCAATCTGTTTCCTCTTTCATTACGCACCCCATATCCATGATTTCCTACTGAGAACTCACCTTTATTTTTTTCCCCAATTCTAGCATTCCAGTCTCCCATTATTAATTTTATGTAGCATTTTCCTTTTTAATGCATTGAAGCTACTTCTTCATAGAAAATATATATATATATATATATATATATATTATTTACAAAAGTGGGTCTTAATTTTAGCAATAAGACAGATTCAATGTATTTAATACAACATATGCCTTTATTGCAATCTTTCAAGTGAAAAGTTGTACATCCTGAAAGACCCATCACAATTTTTTTTGTGCATCCTTTCTCCAATTTTTTACTTAAATAATGCTTTTCCATCATCACTGTTTAAGGACAAAACAGAAAAATTATTAGTAGCCAGTGGCCAATAGTATTAATTTTATTAGTTGCTACTTTTTAAAATTAGTGCCCCCCCCCCCCCACCTTTTTTAAAGTTAAAAGTGCTAAACAGTAAAGTGTTGTTCAAATTTCTGTTAGTATTAACCTAAAATTAAATTGCCCAAATATTTTGATATTAACAGCTGGGAAGAATGGAATCATTAATGGCATGCAAGAAAATGTTACTGTTTTCTAGCTGACAATGTCAAAGTAAAACATAAGTAACCATCATAGTTCTCTGGTCTTTGGGTATTGTAGGAGACAGAAGGACATTGCAAATATTTTTAGAAATAATATGACAAGGAAATAGAAATCATGTGTTTTAGAGCACATGGATGAATTTTTGAGAAATTTTCAAATAGGAAAGGTGGCTTATTGGCAAATAATTTTTAATACCCACTTAAAAAAAAATGTATAGTAGCCTTTTGGCCAATAACTGACACTAATTTTGCCCTTATATATATATATATATATATATATATATATTAAGGGTCCTCTCCCCTCATGTGAAAAGATCCGCTCACTAATATTAATCCTGCAGAGTATTATTTTTCTAATATCTCCTTTGCATTTCAATATTTGTAAATGATTTTTTTTGCATTGGATAGCTGAGATCAATCTTTATTTCTGCCATTGGTAACTTTTTCGATTTTCTTTACGAAGATACTTTTACTTTTGGAACCGGTTCTGAAAGTAAAAGTATCTTCGTAAAAAAAAATCCACAAAGAAAATCGAAAAAGTAATCAACGACGGAAATAGAGATTGGTCTCAACTATCCAATGCAAAAAAAATCGTTTAGAAATATTGAAATGCAAACGAGATATTAGAAAAATAATACCCCATAGGATTAACATTAGCAAGTGGGACTTTTCAAGTGAGGGGAGAGGACCCTTAAGAGGGGGTATAACTTCTGTACCAGCTTGCTTACATTTGAATTTTTTCAGCATGTTCGTGGGTGCACCATATTTTTAAACATATAATATATATAATATTGTATTTGTCATGTAGAAGTGTCATTCCCCCTTTATTAGGTTGTAGTTTATCATTAATGTGTGTGCACCTGCATGAAGTTCAAAGAAAGGAATGTAATCAAAGCACTATTGAAGTGTGATTCAAATAATAAAAAGATGGGGATCCTTTTTAGCACTTTCCAACCTAGTTGAAAAGTGCTTATGACTTCGGTTTGTCTGGCCGTATGGCCATCTGCTGTCTGGCCGTCTGTCTGTGCTCTAACTCCCGCAAATATGCTCGGATTGCTCTGCAATTTTTATATGTTATTGTCGTTATCTATAGCATGTTCCCTATTTCAACGGAAGTGTGTAGCACTTATAGTTTTTTTTTTAAAACTAGTATTTGTTTGAACTGGTTGAATTAAAATTGTTTTATTTTTTAATAGATTGTGTTCCTTTTATTTATGAAACTTTTTTTCCCTTATAACATTAAAATTTGAAAGATTAAATATACTTTATGATATATATATTAACACAAAACTTCTTAAGTATTAACTCATGTGATTCTGCTTTTATAGTAGTAGCTTGATATGTTATAGATTGAAGAAGGATTCATTCTTTTGAAATTCATAACTTTTGTATGTTCCCATTGGGATGTTTTGCAATTTTTTGTTGTTCCTTTTATGTTTTGAATTTGTTTTATTTTATTTTATTTATTTTGTAATGTATTTATCACTTTTAAGTGAAAAAAAATTCCTAAAAATTTATATCAGGATTAAAAATATATGTTTTTGCAAATGTATAATCAACATTTGCAATGAATAATCAACATTACATTTATAATTATGAATGAGGACATAAAATGCATTTAATTCTCAAAATTACATTTATGCAACTAAAATCTTATACTTAATACATATTTAGTGAGAATAAAGTGCTACCAAAGATTGATCTTAAAAATGTCATTTTTACAATGCTTGAATTTTCCTTATTTTTTCAATATCTTCAAAACATTTTAAGAAATTCATATACCATAACTTGGGATTATTTGGGCTTAGTAAAAAAAAAGTTTTTAATCAGTCCTGGGTGTATTGTGTTCCTAGTTAGAGCTGTTACCTGTAGAATATTGGTGAATCACATCAATACTCTCAACATAGGACTGTATTTTTTCAATATCTTCAAAACATTTTAAGAAATTCATATGCCATAACTTGGGATTATTTGGGCTTAGTAAAAAAAAAGTTTTTAATCAGTCCTGGGTGTATTGTGTTCCTAGTTAGAGCTGTTACCTGTAGAATATTGGTGAATCACATCAATACTCTCAACATAATAGATCTAGGAGTGTATTTTTTTCAATATCTTCAAAACATTTTAAGAAATTCATATACTGTAACTTGGGATTATTTGGACTTAGTAAAAAAAATGTTTTAATCAGTCATGGGTGTACTGTGCTCTTAGTTAGTGCTGTTACCTGTAAAGTATAGGTGAATTATATCAGTACTCTCAACATAATAGATCTAGGACTGATTTAAAACACTTTTTTGTTTTGGAACTAAGTAAGACCGCAGGGTACAAGTAACCACACTTTACAGTACTTTAGTAAAATAATGTTATACAGTTAAGTAAATGTTATGTATTTTTTTTATTGTATATGTATTTTCCATGTCATTAAATGGAAATTTTATTATTTCACATAGGCCTATAGATATAGTAAATGCTTATTATAAAAATGTGTACATCAAGCCTTATTGTCGAATGGGACCCTATATTATTGGTATCCTTGTAGGATACTTGATATTGCACAAGAAAGAACTTTTGTTGAATAGGGTAATTATTGTCTTTAATTCTAATAAAGTTTACTGAAATATGCATATTTTTTATCTTTATTAAATTGTAAATAATTCATCATTCATTATTAATTATAATAGAAAGTTGCAGTATCATACAATTAGGGTTAGAAATTACGAGAAAATAATCAGGTGTCAATAGCACCAAATCATTTTTTCTTAGTTGCCAAAATGCTCTACATAGGTGCAATTTTGGAATTATTTATTTGCTTATATTGTATGCATGTAAACATATAATGTAATGAGTTATAATAGTAAATAAATTCATTTTAAAATTCACAAAGAAAAATTTATAGTGATTATTTTAAAGTGTTCCTTGTTCTATTGTATTTTACATTTTCCCACTTTAAATGAACTAAAGGCCTTAGTCAAGCCTGATCCATACAGCTTAACAAATAACAAATCAAAGAGTTTGTGGAAATAGCAGACCAAGTCTTCTTTTTATCCTTTATCTAAATTTGAACAAAAAAACCATCTTCTCACATTCAGCTGTTTTAAAGGAAGAATCATTATGACATTACATATTTTGCTTAAATATAGTAATAAGAAAGACTGAATGGAGTGCATCAACATATAGTGGTTACATTATTAGTAAAAGAAGTAAATGCTTGATTGGAAAATTCAAATTTGTATCTTAAAGCAAAGGAAAACTTAAAAAGTTAGGTGTAAAAAATGATGGCAGTGTAAAATCACAGTCGTCAAATTGGAATTTATAGGCTCAGAATCAAGCTAACTACAGCTAATTACAATATTGATGTTATTTTGATGACTTAATATATATATAAATATATATTATATCTCTAAGTGTCAAAATACTTATAAATAAAGTTTGTTAAATTACATAAGCATATTATCATTAAATATTATATTGTAATACTAATAGAATCAATGTTAGGGAGTTTGAAATTTTTTGTGGAAGAAATTGCTATTGATATGCCAAAAATTCTGACATAGGAAAGAAAATTCAGTGAAATTTTTGCATAGTAATTTCTTTCTATTTTAGTTTTTAATGAAATATGGAAATTCTCACATTACAGCAGGGAACCTGCATGTATATTCCAGTGATAGTTTATGAGTTATTTTAATATAGTTTATGTAGATGTAGATTTATTCCTTTGATATAATAAAGACTTTGTATATAGAAAAAAAATATTCTATACTATGCTTGCTATTATTTTTTCTCAATTAATTCATAAAAAACTTTTGTGCTTTCTGAAAATTAATGATTGGGGGGTTGGGATAAATATTTTTTACTGGCTACCAGATTTTATAAAATTTTTAAAGCCCTGAGTGTGATTATTCTAACTCTTTTCTTAAAATAAAATTGCATATTCCATAGAGTAGACTCTTTGTTATCTGTCATTCAATTATCTGATGTACTTGGTAAACTGTTATTCCTATTTCATATTTCTCTTTCACCTCCCTAAATGTGGCTTATTGTTACTTATACTACCGTGTCAAAAAAGTAAAAATGAAGTTGCAGATTTTAATTATTAAATTTGTGTTGTTTTTATTCTTTTTATTTTTGCTGCAGTCATTATTTATCTTATTTTTAGTATTTTAAATTGTAGTTTGATGTTGGAATACTTATAAAATGCCTCTTTTATAAATGTCCCCCTGTTTATTCAATGATATGAAATATCCAAATAGCCTTAGTTCCATAAGTGTTGGATAAACAAGAGTCTACATATCTAAAAATATGATACAGTAAATTTTGTCTAAGTTGGACTTTGTGTAAGACGGTAATATATCTAACTCTGAAAGATTTTTAATCCATAGACATAGAGTAAACTTTGTGTAAGGCAGAATACTGTCAATGATGAAAATTTTCTTGGTCCTAGTTGATTCCGTCTTAGACAGAGTTACTGTTATAAATTTTTAAAAAAGGCACAAATAATAAGTTCTGCATGTATTTCAGCTCACAAGCATTGTACTATGGCTATTATCTGTGATACTAGGTTTGAGTATAATCTACCTCATGTGGCCTGCTAACCTTGGTCACATACCGAATGATTCACAAGCTGCAGCTTACAGTTCTTTAGCTCGAACTTTGTGGGGTGTGTGCATAGGATGGCTTGTTATTGCATGCCACTATGGTTATGGTGGTATGTGTGCAATTTTATTATATACTATTATTTTATGAATACATTACCAAGGAAAATTAGTTATGCTTTCCAATTTAAATAAATCTTACTGCATTTCAATATTTTTTTTTAAATTAAATAATTTTGCTTTTCATTTTAAAATTGTATTTTTACTTAGCTATGACATATATATTAAAATATAATCTGAAATTATATTTCTTTTAGATAGTTGTTATATATTATGTCTTAAATATTATTTATTAATTATTAATATGAAAATTTAGTTGGAAATTGCTTAAAAATTATTTTTCTGTATTTAATATATATATATATATGTAGATTCACACGTTCTCGTTGTGTCATAATTATTTTAGGTTTCTTATTGCGTGGCATACATCGAATTTTCATGGGCTGATGCAGTCATGGCCGATAAATAAAATATAAATATATATATATAATAGTTTTCCTGGAATTTGACTTTATTCCTTTTTTAGTTACATAATCCTTTTGTAAGTCAGACTCAGGAGAGATGGTTTGAGAGCCGAATGATGATAAAGGCTCATCTTTATGAGTACAGATCCTAGCCAGTTGAGATCTTCATTTTCAGGCCGGCTGTAATTATATGGGCAGGTGGGAGATGGAAAAAGGCCACACAAAAACATATGCTCCACTTTAAGTATGGAATAACTCCGCCAGAGCATGGCACTGAAAAATGGGAGGGTAAAAACCATCTTATTGGTTACTTAGCTCTCGCATGATGCCCGGTCTTTATGATGACACCAAGTTTTGCAAACCTGGTTGCATCCAAAACCACAAGAAGCATAAACTCAGCACTTTTTATTCTTAAAGAGAGCTTGAAATTGATGCATGAAAGTAATAAATGTAAGGCTGTAAAACTAAAATAACAGGGGCATATTAGATTTAAGTATGGACTAAAAATTAGAGAAACATTTTGGGGATTTTAAATTTTGAGTTTTAAAAATTTTAAAAAGGTTTAATTTTTTATCCTTATATATATATATATATATATATATATATAAACTATCCATAATTTTTTTAATAAAATTTTGTTTTGTTTGCTTATGGATTATATATTTTGTATTTTCTAAGAGTGAAGATGTGCAGTTTAATGTGATTTTCAAAGGTGCATAATTTCTTTTATTTATTTTAAAGTTCTGGTAGATAAACTATTCATTATGATGCTTCATTTATGCAAATTTATATAGAATTTTTGAATAATTTTGCATTTAGATTAAAAACTTTTTAAAAAGACGCCCAAGACGCCCGGCCAAGGAAACTTCTGGAAGGCCGCCTGAAAGCCTGCTCCATTTTCTCCCCCTTGTAAATATCCAACTACTGTAGCAGGGCAGGGGATTACTGGAATCAACGGGTGGGGAGCCTTTTGTACTAGTTATTTTAGGGAGGTTCCACTTTTACCTCTTATTGTCCTCCTGACAAGTAGCAGGTAGAAGAAAGGAGGAGAAATAATATCACATTATATTTCAGGTTCGGGCATTCGCCGTAGTTTGAATGCTATGCAGCTTTCAGACTTCAGTATTCAAAGGGTTAATGATGTAAAGATATATATTTTGAAAATACAATTTAGCATTGTACTGACAGTTAAAAATCCCTCTAAAATGTACAGCAGTAAATTGTATTAGTTATTACAGGACTTATTTTCTAACAAAAAAAAGTATTGAAACTCTAATATTCTGGAGTAATAACAGCTGTAGTGTATCTCCATGTCCTCTCCACCCATATATTTATATTTGATACATTATTTGCAAAATTTAAAGCAATTTAATCATAAGCAAAAAAGAAAATAATAATTTTTTTTTATTATATCTATATGCCTTTATTTATAAAATCTGAAATATGACCATAGAAACACATTGAAATTAGGAAAGGGGATTTTCAGAAAATCGTACTCGTCCAGGATTTCTTTGTATCAACTAGCAAAACAAACACACAAGATGTTCTGGTGAGCTTCAGTGGACAGTATTTATAAATGCCACTGGGTTCAAATATAATATTTAAATATTCACTAAAAATAAAGAAGTGCTGGAGCTATGCTCCTGTGAGCTTTCGCTCAAATTAAGCATCGCGTGCAGCTCAAAAATTTATCAGTAAGAATATTTTTCAAACACAAACAAACAGCATTGAGTAAACATAACATGACCACAAGTAACAATGGTAGACATGTTTACTGTTAATTCTGGCATTCTTAGTCGCCATTTGGAAACCATTGAATCTACACTTCCGAGCGCTAGATAGAAATTTGCTCCTACGTGTGCGACAGGCTATGTCACATGTGTAAGCACTTTAATAGAAAATAATGTAAAGAAAGGTAATTCAGGCTTATGTTTTTTGGAAGAACTGTTCTACTATGCTCTGGAGTGCAGTATTTATGAGTTCTGGTGGATACTGACCAATGGTGGTGACCAATTCTGGTTGGTGATGACCAATTTTTAAATACTCACTAAAAGCAAAGAAGTACCGGAGCTGAGCTCCAGTGCAAATTAAACCCTAAGTTGTTAAATAAATATCAATGGGAAAAAAAAAAAGGAGACAAAGAGAATGTTTAAAGGGTATTATTAGTGAAAGTGTTGAAATGGAGAAGCTGCATAAATATCATCAGAAATAGGAAGGATAGAAATAGAAAGTCTAAAATTTGTATTTTATCATTTTTATTGCTTTACAAAGAAATAATTTACATAAAATTCTCTAAATTTTTTAACATTCTCAATATTTTCTAGGTTTTATAAACAGCATATTGTCTTGGACACCTCTTGTTCCATTGAGCCGACTTACATATTGTGCTTATCTCATCCACCCAGTTGTTATGAATATATATTATGGCAGCACACAAGTTCTGGTTGATTTTTCACAAAGCTATTTGGTAAGATCTTAGACATTGCTAACTTACTAATTGTAAAACCTACTGAAGTATGTTGTTTATGAAGTGAAGCATAATGTTTATCTCCCCTCCCTTCTCGGCAAATTCGTTCATTTGCAATCAGAATTACAGGTGGCTACAACATTTCCAACCTCTGTCTCCGAAAAAGATACTTATATGAATAATTATGTTATTTGTTATGAGCTAATGGTAGAATTTTTTTTTTAACTATTATAATGATGAGCAGTTCAAAATCCTGAACTTAAATTTCATTTATATTAGAACTGTTTTAATTTGGCTTTTGTTTATTTTAAAGAAATTTACAAAGGAAGCTTGCCCTCTCTTGCCACCTCTCATGAATCGTCCTTGCTAGATTGACAAAGTGGCTGCGCATTTAGGAATTTTGTTTTACCAAAACAGATGTCTAGTAATGAATTTACTAATGGCTGAAAATCAAAGATAGGTGCTTTAAAGCTATGTAGAGAATACTGAACCCAAAATGGTGGCAAGAAATTTAAAAAGCCGTAAATAGACTATTTTTTATTTTGGGAATTTTAAGTGAAAAGATGTCAAAATAATCAGAAAATTAAAGATAATTTTGGCAAGATCATAAAACATAAAATGAAAGCAATTTAAATAATTATTATTAATAATTTTAATTTTAAATGAGTAAAAGGGCCTTATGTGTTTTGATTAAAAGGGAAGATTTTAATTTATTTAAAATAAGAATAATTATTAAAAGATCATTGGAAATAACGAATTTTTTATTTAAATATTTAATTGATATCATTAAAATTATGATTTTTATTTAAGAAGTTTTTAATAAAATTTAGATTTGCAGCAGTAGAGAAATGTATAACTTTATAACAACAAATTATCTGCAACCCAGATTGTTTGAACATCATAAATCAAGAACATTTTAACAATCTGTTGTATCAGAATTACTTTGATGATAAGTCTGAAACTCAAAAATTAATATGATTATATAGTAATACTTTGAGTAGGTTGGATGATAAAATTAACAAGGATTTACTTTGAGAGGCATTTCCCTCATTATAATAAGCTTAATATCTTTTATTAGTCTATAAGTACTTCAACTGATAAAACCAAGAAAAAAAAATAGAACGTTAAAGATAGAAAATAATCAAACTTGTGTTATAACACAAAGTATCTTTTCTTTTCTCTTTAAGGCAGAGGTCTTCAATCTTTTATGCTCAAAGGCTACAGCAAAAATTTCTTAAAGTTCCATGGGCCACTCATAAGTCAGTTAACTAGCTTAGGCTAGAAATGTATACATGTCTAAGTAATATAATCAGAGGCCCTGCAAAATTCTCATTTTTTCTCAATTCATAAAAAATGTCATATTTATTTATATTTGCACATAATAGTTAATTTTGTCCTTGGAAATTCTATAAAATTATTTCATTTAGTGATAATAATAGTACTACAATAAAGCCAATGAAAACAAAAACTGTCTATATGTATTCCTGTCTATCTTTCCTTGTTCCTGCAGAGGGAATATCATACAATCATACCTGTTGAAATGGAAACTTGCTAAAAATTGCAAATTTTCTCTGATATCATGCAATTCTGATTTAGCAAGTTTTACTGTACTAATACATAACAATAATCCATAGGACAGCACTGGAGTGAATGAAAGGCTCTAGCAATATTGGTTTACTACAGTATCATTAATACATGAGAAAGTATACATGTATGCCACCGGGAACTATTAGCATAAAGCTGTACTGTCTGTCTCACAAATTTATACAGTATAGAACCATTTATCTGGAAACCAGTTAAAAAGAAAACCAGTTATCTAGAATCATATTTCCAATTGACTGACTTCAGAATTTTTCCAGAAAAAAAGCACCATATTGTCAATTTATCATGTACGTTGCTTGATACCACATGCATGGCATAATGCTAAAATCTAGGTTTTGAAACAGAAGCATTTAGATCAGACATGTCAAACACGTGGCCCACGGGCCAGAACTGGCCCGCCGACAACTTATCTGTGACCCGCGGAGGCTTTAGCATTTTACCTGTATTTAATTTAGTTGTTAGAACAAGCATGCTGGAAATACCCTTTGCACGAAAGCACCTGCGCCAACCATGATCTTAGAGATGGCAAACATAAGAAAGATATGTATATCAGTGTTACAAGTTTGACGGGTTTTTTTATTCAGAATGCTACCACTATTTTTGAATAGTAATATTTTCTTATTTATTCTGTCGTTAAATAAGGTTGACTATTTCTCTTTAAAATGTGGTAGTATTCTGAATTTAAAAAAAAAAAATCCACTCATCTGGCAACAGTGATGTATATAGACAGATATAGCTCAACTTTACATTTTAACACGAAAAAAATGTGTATATGAAGATAACCTATTGGTATTGATACGTACCAAAACTTGAGATCTTGAGTCTGAAAATTTAAAGATCATAAAATTTTTAAAGTATCTTACTTATATTTTTCATTTGTTTATTGCCGAAACTAATACTTTATTTTACTACTCTATTCGATTTTATACAACTTTACTTACTAATATGCTGTATTTATTAAATACTAAGAAATGCATTGTAAAATTAATAACATTCGTCGCTAATTAAGAACAGTTAATTTTTTAAGAAAATCAATATATAAAATTAAATTACTTTGAATGAATCGCTTTGCAAGGGATACAAATTATCACTTTTGTGTTTGACACAAAAATGCCGAATCTGCCATCGAGATTATTTACTTTGGCAATAGTCGAACATATGGATTTTGGTTTTAAGCTCTTTAATTATTTTCATTATTTAGGTTAGAAATTTTATGTGCTTTTTCTAGAAACCTGCATGATGCTTTTTTCCTTTCTTTCATTTTTTATTGATATACACAAATTTTATTTACATACTCTCAGGATTTATAGAAAAATATGTTAAAGCTCCTCTCACGATTTATAGAAAAATATGTTAAAGCTCCTTACCACTTTGAATAAATTTTATAAACGGAAAATAAACATTGCTGATTTTTTTATGGGTGATTTACAACACAATTATATTCAACAGAAACTGAAATTTCTAGATTGATATGTAGACGCTGTTGGAGTTTGGAAAGAATATAACATTAATAGGTGTTGCAGCACAAAATATAAAGAAAACTCACAAATATCTGGCTAAACATGGGAAAGATAAATTGTCACAATTGAAATTGATTCTTCTTTAAAAGAGACTAAAAGTGCTAATCCTATAGGACTAATTCAAGTAACCAATCTTATTGAAAAAAAAATACAATTGCTTTAAAAAAATCATTGTCGTTATTACATTAAATGTCCCGCGAGTCAACATCATTCACTACGAAATTGAAGAAATATGTAGAGAAGTTAAAGAAATTTGAAAATACTGTAAGAATAAGTATCATTGCTAGAAAGATTTATGTATTGCAGATAGATTTATAAAAGTCAGATATGTGCTTATAAGCTTATATTACATTCATACGCACATGTTTAATTATTGTCCATGTAGGAAATATTTTGAAAATATGTGTAGTGAAAAACAAGGTTGCAATTTTCATCTTATATCGAAAAATTATGAATGTGGATTATTAAAAGATCACCAATAGACAAAGTACTTGGAGTTTTTATTTGAAATTACAAAGCACCTGAGTAAACTTCAAGGCAGATTTCATAATGCTATCTTGTTATTTGATAGTATTACCGTTTTCAAATAAAGTTTATTACTTTGATAGAACAATTAAAAAAAAGAAAATGTATTTCATTTTAAATGTTGCCAGGTATTATTACAAAAATCATCGGAGTGGATTTTTTTAGAATATACTAAAAATATATTAAAAAATCCCTGACGGCTCGGCCTACAGGCACAGGTAGATTTCGAAGACGCAGGCCGTGGGGCACCTGTTTGTCGGGAATTGCAGAAGAAATGACCTTTTTGCGATGATGCGGCAGTTGGAACCGCCTACTTCGAAACCTAACTTGTTTGCAGGCGGAGCCAACAGGGATTTTTTTTTTTTGCTATTAGAGTTGGTCCTATAAAAAACTTGTCAATATAAAAGTTTTAGATAATATTAAGAGGATTTATAATAAATTTAAGCGGAATTGAAATCTTGGGAATTGACGAAGTTATGAACTTTTTTCTTCTAAAACCCCCTTTCCCCCCCCCCTTCTTAAGGCAATTTTTAATTATATCAAAAATCTGTCATACATAAATTTTCGGCCCTTCTCCTAGAAGTAATAATAACTTCAAACGGATTCAATACGTATCATAATTAAGAAATTATGGTTTTTTTTCTATTTTCACAAAAAGCCCCCCCCCCCCCCCTTGATTCGATTTTGCCCACTAACGAACTTGACCGAGATTTTATGCCCCTTGATTTTATGTATCAGTTTCGAAAAGATGCGGCAGTTGGAACCGCCTACTTCGAAAAATAACTTGTTTGCAGGCGGAGCCGGAAGGGATTTTTTTGTTTTTAATTTTTTTTTTGCTGTAACGGTTGGTCCTATAAAAAACTTGTCAATATAAAAGTTTTAGATAATATTAAGAGGATTTATAATAAATTTAAGCGGATTTGAAATCTTGTTAATTGCCGAAGTTATAAATTTTTTTCTTCTAAAACCCCCCTCCTCCCCCCCCCCCTTAAGGCAATTTTTAATTATATCAAAAATCTGTCATACATAAATTTTTGGCCCTTTTCCTAGAAGTAATAATAATTTTAAACGGATTCGATACGTTTAATAATTAAGAAATTATGGGGGTATTTCTGTCTTCATAAAAAGCCCCCCCCCCCCCCCCCATTTCCCCCCCCCCCTTCTTGGTTCGATTTTGCCCATTAACGAACTTGACCGAGATTTTATGCCCCTTGATTTTATGTATCAGTTTGGAAGAGATTTATGCAGAATTTTTCCAGTTATCGTGTCCATAAAAAAGTGACATAGATAGATAGATAGATAGATAGATATAAAGTTTTGAACTGGGGGTGTTTTTGGGTTCTGGGAGTCATGATCGGCATAGATCTGCAAAAATTTTTCAAAATTTCCAACTTAGGTGAGAATGTAATAGGTAGTATTTCTTACGAAATCTACCTAAAAATGAATTCAAAAGAAGTTTTTTGGATTTCAAGAAATATGACAGTTAATATCAAAATTCAGTGCAATTCCATATTATATACTAATATGGGGAAATATACTGATATGGGGTCTCCAAATTTCTGTAATTATTCATCAATCGACCAATTTTTAGGTGCGTTCGTAATTATATAAATACGTAGCACCTATAGTCGTCGTTTGGTCCGTCCGTCTGTCCGTCCGTCCGTCTGTCTGTCTGTCCGCATATAACAACGCAAAAACTACCCAACCAAATGGTTTGCAATTTAAAATATATTATCTTTGCAGAATTTTGTCGAGACATTTCAAATTTTATTAAAATCGAATCAAAATTTTAGGAGATTTTAATAAAAATATTTATTAAGAAATTTGAATTTTTTTTTTTTTAAATCGGTGCTTTCTTGTTAGAGAAGCTTCCGATGGATGTTAAATCGTCAAGCGACCGAGACACTTATTTTATGACAGAAATTAATCTGCAGACGATATAATTCATTTCACAGAATTAAAAATCATCAAGATCTGAATATTTATATAACTAGCTGATACATATATATCTGAATATTTATATAACTAGTTAAGATATTTGTATGAACAGTGTCATAAAATATATACTTAACTAGCTGTTTAACCCGTTCTACGCACGGGATATCATGAATTTAATTCTAAAACGTGCGTACGAACGCACCTCGTTTGTAACGTTTGACGTACAATTTCCAACTTGTTTAAGGTATAGTGTGCAATTAGACATATTTTAGTTATGTTCGGTAGCACCCTTTTATACGACATCTTTGCAAGCTGTCAACCTTTTGTTATTTTTCAAGTCAAATAAGTATATTTTAAACCAGAAAATGTATTTAATAAATGAAATAAAATAAGTAGTGCATATATACAGGCCACATTATATTAAATAAATTTTCTGTTTCCTAATATATTTATTTTAATTTTTTACCTGATTAAAACATGGAAGATTGACAGTTATGCATTTGCTAGATCAAGAATAACAGACCAGCATGTACAATCAATTTTTAAAATTCATATAATTTAGAAAAATTAATTAAATTTTATAGATTTTATTGATAAAAATTAATTTTGAGTATTTTTTTTTTAAAACTAAGATAAAATAAATTATGTATAATAATAACTTTGAATTTTTCCATAAATATTCCTTTAACATGGCTGTATTTTGTGCGTACAAATTTTATTCTGTGCAATGATATTATTATTATCTATTTTTTTTAGTGGCCCGTGGCTTTGTATATAACGCTTAATTTGGCCCACGTCAGTAAACGAGTTTGACATGCCTGATTTAGATTGAAGGGATTTTGATTTTTATGCAGAATTATCATTTCAAAGGGATTCTTATAAACTGTTCTCTTCCAAACTCTGAAAAATCTTTGATCTTGATCTGGTTAATATAATAATTAAATTGGAATAAGAAATAATGGCATAACCAAATCTGATCAAAGGGGTGTTGCTTTGATGCCCAACCAGTTATCCAGAAAAACCATTTAAACTAGAATACATCTGATCCTGACCATTCTGGATAAATGATGTGTAAAATACTGTAGTTTTTTTTTTCTGACAAGAAAGCAGCAAATTCCTTCCACCGACATTTGTGTAATGTAAAGGGAAATTTTGTGTACCTAGTGACTTTTCCTTGATTTCTTGGTCATTTTGAATATGAAGTAAGAACTTGCCCAAATAAAATGGTTTGAAAATGTTTTTGAAATTAAAGAAATTTTTGTTTTTTTAATATTTTTAAATGATTCAGCAGGCTACTGAAATAGTCTCAATAGGCCACCCATGGCTTGCGGGACAAGGGTTGAAGATGCCTACTTTAAGGTATAGAGAAGGTCATTTGCACTTTATGAAAAATGATTTTCATAGTTAATTTGTATGGATAAATTCTATTTCTTGAAACTTTTTTATTCTATTGGATAGCTGTGCCTCTTGACTAAAGCTCTGCCTCTAAATTACCATGTTAATAAAATTTTTCTTAGTTGCAGTCATGTCTGTTTTATCCCACACCTCTTGGGCATCTTTCTGATTTTTTTTTTCAATGTTTATGAATAACATCTTCCTAACACTTTCTTTAATAAGCCAAATCCAGAGAAGTCTATGCGGAACGCATCAGGTGAATTTACAGATGTTTCTTCTAATGGGATACAATTTATTCCCATTTGTGATTAATTTTTGACTAAATATGTGGTAGTTGATTTGGAAGTGTGTTATAAAGCTCGACTTTATCGATATCTTTTCCCTATAAAACTGGAATTTCTTCTTTGAAAATGGGTTCTAAAATATTTTGCTGATAATAGACTGACTTTACTTTAGCTTTACTTGGTACATTTTTCAGCTTTAATTTACCTTCATAACAAAACTGAGCAGCAATCATGAATTTCTTCAGAAACTTTTCTTTACATTCACAATCCCATTTTGCTGGGAGTTTTTCTTTCACTAATTGTTTTAAAAAATGCATTGTTTTTGCTACACAACCACTTAAATAAAGTCATGCTTCATTCAGCGATACCACAAATTTCCATTTAGCACCATTTAGGTGTTTGTTAAAGCAAGCATTAGAAAAATGCCAGCCACAAACATTGAAAATACTTCAGGAAAACTGCCCTAGTGGTCTGAGAGAAAATTGACATAATTGTACTAAGAAAAAATTACTATCATTGAAATTTTGAGCCAGAGCTATAGTCAAAAGTCAAGGCTATCTAATATAGTAAAAAAGTTTTAAGAAATTTGGAATTTATGCATAGAAATTAACTGTTAAACCCATAACTCACAAATGACATCATGCATTTTATGCAGTGTTGTATGGATTGAAGTTCTCTCAATTGTTTCATGAGTAAATGGATAAAACAAAAAATTACAGTATTCTTATGTTGTTGACCCAACTATTTTTTAGTTAAAAATCTATCTATCTATAATAATAAAGAATCCACAAGAATATATGTATTTATTATAGAAATTAAAACTTTATTTTATTATATACTGGCAGGCTTCGCCCATTACGCTCATTGTTAAATTCAGGGGGTAGCCCATGTGGGACAACTCTCCCCCAAAGCATTGAAAAGTTCCTCCTAGATGATTTGAGATTTTATGCTTTTTAATGGTGAAAAAGTGCAATTTTCCTCCCAAAACTCTATAATGATCTCCCTAGGACCACAGAGAAAATTTGTCTGAATTCAACACTGGCTATGCTGGTGGTATTTCTCCAAATGAACATTCAATCAAATGAAATATATCGATGAATTTGAACCTGTGTTTTAAAACAATATGGACCTTTACCTGTTCGTCCTGCATTGCTGAAAACAATATGAATGCCATTGTGCATTTATTATATTTTCTAATATGCAGACAAAATTAGAGCTGTTAAGGAACAACTCTTTTAGATGATCATTTACAGTTGGATTTGGTAAGGAATGATAGAACGATATGCAATACACTAAAAACATCCTTGAAAAATTATCCAACTAGCGATCCAAACAAGCTAACAAAATCCATCCAGCAGAACTTTTTAAAAGGCTAATCTTTCATAATTGAGTTCATCTGATTATAGAACTCTCCCCCATAACTCTATGACTAAGCAACACAGAACAATATGCAATATGCTAAAACCATCCCAGAAATTCTATCTACCTACAATGTAAGTCTCACCAAAATCCGTCTAGTAGAACTTATGAAAAAGGATAATCCTTCATAACCAGGTTAACTGACACCAACAGGTATATCACTAAAGCTGATATATAAATAATACTTAAGTTGATATATACATAATTTTTTATACTGACTGAGGCATAAGGAAAAATTGGAATCTTGTTTAAAAATCCTGTGAATAATAAAAAGTTGAAGAACATTAGATCTCCAATCAAGTTGTTAAAGGTACGATTAATTGATCAATATAGCAAACCATGTTGTAAACAATTGAAAAGTAAACAATACAGAAAAACATACACCACAACAGGGTCAAATCACCCCCAAAAAATTCTGTGTGTTAAAAGAGTGAATCCCAAGTGAGAAATCTGCTAGTTATAGACTCTGTGGGTACTTAACTCACACCAATGTTCTTGAATGCTTTGCTTTTTACCTGAGTTGAGTACTTAATACAAGTAATTGTGAACACAGCTTTAATCAGAGTTTAAAATTAGAAATGGTTAGTCTCACTCATATTTTACACATATACGTTTCAATTTGACGACTGATTTTACACTCTGTAATAACTTTTTGCGGCTAACTTTACAATTTTATTTTTATTTGTAAGATGCAAATTTGATTACTCCAATCAAACATTAGTCCTTTTCCTAATATGTATAACCAATACATGTTGATCTATTCCATTTAGTTTTTCTCATTTCTCTAAGCAAAATATTTCCTTCACAATGATTCTTTCTTTAAGTACAGCTGAAAATGAGAAGGGATTCTAATTTTTTAAATTTAATTAAAAGATAAGGAAGGCATAGTATACTACTTCCTTCAGTCACTGATTTGTTATTTATTAAGCTGTATGAACATTTTCCACTTTATCGGCTAAACCAGGTTAAATAAATTTCGTTTAAATAAATACATTTTTAAAAACTTTAGTTTTGTCAAACATATAATTATTTTTTTATTTATTGAACTTTAACTATCCTATACAATTTATAACATTTTTTTTTAAAATAATTATTTTTAAAAACATAGGTAAAGTTTTCCTAGCCCATGAAACTCAAAAACCTGTGGAACAGAGTGTTAATAATTTAGTGCTTGGCTTGAATTATGCAAAGTAATATGAAATCTCATATACTTCAAGAATAAAATTATTGTTATTTTGGAATAAAGTAGTTATTTTCATAAAGAAAGAAGAATAGAGCATGTTCAAAGTGTTTGTGATGAATTGTGTCAAGATCTTATACAATTTATCACACTTCATTTTCTATTTCTATCAGTCTTGAATACTTTTATATGAATAAATTTTCTCTTAATACAATATTGGTGGATGATTTTGCTTATTCAGTTGAATTCTTTAACCGCTTATATTTATTTTATTTTTCAGATCTATTTATTTCTGGGAAATATATGCATCACATTTGCTTCATCTGTTTTTTTAAGTTTGATGTTTGAATCACCCCCTGTTTCATTGGAAAAAGTAATCTTCACAAGAAAATCTAAATAATGCTTTGATTTTCAAATTTATTATCAATGAAAAACCATTTACAGAAAGTGTAAATTGTAAATAAACTGTCTGACACCTTTTGAAAACTGTTTTCACCTAATCTTGTGTATAAAATTTGAAGCAAGTGTAAATTGTAAATAAACTATATAGCATCTTACAAAAGCTATTTTCTGTACACAGTACATAATTTTGTATATAAAATTGTACAAATTTTACAAAATGTTTAATTTTGTTTTTTGTTGTGAATAAAACCTTTTATAAACTGTTCTGTTCAATTTTTGTTTTATCAATGTTTCTTTCACTGTAGATATTTTTTATTTTTACTATAGATTCCAGAAGTATAGTACAGAATGTAGATTTCAAAAATAAAATAGAACAGAATTTTGTATTGAAAATTATTTATGTATAGAAATGTGATAAAAGTTTAATACCAAAAATCACAAATTATACAAAGCATGTACATTTCCTCACTGTATATCAGTCGAACTGTTGTTATTTAACACTAGCAAGCTATGCCTGCTACGCTGGTCAGTTTCTCTTAACGAACTTTTAATCAAACAAAATATTGACCTTGAAATTGACCCTGTGTTTTACGGAACTTTACTTGGAATGTCCTTCCGCATTTCTGAAAACGATAGTGTAAAATCATTTCCGTTGGATTTTAATGAAGTTACAATACTTCACATATAATGATATGCCTCACTGAGGTGGACTAAAATATGCTATTTGTCGAGAACTAAATGGACTAAAATATGCTATTTGTCGATAATTGAATAAACATCCTGCACTCATGACATCATAATTCACTTTTATATTTTAACAGAATGATAAGGTTACTATAATTTGTGACTCGTGCTATTGCCAGTATACAGGCTGCCGTTATCATTATCTTTTAACACGTGAAGGTTTCGTTATGGTACTCCATTGTGAAATTTGGTAAATTTTTATTCAATATTTGAAAAACGGCATAATCATTAGATTTGAAATTTATATCAAGAAAAATACAATTTTTTACCTTTCTAACGCAGTTTGTCTAACAATTTTCTGACAAATACTTTTCGAGCTATTAATTTTTTCAGTAACTTCAAATGTTTCATTTTCCGAGATTAATCTGTGGCAACGATTTGCGAAAATCCCAGTCGTCAGCAACACATACCTTTTTATTAAAGAGGATTAACAAAATCATATTCTTAAAATGATGCAAAAATCTGTATTTCTAAGTTTGAAAAATTGCAACTTAATGATCGCCTCCTTCCACATTTAGTAAATAAGTGGCTACTTACTTTAATTATTCTGTTCTGTGCCAGAAATGACATGTGTTACAGGCAAAGCCACTTAGGACATGCTACACATTCAGAAATTGAGCTTACACAGAAGAACTTTATTCTTGCATGTTTTTAGGGACTGAATGAAATAAATTATGAGAAAATACAAATGCATAATTGTTTAAAGAAAAAAAAATGAAACGCTCCATACTAAAGAAATGTAGAAGTGCTATTCAACTAGGATTTTGTCTTCTATAATTCAGTATGAAAAGAAAGAAAGAAACTGTAGGGTTGTTTCCAAATATTGAAATAAAAACATTAAAAGTTTAATGCTAACTTCCGATTTTGTCACAAGGATACAAATATAGACTATCAAATGATCGTTACAAAGCTTCTGTGCACAGAATATATGCTCCATAATAATATGGAGCCATCCAACATAATATATGCTCCAGAAATATTAAATATTTAGTTAATTTTGGTGGGAATTTCAAAAGTGAAATCTCTTACTTTAAGGTTAAGATTTAATACATATTTTACTAATCAGGTATGAAAGAGTTCCTACTAAAGGAAGAATTCCACCTTCTTTAAAGCAATTTTGGACATCCTCTTAATTGATGCTAAGAAAATATTGAAAGCATATAGGAAGGGAGGGGGGGGGAGGGTTCTGGAAAATTTAATAATCGGACATTTTGCCTACTGAAATTCTTGGAGTTGGTTTTTGAATTGCTGTGCAAAATAGCCATCAAATCAAAGGTGAGTTTATATTATAAGCATCTGAAAGTCATGTCTATGAAATTGTTTAAAGTCTCTTTCCACAACGAATTATTATTATTTTTTAGACTTTGGCAGAGAAAGAAAGTTTCCATAAGCTGCTTTTTCAAATAGAATATTTTGTCCTATTTATACAACAATTTTGGGTAATTTCTATGATGCATTTTTTGAGAGGTATTTCTAAAGATCAATTTGACATGCATATATTTAGCATGGAGATTTTTTTTCTTTAAAAAAAAGGGGGGGGGGGATCTTAAATGACTAAACTATCCAGAATAATATTTCTTTTGGAAAATTAATCACTGTGCTTTCTTTACATAAGTTTATCAGATATATCTGACAAACTATCTTCAATTTTCTTTTTGATTCAATGAACCTATACATTGGTTGTTAGTTTAAATTTGTTTTTGATACATACTAAGTTATGAAAAGAAAATAACAATCATATGTACAGTTATATTTGATTTTATTGTATAAATAACTGTTAAAATAAGTCTAAATTATAAGAGTTGCACCTTCCATTGTATAGACGGAAAAAATATTCCACCATTTTTCCTATTTCCCACTTTCATCTCTGATTAACACTTTTCTATAAAAATTGTTATTAGTGTTAGAAAAATTATAAATAAATCATTTAAATGTAGCATGTCAAAGTCGCGGACCTTAAAAAGCAATATTACAGCCCAACCAGTATAGTCGAATAAGTTGTAAGTAGAGTTTAGAAATTTCTTGTACAATCCATCTTCAGTGCCAACACCGAGTAATCACTAAGTCAGAAAAGAAACAGCAAAACAAAACAATATATAACTAATACCGGTTCAAAGTCAAAAGGAGGGAGGTGAAATATACTACCCCTCTGACATCAGAAATCTCTGTCGTATCCAATCTGCACAGATGGTTCTGATACTTATGTTAAAGTTTTATATACTGCTAGGAAATCTTTTCTTTTGGTTTTGATAATTTCTTATTTTCTAATTCAGAAAACTGAGTCTTTGCTGCTAAAGTAAGTGTATTATTCTTAAATCTTTGTGTTTATTTGCTTATCTATATCATCCACTTTTTTTTATGTACTTTTCAATTCAATTTCTTTTATATGATTTTGATAATATCAATGGAAATTTATTTCTTGAAAGACTTTTTTTTTCATTATGCATACCATAAACATTCCTGCTAGAAGCATTTTTAGTTCATTCAAGTACATGTTATCTGTTTAATGTATCTACAGAATTTTAATGTTTTCATTTATATCTATAATAAAAAATACATACTATTTTTTACCAGTGGTAGCATAAAAATGTTTCGCTTAAAATTAAAAAACTTGTTTTAGTGCTTGTTGCATTTTTTTTTTTTTTTTTTACTTTTTAAAAGAATAATGAATCCTTGAAATGTGGCTATTAACTCCTAGGTTACAAAATGTATGAATAATTTATTGCTGATCAAAGCATATTTATTCATAAACTGATAACATGTCAAAATGTTAAATCATATATTCTAATAAGAGCGAGTGTGTGTGGTTATATATATATATTTGCAAATTTTATCTTAAAACGACTCTAACGATTTTGATGAAATTTTGTATCCTACCGTTTTCGGGCACCAAAAAACCTTTGGGCTAGGTCACATGTTCGAGAAAATTCGATTAGTGGGTCATTTTGGGTCATGGTCAAGCTAATTGTATCTAAAAAGTGGTTCCAACGATTTTGACTAAATTTTGTATCCTACCATTTTCGGACATGAGAAGAATATTGGGCTGGGTCACATGTTCGAGAAAATTCAATTAGTGGGTCATTTTTGGGTCAAGCTAATTTTATCTAAAAAACGGTTCAGACTATTTAGACTAAATTTTGCACCCTATTGTTTTCGGGCACGAGAAGACTGTTGGGTTAGTTCAGATGTTTGAGAAAATTTGATTAATGGGTCAAGCTACTTTTATCTTAAAAACGGCTTAGAGGATTTGAACTAAATTTTGTATTCTACAGTTTTTGGGCACAAGAAAATCAGAGGGCTAGGTCACATGCTCAAGAAAATCCGATTAGTGGGTCATTTTTGGGTCACTGTGAGTCAAGCTAATTTTATCTAAAAAACGGCTCAGACTATTTTGACTAAATTTTATATCCTATGGGTTTCGGGCACAAGAAGACAGACACGAGAATTGGGCTTGGTCACATGTTCGAGAAAATTTTATTAGTGTGTCATTTTGGTCATGGGTCATGATATTTGAAATCAAAGCTAATTTTCTCTCAAGGTCTTCCTTGCTTGTTTTTAGATAAAGACGAAAGAAAATTTTCAAATATGAAGGCAGAATACTTTTTATTTAAAATGTATTGCAAAGTAATTAAAAATTTATATATCCTGGGTAAAAAATAATTTGTTAATTTGAATATGAGTTAAGCCACAGCCCTATATTGGCATACTTGAAGGGGTTAGAATGACAGTGGAGTAAGTCAAAATTCAGTGATTTGAGAAATGAAGGGTTTTGTGAAACTTATTGTATTGCCGTTCAATTGAGTGGTCCGACTTGTTTTGCCCTCTAGTGACTCTGTAAATGAACTATGACTTATTTGACTGTCACATTGAACAGAAATTAATATAAGTTCAGTGAAAATATGGTTATCTCGATTTTCAAAATTTTTGACTTACTCCATTGTCATTCTAACCCCCTCATTTGTAAATAATAGGGATGTCAGCAAATGAAAAAATAATAATTCTGATAATGATAATTCTGAAATGATAATTCTGAAAATAATAATTTCTGAAAGAAATTCTGATTGGAAAAATTTTAAAGATATTTAAACATGTTTTAATGAGAGTTTAGGACATAGTTTTTTGTTACACTTACTGCAATATCTCAAAAACCATGATTTTATTTTATGTTTGTTATCATTATTATCTTGGTGAATAAGTGTATGATGAATAATGATTTTTAGTTTTATCACGTAACAGTCTTTGTTACCACACTGTGTCGACTAAGCTTAATGAGGTTTTTTGATAAAGTAGACACCATGTTTTATGTTTTAAAAATATCTTGTGCAAGAATTCCTTTGAAAATTGACATTTTTTCTCTCATAAGTTGAATGTTCAAAGTACATACTTGTACATATTAATGTAATATATTTAAATAAGGAAGTTTTATTGGATCAATACATAAATGTGGTGTCTGAGAATGCGGTCTCCTGTTATGTTTACTTTCTCACTTGCCCTGTTACAGGTTAAACATATTTGGAAAAAACAAATTAAATTTTTATTACTTTGCTTTCAGTTAAACTTATTTATTCAGATCATAATATAAATATATCGTTATATAGAATTCGGATCATAAAATACTCATTAATTGCTATTACAGCATTGCTAAAAATATTGCTAAAATAATTTTTTATAAAATTTCTATTCTCAGCTATATGTTCCTTTAATACTAGTGATAGCTCGGCTGGTTAACTTTAAACTTAATAAGAAAGAAAACACTGATTAAAACTACACAAGGTAAAAATGTGAACTGTAAACTTTAATTAAAACGTTAAAACCCTCTTGGTTACACATTTGACAGCGACCGCCATCTAACACACATGAGCTCTCTGCTCTGAACTGAAAACTTACATAAACAATTACTTTTACAGTTAACAAAAAGAAAGAATAAACCAACTATTCAAACTGCGAAATGTCCTTGCATGCAAGTAAACCCAAGATCACTTGCGAAGTCTGGTTCGATGCACAAGTATGCGGAAGCACATATTCTCTTATCTAGGTATCGTTCTCTCTATCGAAAATGCTCTGTCGAACGTGTGTCGGAAAACACTGTCCAAAAACATTGTCCGAACATACACCCCCGGCCTTGAAACCTTCAATGGCTGTAATTAACTATTCTCATTCAAAAGGTAAAGGACAAAGTTTGTGAATAGGACGTTTGAGCTCTCCCGTAGCAGTTCTTACTATGGCCACTCTAACATGACCATCACTACCTGAAAAGGTTTCAATGATTCTTCCCAGCTTCCATTGAAGCGCCGGCACAAGTTCATTTTTAATGAGCACTAAGTCCCCAATCTTTAAATTTGCTGTTGGACGTAACCACTTGGGGCGTTGTTGCAACTGAGACAAATACTCTGCACTCCATCGCTTCCAAAAGTACTGGAATACTCTCTGTGTCAGTTGCCAACGACGAAGTCGTGAAGGCGGAACCTCAGAAACATCAAGCTCTGGAATAGCTGTCAACGAAGCACCCGTCAAAAAATGACCCGGTGTCAAAACTTCTAGATCATTTGGATCACTTGACAACGGACACAAAGGTCTCGAGTTCAAACAGGCTTCAATTGCCGACAATAATGTTGAGAACTCTTCAATTGTAAATAGCGAATTTCCCATTGTTCTACGCAAATGATATTTCACAGACTTGATGTTAGCCTCCCACAGCCCACCAAAATGTGGAGCTGATGGAGGATTAAATTTCCAAACGATGCCCTCATTAGCAACATAATTCTGTAAGGATTCATCTTTAATGGTGGAGGATATAAAGTCATATAATTCCCTCAATTCCTTACTTGCACCCTTAAAATTTGTAGCACAGTCACTTACTAATTCGGCTGGCTTGCCTCTACGAGAAACAAATCCCTTCAGAGCAGCCAAAAACATTGGAGTGGACAAATCTGACACCAATTCAAGATGAATAGCACGAGTCGAAAAACAAATAAAAATCACTATGTAACTCTTAAATGCCTTGATACCTCTACGATTTCTCTCTTTACACATAAACGGACCGGCATAATCACATCCCGTCTTCGAAAATGGGCGACTGGGTAAGACACGCATAGCGGGCAGGTCCCCCATTAATTGTGTACCAATAGCTGGGGAAGCACGGAAACACTTTATGCATGTCTTCACAATTTTTTTTTACTGCATCTCGACCACTTAAAATCCAAAATTTTGTTCTAAGGACAGCTAAAAGAAGCTGAGGACCAGCATGCAAGTAAGTTATATGATAATGTCTAATAAGCAATGCAGTAATATGATGAGACTTAGGCAAAACTATTGGGTGTTTCTGATCTTCAGAAACATTAGCATGTTTCAACCTTCCACCAACCCGCAAAATACAGCTTGAATCCAGAAATGGATTTAATGTTAAAAGTTTGCTCGAACGTCTTAACAATTTATGATTTCCTAAAGCAAGGATCTCATCAGAAAAACACTGGTGTTGTACTAATTTCACTATCCTCGTTGTGGCTCTCAAAAGCTCTGATGTCAAGAGTAAACCGTTTATTCGCTGAGATACCTTTTTTGCATTGTTCACAAATCTCAAGCACCACGCGACGATTCGTACCAGTCTATTCCAAGTGGAATATCTGAAAATCACATGATCATCACTAAGATCAAACACGTTTACAACACAGTTTCGCTTTTCTTCCTTTAAAACAATCTCCTGTATTTCTTTACCGTTAACTGGATCATTATGTTGATTGTTGTTCAATGGCTCTCTTAACCATCGAGGACCACGAAACCATAATTCACAATTTACTAATTCCGACGGCAACATACCCCTTGTTCCACAGTCAGCAGGATTTTCAATTCCAGAAACAGGATTCCACGGAACATTAGGAAGTGCCTCTTGAATTTTTGAAACACGGTTAGCCACGAAGGGTTGCCAACGATGAGGCTCTGAAGAAAGCCATGCCAACGCCACGTTAGAATCAGTCCAGGCAAATACTTCAGTCTCAGTAAAATTTAAATGCTGTAAAACCATTTTTAGCAAATTTGCCAACAGAAGGGCCGAACACAATTCAAGTCGTGGAATGGACTGAGTCTTAATGGGTGCCACCTTAGTCTTAGATGTCAAAAGATTTACCGTTATTTTTTCATCTTGAGAAATTGAACGCATATATATTACCGCACAATACGCCTTTTCGGATGCATCACAAAAGGCATGAATTTGAAGTCCCATTTTATCTGCAGCCAACACAAATCGAGGAATCCTCAATTGCGAAATTACACTTAAGTCATTTCTAAACGATGTCCACCGTTTACTAAAGTATTCACTAACTGGCTCGTCCCAGGTAAGTGAAATTTTCCATAAATCTTGCAACAAGATCTTCATGAAAACGACACAAGGAGATAGCAACCCCAACGGATCAAACACCTTTGCGACCTCTGACAAGATATCTCTTTTCGAATATCTATTCTTTTTGTCATGGTTTAAAACAGTGAAACAAAAGAAATCACCGTTCAAATTCCACTGGATTCCCAAAATTTTTATACCACTATCATTCTTTAAAAACAAGCAATCTGCACTTTCTCTACATTCTTCCGAAATGTTTTTCAACACCCCAGGCACATTAGAAATCCATTTTCGCAATTTAAAACCACCTCGCTTCATTAACAATGTCAATTGATCAATTAATTCCACAACTTCCTCTTTATTTTGACCCCCTGACAATAAATCATCTACATAAAAATCCCTTAACACTGCTGCAGATGCCAACGGAAATTCATTCTTCTCATCTAAGGCAAGCTGATGAAGAGATCTAGTAGACTGAAACGGGGCAGATGCGGTACCGTAAGTAACTGTTTTTAAACGGTAATCCTCTATAGTATCTTGGGAATTTTTTCTCCAAAGAATTCTCATAAAGTCTCTATCTTCAGGGTTAATCAAAACCTGTCTAAACATTTTTTCTATATTTGCACATACAACTATAGGTAAAATTCTAAATCTCAACAGTATTGGAAAAAGCTCCTGCTGTATACGTGGACCGACCATAAGAATGTCGTTCAAAGATACACCCGAAGTAGACTTAGCTGAAGCGTCAAAAACAACTCTCAGTTTTGTCGTTGTGCTTGATTCCCGAATTACCGCATGATGTGGTAAATAACAAACACTTGAAGGAACACTCTCAGACTTTGATACACGTTCCATGTGGCCCAATTCAAAATATTCCCTCATAAACTTTCGATAGTCTTCATAAATAAATGGCTGTTTTGAAAGTCTGCGTTCTAACGAACGAAATCTCTGGATAGCCATTTCTCTAGTGTCACCTAATCTAGATGGGGAATCTTTAAATGGAAGTTTCACGACAAATCTTCCAGACATATCTCGAAAATAAGTACACTTAAAATGATCCTCACATTCCCTCTCCTCCTTAGAAATCTGAACTAATTCAGGAACAGAATCCAAGGACCAAAAGTGTTGCACCAAGCCATCTAATTTTAATTGAATATTATTGACGGCAAATGTACGTAGACCTCTATCAAATGAGGTAGTCTCCGTAATTATCCATCCTAGCTTAGAACTTACAGCAAAGGGCAGAGCTTCCCCTCTTTTCACAATTTTCCCATTTAGCAATGTAAAAAATACGTTAACTCCAAGTAGAATATCTACTGGTCGTGACTCAAAAAATAGTGGGTCTGCTAGAACTAAATCATTAAACTTATTCACAACATCTGAAGGAATAGGACTACATGGCACATTAGATGTAATTCTTTTTATCACAAATGCTTTAGTAGCAAATTTTATTCCAGAATTAAAATGAGGAGTAAAATTCAAATTTATCTCTCCATTTGTTTCAGCACTATAAGAACCTAAACATGTAACCTGTACTCTAGTTCTTCGCTTTGGCAAACACAATTTTCGCATACAATTTTCACTTATAAAACATGCCTCACTTCCACTGTCCAGCAACGCGCGGCAATTTACAAGATTACCCACTGAATCAAAAACCTTAATCATTGCTGTACAAAGTAGAGTCTGTCCCATATTCATTAACTGTATTCCCGACCCAGAATTGTTTCGAAACTCAAAGGTGCCAGTGCAGGAAGTTTGACTTAACTCATTTTGTCTCGGTCGAAATTCCGTTGCGTTCAGGGAAAGAGGAACCACCGGAGTTTCAGTCGCATTCTTTACATGAGGGCCAGTATCCCGTGAAATATGCAAGACACTATGATGAGGCTTGTGGCACACTTTACATCTACCCACACTCATACACTTTTTTGCATAATGTTTCTCTAAAAGACAGTTATAACACAAACTATTTGTTCTAGCTATTTCTATTCTTTTCTGCACATTTAATTTCAAATATCGTGGGCATCTGTAAAGTGGATGCGATTCTTTGCATAAAACACAAATATTATTAGCAGACAATAATGTAGTAAATTTAGGTTTTCCACTTTCTTTAACTGCTGTTTTATTATTTTGAAGGGTTCTCGCATGGTCCTTTAAAAAAGATAATAAATTTTCAAGTGTACCCAATTCCTCTTTTTTGAGTGTTCTTTCCCACCAATATCTTGTATTTCCATCTAATTTCTCTGTAATTAAATAAACAATTAATACTTCTGAAAATCCTTTAACCTCTTGTTTAAGTACACTCAATGAACAGACACATTCATTAATAACGTCTACACTTTCCAGAAGAGACTGTGCTGTACCCGAAATACAACGCATTCCAATAAATTTCTTAATCAATGAATTAATTAACTCTCTTTTATTTGAATATCGCTCTTTCAACAGCTCTAACGCTGTCTTATAATTCGAATCAGAGATTGGAAGGCATTGAATTATTTTAAGTGCATTGCCTCTGCATGCCGATTTTAAATATTGTAATTTCTGACAGTCTGATAAAACTTCATTACAATCCACACTAGCCCTAAATAAATCATAAAATGGAAGCCACTCCTCCAGATTACCACTGAAAGTGGGAAGTGTGAGTTTCGGCAGTTTAACCCCTGAGGTTTGAGACCTCAACAACCCCGCACTGTTGTTACTTTCGTTTAAAGTAATTCCCGATTTTTTTCGGTTAACACTAAGCCACATACTGTCAACTCGATCCTGTTCAGTCTGCTGCTCCTCAATGTACGTTCAACCTCATTTTTATCACATTTAGCCAAAATCCTATTAAATGTTTCACTTAATTCATCAGTTAATTTTCCTATTTTAATCTCAAACAAAGTTAATTCACTTGAATCGGCTTCATTAATACACCCATTTATCTTTTTTCCTAATTTTGTAATAGCAGACTTTAATCCCCTCTTCTTAACTAAAACATCCTTTAACTCTTCCATAACAAATAAAAATTTAAATACAGGAATGAACTCACCGAATCTTTAAAACGTCTTTATCAACAAAGCAGGGGCATTGGCATCCAACCAACCATGCGCTTAAACTCTAACACTGAACACCAAACATCCACATTTTACAGTCCAAATTCACTTTCCACATTAGCCTCATCAGCTATTTTCCCCTTTAAAAGAAATCTCGGGCGACGGACCATTTAATGATAGCTCGGCTGGTTAACTTTAAACTTAATAAGAAAGAAAACACTGATTAAAACTACACAAGGTAAAAATGTGAACTGTAAACTTTAATTAAAACATTAAAACCCTCTTGGTTACACATTTGACAGCGACCGCCATCTAACACACATGAGCTCTCTGCTCTGAACTGAAAACTTACATAAACAATCACTTTTACAGTTAACAAAAAGAAAGAATAAACCAACTATTCAAACTGCGAAATGTCCTTGCATGCAAGTAAACCCAAGATCACTTGCGAAGTCTGGTTCGATGCACAAGTATGCGGAAGCACATATTCTCTTATCTAGGTATCGTTCTCTCTATAGAAAATGCTCTGTCGAACGTGTGTCGGAAAACACTGTCCAAACAACTAGTTTATATGTAGCACAGTTTTATAAATTTCACTTATGTTTTTATGTATAATTATTTTATTAAATATTTGAAAATTAAGTGTGTTAGGAAAAAAGAAAGAAAATATAGAAAAGAAGATTGGTGATAAAAAATAGAGATGATAGAATATTTTGAGGTTTCGAAAGTAGAAAATACTGTATATTTCTGTGTATAAGCTGAGAATTTTTGGGCATTTTTTTGGCTCCAAAGTGGGGAGGTTAACTTATACACGAGCCTAAGAAAATTTTCAAAATTTATATTCTAAAATAAAAAAGATGGTAAATAAAAAACATAAAAAATACTTACAAATTTCTAAAAATACTTTAATGCTCGATTTTTTGCAGTGAAGTAAATCACCAATCATCATTCACAAGTTACAATAAACCTGCTTTGGCGAGACACCCAGTTGGCCAGTTTTTTTTCAAGTGCAGGAAATAACTGTTTCCGTCCACGTGCAGCTTTCATTTATTTTTTTATTTTTAGAGAAAGATTTTCCTATTTACAAAAATTAGAGGTTTGCTTTTGTGAACGATCAAGTCCTAACAGGATGAGTGAAACCCAACTAAACATATTAGCCAGCGCGCCTTTAACAGAATAGGAGATATCAACAATTTTGGAGAGTGCATCTTTTTTTATTTGCTATGCACAAAAAAGTGCTAAGTTTCCATTTATTAAATTCGTCATCACCTATTTTTAACATTGGCTTACATACGGGTTTCTGATTTACAATTTTTTGCTGAAAAGTAGTATACAGTGCAACATCTTAAATCCGGACTTCCAAAACCCGGAGTTATCTAAAATCCGGACTCTCGAATCTTCTTTGCCAGTTTAGTTATTCAGAACAACAACAGATGGCGCCACAATGCAAACCACACTAAAAGTAGCATTTTGTTAAAATGTTTTTCTTTTTCTTTTCTCTTCTACTGTGTAGGGAGGAAAGAAGAAAAGAAAGCTATGTTCTAAATGTGGAATATTTTTATTTAAATTACGAAACGAATACTTTTTATTTTATTTTTAAGCTGTAATTTATTATTTTATTTTCATTATTTATTTATTTTTTAAGTTTAATCATTTAGGTTTTTAAATTTTTTAAGTTAAATCATTTTTGGGCTTCATGATGTAATATGAAAAGTCCAAATAAATATTTAAATATATATATATATTTTTTTTTGTGAAAATATTTGCAATATAAAATATTTATTAAAGGTCCCAAAGGTATTAAAGGTATCGAAAATATTCGATTTTGTAGCACTAGAAACTTGAAATTTGCAATAAAGGTAGTATTTAGGAAACAAATAAGAAAAAATAAAAAATCTGGAAAATTCGAAAAAAAAAATTGAAAATAATTCACTTTTGTAATCTAACTTAAAATTTGGTTTAAGTGTAGTGTTTACGATTCAATAAAAGAAAAAATTAAAAAATTTGGAAACTTCGAAAATGAAATAAAAAAATTGAAATAGTTGTGAAAAATCGAAAATAATTGTCCCAGAAACTTGATGCCCCAAAAACATTTTTTGAGATAAGATAAATTATTGATTTCATATTTAACTTTTCATGTTATACTGAAAATGAAATTAAAATGCTGTACAGAAATTTTAAAAATGACACGTAATCCATAATCCACAATATTCTATAATCTGCACCACCTTTGGTCCCAACTTGTGCGGATTAAAGAACTTTGACTGTATATTCTTTTCACATGGATTGTTATATTTATTTTGCACGGATCAAGACATTTTTCCGTTTATGACAGGTTTCCAGCATAGACAGGTTCTATTTCGCAGGTTTTACTGCACTTTAATTTTTTTTTTGCCTAGAAATGTATGCACTATTCTTTAAACAGAATTTTAACTGTAGAATAAAGGCCATTTAAAAATCTATGCATTTGCAAAAATTGTTGTGCCGGGTCTCATTTTACTGATCAGCAATTTTCTTACGGGCTGGGTTGGGACTGGGCCTGAAAATTAAGACCTCTAGGAAGAATGAAGTCCAGGCCTGGCTTGGCCCAGAAAAAAAAAGTTGGCCCGGGTTTGCAGAAAAAGGTTCAGTCTGGGCCCAGCCTGGCCTGGAGAGAGTGCAGACCAGGTATGGCCCAGCCCGAGTCTCATGAATGAAAATCAACCCTGCCCATGCATACCTCAAAAGTAGGACTTAATTCCTTTCAACAATCACTGATTCATGTTAATATATGGATGCAGTGTTGAATTTAGGGGGGGGGGGGTATTGAGCCCCCGGAGCATTGAAATGTACCCCCCCACGGAGCCATAGAAATCCATCCCAGAGAAAAGTGTTTGAATTCAACACTGTATGGATGTCCTGTGTTTCTTTATTACCCTTTTTTTTTAAAAAAAATATTTCTGTACTACATGTAAGTTTGTACAGATAAGTTTGTACAGGTTCAATTACAGATATTGATTAAAATAAAAAGAAAATGAAAGAATTGGATGAACATTTCATTTTAACTCTTCTGTTCTGCTCGTATTTACTATAAGTAGGTAACATTGAGGTTATACCCACTCAATCATTGGATATATTAATATCGGAAGCTCAAAACTTTTAGAAAGATATTTTTTCTAGTAATAATTAAATATTATTAAAGAAAAAAAATGGAATTGTTGATAAATAAATTTTTAAAAAGTAAAATAAAGAAAATGTAAATATATATTTATTTCATCTTATTATTATTAGGATTATTATCTAAAGAAAATTTACTTTTAAATGACAGCTTGGATTTTCTATTGTTATTTGAAGATTATTCAAATGAACAATTTTTTTCTTATCATTAAAAATGTAGTAAAACCTGTACAAATTCAGTTTAATAAACATGATAATTCATACAAATAATATAATAAAATCACTGTAATTTAATTATAATTCATACAAATAATATAATAAAATCACCGTAATTTAATTATAATTCATGTTACAACTATTGATTTAAATTTTTTCGAGAAACCCAAGAATGCCTACAATTTAACCAATACCAATTATTGATAAAATTCACTTTTTCATGAACAACTCACCTCCTACCCCTAAAAAAGAAATTATGCTTGAGCTCCCACATAGCCCTCCAGCCAGTACTTATATCCATGTTTAAAAAAAAAAATATTTTTTTTTTACATTTCAAAAAACCTATTTAAAAGACATGCACACACAAACAAAATTAATAAACACTTTTTGTAAAAATCTATGGAGTATTATCACCTATACTGAATAAGTATGCAAAATTTGTAGGAATTTTCAGTAAAAGAGATTAGAGCATAACAGCAGTATAATTTGATGACATCAAAGAAAGCCCACTAAATAAACTTTTTAAAAATTATAAATTTTTCTAGAAATATTACTTAGAAACTTTATTAATATTAGAAATACAGATAATGACATTAAATGTCAGGCAGATAATTTGATTAATAAATAAGAATTGTAACAAAAAAACAGACTTTTGACAAGTACACATAGTCTTCACCATAATTTTCAAGAATTTTCATGCTCATGATGGCTAAAAGGAAAAATAAAATAAACTTTCATTAGAAAAAACTGAAAATTTACCAAAAACAAGTAAATAAATATATGTTTAGCACAGTAAATAATTATTACCTTACTATCTTATATAATGTAATAACAACACTTATGACAAATTTATAGACGCTGCTTATAATATTTTTATTTGATAGTTTTACTGTCACACCTGTACAATTATCTGGAGGAAAAATAAAATCCCCATTTATATTTTTTCATTTTTAGTAGGATGTTTTTTGACTAATAATATATGGTATACAGCCATTAGTTAATTTATTCAGATTTTTTAAATTTTTTGTTTAAATTATATTCTTGTTCCTTAAGCCAAAATTTTTTAATTCAATAAATCATGGTTAGAACCCATTTCATTTTAATCAATGAGTTGAATACAATTTTAATTAATAATAATTTCTTTTGAATTTTCAGTTTATTAAAATTTATTATTCAATTACATACATGCCAGCTTTAAAAAAGGAAAGAGAAAGATTTTATTAACAGAATTGTTTGAACTAGTGCACAGTTTTATAACATGTACAAACATAATAGGCAGTAAAATGAGGAAGATTTATTTACCTTTAAGACAAAAAAAAACAAAAAAAAAAACATACAGTTAGCTCTAAAACAATCTGCATATCATTTGCATTGTAAACAATGAAATTTTCAGTTAAGATTTAACAAGAGAATTTAAGATGGCTATATATAGTTGATTTTTGGATTCACTGCTAGATAATTTTTGCTGATGAAGCACCAATTTCTCAGATAAAGAATTATAAATGATATAATGAAGCCTACAGATACTCAATTGGAGAAAGAATAATTAAAACATAGTTTTGATGACTTACTCATTAAGTTGAATATTAGTTAATTCGTCTTAATGCTTCAGATTATTACTGAAGCACTTGCTCATTACGATAAATATTTGAATTTTCTGATGACAGACTTTTGAGACCGAACAAGAAGTGCTGAATGTTGGCAGATTGCAAGAAAATATTTTAAAATGTAAAATGTCTTAATCAAACTACTATTAGTCAAATTTTTAATAAGTTTAAGTTATCATTTGTAAAAGTATCTCAGCATTACATCTATATCTAAAATATTCATTAAATAAATATTTTTTAAATGAATTATTTATATGTTCATTGATTTTTATTATATTTATTGTTTATAACATATACAGTTATTTCACAAAGATATGATTATTCTGACAAGGTTTTAAAATATAATCAAAACATTTATATAAAATCTGCAAAATTAAAAAAATTTACAAGTTGTATGAATTTTTAGAGTATACTGTACTGTGTATATAGATATATATATAAACCAGAGTTCCCTCCCAGACAGTTTCAGGAAGAGGCTGCACCCTGCCTGCCCTCTGGTTTGCAAAATAGCACCCTTCTTGCCCCCCAGTAAAAAAAAAAAAAAAAAATGAACACCCTTCTTTCCCCTCAGTAAAAAAAAAAAAAAGTCCTTTCTTGTTTTTGCATTAAAAAAATTATCATAGTAAAAATTGCCTCAATGTTGTCTTGAAAACAGTATCCTGACTTTTAAATATTAAAAGTGGCTTTAAAAACCAAAAGAATACCTTTAACAACAAAAAAAGTGTCCCTAAGTATCTGAAAAGTTCCCTCAAGAATTCGAAAAGCGCCCTTAAGAATAAAAAAAGTGCCCTTTTCTCACTGCCTTTTTTTTTAAAGCTGTGGGAACTATGTATAAATGTATACGCAATTGAATATGTTTTAATCTAAAAAAGGATATTTTTTTCACATTAAATCATTTAAATTCTAAGAACTAAAACAATTACTATATTTATTGTAAATAATTTTATTCTTTAGAAAAATAAATCCACATATTATGTACTGAAGCAACAGATGTAACATTGGTTAAAAGATTGTTATCAGAATATGGGTCATACCAACTGCCTATTTTAATGATGCACAGATGTATTTTCTAGAAATTTTATTTTCTCTTAATATTTTCTTCAAAAAGTTTCCTATATGATCAGTATAGATCAATAGAAATTAATTTCCAAAGTTTGAGGCACCTGGCTCAAATCATTTTCAGTCACAGCTTTAGATTAAAAAAAAGAGTTAGCAATTTTATTTTTTTTAAATTTTATAGCAATTATAGTGATGTACTTATTTGGTTTCAAATGTTGAATTCAGAGGCATAAAAAAAGAGGGGTGGGGATAAGGGAGACAGTTGTACTGTGCCCTCAACTGAAAAGAAGTATAATTTGTACAGGCTTCACATTTTCTCTGCATACCCCTGGCTGAATTATGCCACTCCTTGCACAATTTCCCTATCTTAATATCATAGAAACACACAACAATGTCTTTACATTTTTAAAAGATCAGAACAAAAAACAATAAAATGGTTAGAGATGTTTGGATAAAGTGAATACTAGATGCTGCCAGGTCAAGGGAGAAAGAAGGCTCAATATCTTTGTGACCCAGATCTTCAGATATCACACCTTTGGACATTTTTATGAGGGTAAATTAAAAATGTTGTTTACCAGTTTGCAATTCATGGCACTGATGAACTGAAATGTCAGAGTACAAGAGTGAATGGAATCCTTGATTCCCTAATGCTTCACAAAATTTGACAAGCTTTTATTAATATGAGCTGTTACGAACATACTGAGGAATGTTCAAACTACTTATAGCTGTTAGAAAATTTTATGACATTATTCATGTTCTTTATTAAATGGAAAAAAAAAACAAAAAAAAAACATAAGTGCACATTTTTTTTTTTTTTTTTTTAAATTTTAATAACCTTTCAAAAGGTGTACAAAAATTTTTATAACACCCTGAATTTATTTGACAAGGTGATATATATGAAACATTAATAAAACTACAACACCTGTGTTATAAGATAGCATATTTAAATTTTTATCAATCTCTAACAAAATAAATTATGTAGTATATTATAATGTAGTTTATAAATATTTCTTTCATCATGAATTCATTATGTTTTAGAGAGAAGCTTCTGTATACAGAGGTTTCTTTTTAAAACGTAATGAATTCATGGTAACAGAAATATTTATAAACTACATATATAGGTTAGGTAAATTACTTACTCGCACTGCGGACAAGTATAAAAAACTGTCTGTCCTTCATCTGCTGAACGAGTCTGTAGAGTTGCAAAAGTCATACCTTGATGGCCACATTTTGAACATTCTCGATCAGCCTGAAAAGAATAAAAAATCATTTATTACATGAGAAAAGCGGTAAGTAAACAGGGATCTGTTTAGGAAAAAACTGGGTCCTTTAAAGGACTCTTCACAAAATTTTTCATTTCAAAAAAGGACCCTTCATAAAATTTTTCCATCTTTAAACCAAACATTTCACAAATTAATCATTTAAAAGTAAAATCTGACCTGTCACTTTTACATATATAAAAAAAATATATGTATTTTATATCCATATATCTCCTTAAAAATGCATAAACAAGAACCTGAATATAACGACCATTTCAAATTCACAAAATTATGATTAGATTTTTCACAAATACAAAAATCTGTTCACAATTTCACAAAAACAGGACCCTGTGAAAAAAGTCTGGACAGACCCCTGGTAAATCAAATACAATATCTTATTTAACAAGCATACATACAAAAGATCTTTCAATAAATGGTACACATTTAGTCTATTTACATGCAGAAATAAAGTCCAATGAATATGACTACATATTGACACAATCATAGTACAATGTTTTATTTTCATGGATGAAAATAGATTTTTTTTTCATTGAGAATGGCATCAATTTCACCACTGGAATCATTGATGTTTCGGAGATCCCAGTGGCAGAAAAACCAAGATGTAGTCGGGGACAAAGAATACCTCTTGTAGACAATTTTTGTCTGCACTAATGAAATTAATTTAAAAAACTATCCGCAACTTGTGAATTTCGGCAAAAGATTGCGGTAAAAACACGGAATTTCGTCAAAAGGATCTCAGTTAAAAACACGCGAATTTCGGCTGAATTTTGGCAAAGGATCGCGGTAAAAACGTGTAATTTCATCAAAGGATTGCGGTAAAAACATTAATTTCGTCAAAAGATTGCAGTAAAAACACGCGAATTTCATCAAAAGATCGCAGTAGTATCACGCAAATTTTGTCAAAAGATCGCGGTAAAAACACGTGAATTTCGTCAAAAGATCGCGGTAAAAACACGCGAATTTCGTCAAAAGATTGTGGTAAAAAAACACGAATTTTGGCAAAAGATTGCGGTAAAAATACGCGAATTTCGTCAGTGGATTGCGGTAAAAACACACAAATTTCAGCAAAAGATTGCGGTAAAAACACACGAATTTCATCAAAAGATCACAGTAAAAACACGCGAATTTCATCAAAAGATCGCAGTAAAAACTCGCAAATTTCGTCAAAAGATCGCGGTAAAAACATGCGAATTTCGTCAAAAGATTGTGGTAAAAACACACGAATTTTGGCAAAAGATCGCGGTAAAAATATGCGAACTTCGTCAAAAGATTGCTGTAAAAACACGCGAATTTCAGCAAAAGATCACGGTAAACAAAATAAATAAATAAATAAAAACCATGATTTTCATCAAACGATTTTGGAAAAAAATAATTGTGAGTATCGTCAAAATTTACTGCATAAAAAGACTGCTAAAATAATGAAAGTATGAAAAATATTGAGTTCCTTTTACTAATGTCTAGAGATCGTCACAAAACGAGAAAAAATGTTAAAAATTGCATAAAAAAATTCAAAAATAGATGGAGGAATTCCGAATTCCTTTTACTAATGTAGAAAATTCGCTGTAAAAAGAAAAAAAAAACATAAAAAATTAAGAAAACTAGTCCAAAAGTGGGCTTTGAGGTGCATAACTTCAGACAGAACAACACTTCAGACTCTTCCTGCCAAATCTTGCAGCTGTGCACTTAGTGGTCTCTTCAGAAAACATCACACACAGACAAACATCTATGTTTAATAGATAAATTTTTAAATCTGAAACAATATACAGAACCAACTTTTAAAAAATTGGGTTAACCCGAATCCAACCTGCAGGAATCTAAATTCAGCTTGAACTGAAAACAGTGTTAACCCGATCTGCAGCTGATGCAGGACTTTAATTAAGACATTTTTCTCCAGAAGGAATTTCTGTAGCTGCATCCGGGGAGGGAAATTTCTCTCCTCACCCCCTAAGCTTATCCTTCCCATTTTAGAAATCCCACAAGAAGTGAGATGGTGAACCGATATGTAACATCAAAAGTTATAAGCAAAATTAATGAGAATGCATCAAGCTTACCCTATTTTAAATAAAATTATGAAAAATTCCTAGTTTAGCGTATTATTCATTCATTAAAATTACATGCAAAATTTGCAGACAGATTATGAAATTTTAAAAGCTTGTCGCAGACAGATACAGAACTTTCTGCCACTGGGTCGGAGATTACATCATCATTTAATTGCAATCGTTGTAAAATGTTTGTGCTCTATAAATGGCAATAATTTTTTTCTTTTAAATATGATGTCATTTTCCCTGGTAGAAGGATGCATTATTTCCATTTGAACAGTAATTTTAGGTATTAAATATCACAAAAGTAGTTTTCACCCCAAAAATTCATAATTTTTTTTTTACAATCATTATGAAAAAATTTTAACAACAATTTTATATGAATATTTGATGTTCTCTATAACAAAATATAAATATACTATAAGTATTTAATGTTAAGCTGCAATTAGAAAATTATAGAAACAAAAGTATTTAAATTTATTATGATCTCGCTTTACAAAACACTTTAAAAATACTACATGTTAGTACTTATTAGGGATTGACCGAATACCGAATAGTTGATTCGGTATTCGGTGATTCAGCACATAAACCGAATATTCGGTTTCGGCTGAATACTTTTAAGTATTCGGCCGAATTTTTAAAATAATTTATGAAAAATAATAGGTAAAGTATTATTAGTTGTAAAAATACATGATAACCAATTAACATACATGTTGACCTTTAAAATACATGTTGACCTTTAACATCTGATGTGAGGCTATCATTTTCAGTAGAAGGATTTTCACTTTCTGTTTCTTCACCTGTAGCAATTTCAACAAAGCATTCCCAAAATGATGAATGCACAGTTTGTGAGAGGGAATCCTTTTTATCGAAACTTTGTAGTTGATTTGGTTCAGTAATTTCAGAGGGTTTATTTATTTGTTGCATTTTAATTTTAAGTACATTTTTTACTTTATTGGTGGTTGCTTCATCTTTAAAAAAGGCTGTTTTGAATCTGGGATCTAAAATAGTGGCTAAAAAATAACTCATCATCATAAATTTCTGAAAAATTTTCTGAGAGTCCTTTTGTTAACGTTTTTTTCATGGTACTCACTCCAAACAATTTTCCACTATCACTTTTTTCCAAGTGAAGTTTCAATGTAGAAACAGTAGGTATTACTTCTGAAATTAATGATTTTTTGTTACTTATAATTTTTGTTATTTCTTCGAAAAATTGAAGAAGCCTAAGAATGCTTTCTATCATAGAGCACTGATCAACTTTTAAATTGATAATCCCACCAAATTCGGTAAAAAATAACGACAATGTCTTTTTTTGTTCCAATATGTGCTCCAACATATAATAGGTGCTATTCCAACTAGTCTTAGCATCTTGAATGAGTTGTTTAGGTGCTACATTCAGTTCATTTACTTGTATGTTTTTAAAATTTGAACAAAATTTTTTATGTAAATAGATTTAAGAATAAAAATGTAACTGAATTAAATTAAATTTTATTAAAAAATGTAATATATGCAAAATTATTTATTAAAATTTTTTTTAGTATTCGGTTGCCGAATACCGAATATTCGGTGTACACTTTGACCGAATATTCAGTATTTGGCGAAATTCCTGATTCGGTCAATCACTAGTACTTATATTTTCCTTCTTTCAAAATAATATGTGATTTTTAGGTGAAAATTTAGATAATTTTACTGATCAATAAACTTACAAAAGAAAAAGAAGAAACAATCAATTAACTATAACAATCTTAACTTTTCTTGACGGCATCAACTTTTTAGATTTAATCAAAGTTTTTAATTATCTAAAAATTTATATTTTGTTATTATTTACTAATATAATTATTATTAGTCTTTTTCATAAGCATAATGTCTTATAAAATATCTATTCTGAATAAGGTAATGCTGCCTGTTACTAGTACAAATTCAAATAATCTACATTGTCTATAAACTGCCTCACAAAACTAGAAGTTTTTTTCCATAACAAGGTTTTGTTGATTGTTGACATATTAATAGGGAAAACTGATAAAGCACACATATTATAAATATAATCTAAGTAATCTTTTACCTTTCTTTTTTTTTTTTACATTTAATTTTTTACTGTAGAGAAAATAACTATTTTTACAGTGGTATCTTTGAGAATTACTTACCAGTGGTCCTACATTAGATTCTTTAGCATCTTTATCTTTTTTCCTCTTATATTTACTACTGTTATTAAACTTGATTTCGTAAGTAATTTCAAGTCCATCAAAATCTGAAATAAGGAAAAAAAAGTAAGTTTTACAAAAATAGAAAAATTTAAAAATAAATACATCAAAACTGATAGAAGAAAATTTTCCATACTAATCAATAAAATTTAACTTTTCGACAATAAAAACAATTACAGAAAAATAATCTTGGAAAGTATCTAGCACATATTGATTCTCCCGTTCCTCAAAATGATCATTTTTTCATTATTATGTTTTAATAAGTCATATTTATGGAAGCTAAATGCAATCATCAATGTTATGCAAAGCTCAATAAAATTGGAAAAACTAAGCACACATGCACAAATCCTATGATTAAAATGAAGCTACCAATCAAGTTTACAAGAAAAAGATCACTAATTGACAAATCTCGCAAATCACACACACATATATATATATATTTCATTAATTTTAAATCCCCTATCCCAACCTATTATTCTAAATAATATAGCAATTTTTCCTTTTTCGAAGAATTTACAAAAAACGTTTCGAATTTTTGTGGCTGGCTACATTTTTTTCTTACATAAATCAAAAGCCCAGTAAGTCCTAGACAGCTGTCAATCAGTTGTACTAGATAATCTTAAAACAAACAATATAAGACTGCCATTCCTTAATAACAATAAAGCCTCTGCTGCATTTATCATACAACAAGAATTTTATCTTTCAATCTTAATATAGATGATGCTGCAGTTCAGAATTTTCAATTGTATGCGTTTTTACTCCTTCCACACCTTATTTTTGATAACTTCTAGGATTAATACATCTCGTATGGTGTTAAGAGCCACACAACCCCCAACCGATTAATATGAGAAATGATTTTGTAAACAATTCAATATAGGACAAAATTTATTTATTTACTTTTATTTAATATTTTATAGCAAAGTTCATTACAAAGATAAAATCTGTTGATAAAACAAGGTTCGATCCAGGCAAAATTTGGGGCCTATTTAGGGCCCCTTCACAAAAATCTAGTTAACAAAAGAGTCCCCTTCACAAAAACCAATTTAATAAAATGGGTCCCTTCACAAAAATCAATTTGATAAAATGGACCCCCTTCACAAAATTCTTTATAACAAAACAGACCCCTTCACAAAATTCCTTTTAATAAAATAGGCACTTTCACAAAATTCTATTCCATAAAAACTTACTATTTATTAATTATTTATTACATTGTGACATTTTAAAATGTGTAATTTGTAAACAAACAAGTCACAAGAGAGGAAAACTTCTGCAAAAGGATTTAAAATTTTTTTTGTTAATAAATGCTTTGTTCGAATTTGAGCAACTGGTTAACTTTCGTTACAAAAAGTTATTTTTCACCAAAATATAATAAATTTCACAAAAATAACCTTTATTTTTCACAAAAAAAAAAAAAAAAAAAAATCCTGCATCGACCCCTGTAAAATTACACATTTAATTAAGCTTACTTTTAACATTAACTTTATATTTACATCCTCTACATGTAACAGTGTCTTCGTCTCCGGGAAGAGGAAGAATTGTTCCACATTCAGGACAAAATTCTGGATCAGTAATAAATGCGCTCGCTGAAGACATGATACTTGTGAAACTCAAACACTACAAAATATCGTGTTCGTGATCGGGAAAAACTCAATGAAACACATCACGTGCTCTTGTTTATCTTCATGATTTTAAATCCTGTCCACTAATGCCTTCGAACTACCAATCATTGTTCTTCAACAGTTTTACGTCACTGTATACAAAGGCGTGGTCTTTAATTTTGTGATTTTGATAGGAGCAATATCCAAGTGCTTTAGTGACTAAAGTTCAGCTAATACGAATACGAATGCACAGTTGCAAAATTATTAGTATTCGTGTGTTGACATGCTCTTGTTTATTTTCATGATTTTAAATCTTGTCAACTAATGCCTTCAAACTACCAATCATTGTTTTTAAATGCTTTTACGTCACTTTATACAAAGGCGTGATCTTCAATTTTGAGATTCTGTTAGGAGCAATATCCAAGTAAAGGCGAGTTGCAAAATTATTAGTACTAATGTTTATTTTCTTTTCATGTGTTGACGTTCACGTTGATTCATGTTATTCAAGCTTTGCCATTAATTTTAACGAACGATGGAACTAAACTAGTTGTTGTTTGCCCGCTTTATATGTTTTAATCGCATCATTTGTAATTATATTTTTGGTTTCAGTATATAGTCAAATAATAATATTTCGGGATCGTGTAGGTTTGTTTCCGTCATTTCCTAAATGTGTTTTTCTTAATTGTTGCTGTGTTATCAATGAAAACGTTTCCTTTAATATAGGGTAGATGTGCCAGTAATGGGCCACCTTCAAAGATTTTGTTTTATAAAAAAATAACCAATAGAAATTTAGCTTTTTATATATTTTTTAATTAGTCCCCCATGCATGTTTTATAATCTGGGTTATTGTTGACACACTTAATCAAACCAATCAGGAAGCAGAAAATAATATTTCACAGTCCCACTGTTTTTCTGTAAAAATTTTAATGATCATGCTAAAGAGCTGGCTTCACTTAATTAATTTATATCTTTTTTATTTTCTTGACAAAATTGCATGTTTTTGTTTTAATAACAATAGAAAACTTTGAATTTTATATACTAATGGCAATTTACAAAATTTCATTTATTTTTCAGGTTTTAGGACCATGGTCCATTACTGGAATGTTAGTCAATTTTTAGTAATGGACACCCCATGTGGACATTACTAAAAAGAAATTTCAGTAATGTTCATAGTAATTTTTTTTTTATTTAACTGAAAAGCTAAGTAATCAGATTTAATTTTCTAAATTGCACTTACCAGAATGTAATAACATTTTTTTTTTATAAATAGCTTTTTTTTTTTTTTTTTTTTTTTTTTTTTTTTTTTTTTTTTTAATTTCACGTAATTAATAAACTTTTTAAGATTGTAAACAGATTATTATTTTTTTTAATTAGTGCCTTGCATATTTTAAAATGTGGCAATCAACACCCACTCAGGAAGCAGAGAATAATGTTTAGGGGCACAGGAAAATGAAGGGCTCATGGAGCTCAAACTCTCCCCATTTCAACAAAGACAATTTTTTAAGTAACACAAGTTAAAAATCTATTATTTTCTTTCTTATATGTTTGATTATTCATCTCTGACAAAACAGCTAGTATGTACATAAAAAAAAAAAAAAAAAAAAAAAAAAAAGCAATAAAACTAGTAAATCTGCAGATCAGGGAGCTCAAATCTCAGTTCTGAAATTTTATTTAGTATTTAAAAAACATTCAACCCACACTTTCATTTATTTGATATTTTATACAAATTACTAGAAGTGATATATCAAGCAGTAAAAGCCTTGGTGAAATAGCATGCAATTTTCCCTTGATTTTTTTTTTCAGTTAATTTTAATTATTGTGTTCTTCTTTTTTTTTATGTACTTCAAGATATGACTTTTATAATATTTAAATTAGCAATAATATTCATTTTTGTTTCAGATATTCTTTTGATCCCTTTTTTTATACTTGTCTCCAGAAAAAAATTGTGAATCCTTTATAATTTTGTTAAATATGGTAAGTCTTAACGTTATTTTTCTTTTTTCTATTTATTAATGCATAATTATGTACTAGATAATCGTCAGTGTTTTATGAAAACTTTAGGTGTTACTTTGTCATAGCAGTTCCCAAGGGTGAATTGCCAAGCCAAATTATAAAACATAATATGACATTATTAATCATATAAGATGTATATTACATTTTATGCCATATATGTCCAAGTTATAGTCATATATATGATGCATATATATGACATAAAATACATATAATATTGCATGCATTTGGACATATGTGAGTGTATATTTGATGCATATACATATTTTTTAATTATTGTAACTTATATAATATATATTACTATTTATTAAAATATGGAGACAAAATTTCAAGGTAATTCTGTCACATATTTTGCAAAAATTAATATACATGGTGAATGCCACATTTTAATCATATTTTCAAACAATATCTCATTATTATTTTATTTTAAATCATTAATTAACTCAAATTTTATTGAATAAATTTTGCTTGTTTTATAAGACAATGTCAAAAATTCTGTTAATATTTCTAGTAACCTTTCTTCTCATTTTAACTTCATTAAACATAAATTTGCCTAGAGGTTTTATTATTTAGCAAAATTTTATAAGTACTTTCTCATTAACAAATTAAAATAATTTATTCATTACTCTTGCTTTTATGAACGATTGGAATACCAAAAAAAAAAAAAAAAAAAAAAAAACAAGTTGGAAATTGAACGTTAAACGTGACAAATGTTTGTTTCGTGCTATGTTTCGCGTTTGTTTCGTGCTATAACTAGTTTTACTATGTAAAAAAAATCATCGTTATTATTTCAGTGAAATAAATTATATCGTCTGCTATGAGCAAAATGAGGATGCCTTTTTTTTTCCTTATTACATATGCCATGTTTACCGGTGCAAAATTTTTTTTCGGCACCAGGCAGCACTGTAAAATTCACCATGGAGATTTTGCTTTGAGAATGATTACCTCCATGGTTTAATATTTCTATGACTCACGATAATTGAAGCTTTTGTTTATTTACTTTAATGGATTGAGATATTTGGCTGTTAACCTAATTTTTACTGAAGTTCTCTCAGAATCTATACATTTTTTAATGTAACTTATCTCTCAAGCAAACAGTTTTTTTGAACGATCTTTCTATAAATGTAAGTTTTTTGCAATTTTATTCAAAAAAATAATTTTGAATAAAAATGGCCACATGGCATATGGAAAAAGATATGGTTAGCCCGTATTTGTTTTCCTCAGTCATGTCTCACGTGACTTGCGCTTTTATTATATAGATAGGATGATAGGATTTCATAAATTAAAAAAATCTTTTATTAATATCTTTCTAAGTTTTGGTTCGATTTTCATAAAATTTGAAATGACTTGACAAAATTCTGCAACGATTATATATATTAATTTTCAAACCATGATTTTGCGCTGTTATATGCAGACAGACGGACGACTATAGGTACTATGTATTTATATAATTACGAATGCACCTAAAAAGAAAATAAATTCTATTCAAAAAGTTGAAATCTAACAAATCTCCAGAATTTACTTTGAACAACACATACAAAGATCTAATTGAATCCGAACAACAATATATCATGCTGGTATGTCATTTTAAGGCAATTACCAAAATATTTTATGTCAAATATGGAGAGGGCAATACCAAATATATATTATACCAAAATATGGGCAAAAGGGTGTTTTATGTTCATTTTATATCCATTCCCGCAGACCGAAAAAATTGAAGGTGAAAATTTTACAATTTAAGCATCATTTGGAGACTCCAGAACCCTAAAAATTACAAGGGAACGCAAGAAAAATAAAAGCGAAAATTTTACTATTTTGACATTAATTCTGTTCTAACGGCTTTTTTAAAAAAGGCAAAAATTTTATATTTTCAGCATTATTAATTGTACAATTTTGTGTCCTGCAAACCCCAAAAAATCCAAATATTGAAATCTAAGAAGAAAACAAAATGGAAATTTTACTATTTCAGATCCCGCTGACTTGGAAAAGAAAATACAAAAAGTTCCAAATTTAATTATTTCATGTCCTTGAGACACAAAAAATTCCGATGTAAGGGAAGAAAAATAAAGATGACAATTTTACTATTTTGGAAATAATTAGAGTTCTGCGGATTCGAAAGAAAAGGAGAAAATTTTATATTTTTGGCATTAATTTTATAATTTCGACTTTATTTCAGATCTTGCAGATCCGAAAATCAAAAGGAGAAAGATAACGTAAATTTCACTATTTCATCATTATTTCATGTACGACAGACTCTGGAAAAAAATTACAATTTCACATTTTTATTTTGAGGGAGGGAGATGGTTCCGTGCACACAAAAAAAAAAGGGGGAGAAAATTTACAATTTCGGCGTTACTCCTGTTCCCACAGACCTAAAGAATCTGAGAGAAACAAGAAAGAAAAGGTTTCTATGGGTTCTGTAAACTCAAAAAATAGTAGAAATTTCCAGTTTTCGCATTACCTCGGGTTTTGCAAACTAGACCCGTACCGAGTACTCGGCCAATACCGAGTAGTTGCAAGAATTTCATTTTTTAAGCATATTTAAAGACAAATTAATTTATAAGTGATCTATACAAAGTTATTTGAATTTAAATATATAATATATGTCATTATTCATAAAAAATATTTACTCGGTACATAAAAATTTATCTATAAAACATAGAAAAATGTAAGCAAAAAACCCCATGCAAAATTAATGTAAATTAAAGTTTAGTTTTATATTTATATATTTAAAAAAAAAAGTCATTTTTAAAACTGTAGGAAAAAACTGTGATTTTGGATAAAGAAGTAGTGTGTAGAAACAGAAAATACAATAAATGCAATTAAAAAAATAAATTGCTGTATGGCAAATTATGGTACAAAAACACTATAATCATTCTACATTTTCAGGAGATAAGGCCTTTCTTTTATTGTTGTAAATTTGGCCTGCTTCAGAAAACATGTGATAAAATAACATTTTAGCTGTACATTACACACACACACACAAAAAAGAAACTGTAAAGCCCCCCACTTTTTGGTGCTTTCGTGTTATAGCAGTCTCCACAATTACAATTATCCCAAGGTTTCAGCTTTGATTTCACCAAGATCATTGAAAAGCTTATATATGCATCATATATACACATATTATTCCAAACACCCATACTATTTACATCTTATATGTCATATATATACATCCTATACGACTTATGCACATGTTATATGTATACATATACTTATATATGTGTTATATATGACTAATAACTCGGCCATATACATCACAAAAGTAATGATTTAACGTAATAATATATCATATTATGTCTTGGTGATAAATCTTGATCGTTTGGCGATTCATCCTCAGCACATCTGCTATTACACGAAAGTACCAAATTTTTTTAATCAAAAGAAAATAAGGTACTTTTAAAAAGTGTGAAACATTTTGCATTATTCAAGGAATTGTTTCAGCAAGCAATAATCATTTTTGATCGACAGATTTCTGGTATCAAAATGACAAATGGGTAAAGATGTGTTAAATAATCAGTTCAATTTCATTGGTTAATTGAACTTTTTATAAAGGAATTCTTTTTTTATATATATATTTTAAATAATGCTACTGTTTTAAAATTTTTGAATATACAAAAATTGTCTTTAAAAGGTCCACAATAAATGAAATTTCAAAAATTGAAGTTAATTTTAAAAAATATGATTAGATTATATGCTCAAGATGCATGTTTATAAATAGGTATAATATATAAAAACACACACACACATAGAAGTGTTACCACTAAGCACACTTCATGATCGCATCAGGGGTTCTTTCTTAAACACAATTACTCGGTACACCACTATTGCAAACCCCCAAAACCGACAGGAAGGACTATATACTAAACGTAAAATATCAAATAGAGTTTTCAATTAAAAACAGTTTTCGTATATGCTGTACACTGGACAGTATATTGGGCCTCTTTAACCTAGTTTGCCTGGTATATATAGTCCAAAAATAAAAATAATAATTGAGTTTATAAATTTAAAATTACATAGAATTGGTTTAATTTCATTTCAAACTGTCCAAAAACAAGCTGGAGTCTGAGTCGGCCTTTAGTGACTCCGACTCTTTTGTCCAAAAATGGGCCCGACTCCAACTCCACAGCCTTGCCCATCACAAATCAAAGGTCCTCACTTCTTTAACATATAAATGATAATATTGAAATAAAAAAAAAAAAAAACTCCCTCAGTAAAATGCCTAGTAGCGGAAACAGTGCAGCACGGCAGCAGCGCTGTAGATTTTTTTTATATCTTGCAGATCAATCTAACAGCTTAAAATAAAATTCTGGGCTATGAAAAATTAATAAAATTTCTTTTTTGTCTCTAGATTTATTGTATTTTCTTGTTATGCTTTCTTTATAAATACATATTTTGCTTATTTTATGAGTTACTGTTATCTCTTATGATGGTAAGCATGGTCTGGCATTCTTGGGTCGTGTTACGCCACCGTACATTGTTTCTGTATTAATCTATGCTAATTTAATTCATTAATTTCGGTTAATTATACACTTAACTTAATCTTATAATCATTTTTCAGTAAAGTCCTTTTTCTTTCTAAATTTTCAAATATTTCGTTAAAGTAATTTTATTCTGTTATTAAATAATAATATTAATCAATAAATCAAATGTTTTAATTATTAAAATCATTAATATAATATTCAGTTAAAGTAATATCAGTAAAAAGATAAGTTTTTCGCGTGTCAATACAAACAGATACGAAATATTTCTAAGTCCAAAAACGAAAATCATAATTATTAAATATTAAATATTTTGTATTAAAACCATATTCAATCTATAGATAAAAAATTCTACTTCAAGAATCCGTTTACGGTTTTTAAATACGTTATTTAGTTCAGCAGTTATGGCAAGAAATTCTATTTATTCAATTCTCTTTTCAAAGATCGCGCGTTTTGTTTTGCAGAAATATCGACATTTTGACTGCGCATCTTCCCCAAGATACTTGTTTACGATCACGTGACAGGATTTCTCGGAAGAAATAGCGTACAGTTCATTGCACTCAGGCAGAGACGCGCTCCCATCTCAGCGTCCATCCGGGTACTTTTACGGCGTCGTTGCCATTCAGGAGTAATGATGAGTTTTATTCATCTCAACTCTGCGTTGCGTAGCGAACGCTCGATAATGCTCGATGCTCATTGGCTGAAAGTTAGCTTTCAAAAATCTAACTGACTTTTGAGCACGATGTTTTCAATCACTTGTCAGCGAGGGATTAACGCGTTCGGTTGCTCTATTTAAGCTGCGGACCTTCGGGTCCCGCAGAGAAAGTTCGTTTCAACGATGTTAGCTTCAGCAGTCTTCAAAGTTATTGCATTTTAGAGTGAAAACTCAAGTAACTTTTCCTGATTGTTAGCAGCCTCATCCATTCCGGCCATCGTCGATCATCTTAGGCCCGTAGCTTCATCTGTAATGAGTTGTTTTAACATCCAGCTAAACTTCGCTAAATTTTTTTAGCCTGAAATCTCCTGTAACGGAGATAGCTTGAAACATCACAACTCAATTTTCCTGATTGTTAGCAGCTTCATCAAACAATCCATTCCGGCCATCATCGATCATCTTAGGCCCGTAGTTTAATCTGTAATGAGTAGTTTTAACATACAGCTAAGCTTCGCTAAATCTTTTTTTAGCCTGAAATCTCCAGTAATTCATACATCTATAGAAGTAGTTCTGTTTTTCCCTCTTTGAATTCACTCAGCGTGTCCCATCTATCATCTTGGTTCCGTTTTAAACGATTTTAACTTCACCTCTCTTCATTGTGTCTCTTCAAGCAATATGCCGAAATTGTCTAGCTTCATGTTTTTACTGTAAGAATTCCACTTCACAAACTCATTTCATTATAGTGACTTATCTCAAAGTCTTAACGTTATTTCATACAAGAACTCTGATCATCCTATTTGATCCTAATTTATAAACTTACGTCGATGCAGCGTGGTCCTCTACAAATGAATTTACCATAATCATAGTTCTGAAATCCTGATATAGTAATATGTAATTTCAATATAATGATACAAAATTTTTAAATGTTTGTTGTTTTGGTTGGCCAACTAAGCTTTCTACACCTTTATGTTTATGTGTTGTTTCGTCAATAAATATCTATTTGTTATACGTCAGTTTCTTTGTTTTGTCAAGACATGGGTGAGTGTTACTTTAATTTACTTTACATCTTAATCTAAGAATCGACTTCATATCTTAACTATTTTCCAAATTATCTAGTGAAGTTTATTCAATTGTTCATCCGGCCTTGTTCTTTAAATTCTTTTGCTATAAATTTAACTGTTATGTCGATTATTGGGTTAATTGCCACTTTACGATCACGTGCCGTGACGTTGTTTTGGATTGGCATTTTTTAAAGCATTTCTTTAGTTCTTTTAACTTTATTAATTTTTGCATCTCTATTTTTCAAAATTACTTTCAATCTTTAAATTTTTCACACCAATCCGAAACGACGTGACATTTTATGGTGCCTTAGCCCTAGGAAGTTGAACCTGTGTGTTTTGTAATATAAGTATTTTCAGGAAAATTTAACTTCTTATTTATATATTAATTTTGGCTTCTTTCAGTGCTAAAAAGTAACGATCTTTTAGAATGCAACGATCTTTATAATTTAACTATTTTCTATTCCAAAATATTTTATATCTCAAAAATCTTATATTTAACGATGTTTGATATTATAACGATTTTTTTGTAAATTCTCAAATTCTTAGATTTACTTAAAATAACTTTTCTTTCTGCAGTCTCAAAATTTTTATCTGCATTTAATTTTGCCAAATTTTACATTCTGAAGTAAATAAATTATTTCTTTGTGATTTTACCATTCTTTGATATGAATTTTAAATACTAGAACTGAGATTTCAAATCCATGTGCCTCCAATAGTGCAATACAAATATATTTTATATTTTAACCAAAGATTTCAACTTTAGTGAAATTTCCTTTACAAATTTTCACTAAAATTTTAGTATAATTTATTTAATTATCTGTATTCTGATTTTATTATTTGTGTTTTCATATTTTTATACTATTTTGTGTTTCATTATTTTATTGCAATATTATCTATACTATTTAAGAAATTTTATAGTGATAACATGTTGGAAATTATTTAGGGAATCATAAAATTTTTCTTAAAAGTAACTTTTCTTACGTGTTTATATTTTATTATTTTTGTTTTTCTAAATTTAAAGGTATCATGGCAATTCCGATGCATTTAAATGCTTTAATGTCCGCTATTCCGCTTTTTCACGGGAAAGAGGACGAAAACGTTAACTATTTTATTAGAAGCATTATCGACATTTGCAATCTTCAAAATTGGCCTGACAATTATAGAATACCCTTAGTAAGATTGCATTGTAGGGACAAGGCTTTGGAATTTATGTCCAGTGATCCCCAGATCAGAGACGAGGAAGACTTTGACACTGTTGTCAGATTACTCAGAGACCGTTTTCGTAAAGAACAAACGTTTGAGGAAGCTTCGTACGAGTATGCTAGAACGGTGCAAAAACCAAAACAATCTGTAAAAGAGTTAGCAGAGGTCATTCGTAAAATTGTGGGTAAAATGGCTCCAGATGTTGATAACAATCCCCATTTGACAGACTTAAAAATGAATTTAATGTATTCAAAATTCATTGAAGCCCTGCGTTCTGATATTCGAACAGAGGTAATAAAGTTTGGTGTTACTAATTTTGACGATGTCGTAGCCAAAGCAGTTGACATCGAAAAGGCGCTAGAACAAAACTCCTTTGAAGTTAACAACTTAAACACTGTTCCAACTACCAGCAGCAGTAGCCAGGATTCAGTCATGCAATTGCTCTTAAAGCAGCAGGCAGATCATAATCAACAACTTTTGCAACTAACAAACTTAGTGCAAAAATTACAGGAGGACAAGAAGAGTTGTCAAATTTGTGGGAAACCGCACAATGCCAAGGACTGCTGGCATTATTTGGGTGCAGCCAATCAGGGAAATTTTCACAGGGATTCACAATTTTTTTCTTCAAATCCCAACTTTGTTAGCAGAGATGCTAATTTTCAGGGCAGAAATGTCAATTTTTCGAATTTTTCTAGTCCTCATCGTAATGTTTCGGGACAGGAAAGGAGAAATGATCACAACTACATCCCACGATTTAACAGGGGTAGAGGAAGACGTAATTACAGACCCTACAATCGTCATCCAAGAAAGAATTTAAACTTATAGAGGGTTCTGACAGAATTTTTCAACATAATCCCCCTCACTCTAACAGAACCCGTCGTAAAAATTCTCTTGCAAGGTACGAGGGTACAAATTCTAATTTTTCTTCAGTCAATAAATCATTAATGTCTTGTAGTACTCAGAATTCAGAACTGCCCATAATTAAACTTACTTTTGATAAAAATTCCTTCGAAGCTCTTTTGGACAGTGGAGCAAACTTATCTTTAATTCAACCTAAGGCAATAGAAATTCTCAAAAAATATAAAAAAACTTAACTTTCTTTCTAGATCTGTCCAAATCAAAACAATAGATAATTCCTCCATCCCATTTTTTTCTACTGTTAAACTCAGCTTTAAAATTAACTCCACTTGGTTTTCGAATGTTTTCTTCATAACTCATAATAACTGGCACTCCAACTATCAAATTATTCTAGGATATGACTTTCTTAATCGTAACAAACTTTTATTGGACTCTGCCAACTCTCAACTTATTATGGGTAACCTTCGATTTCCTTTCCAAAGCAAAATTCCAGATAGTATTGAAAACTCTAATTTAAATTCTGATAATTTCATTTCTGATAATTCTAATCTTAATGATAATAATTTTTCGGATTCTGATGTAATTGAGAACGCTGCTACCTATTCCCCATCCAAGAACATTAATTTGATTTCTAATGATGATATTCCTGATAACGAAAAGAACTTTGTAAAACCCATGTATAAAATTATAATCAGACCCAACCAAGGCAAAATCATTAAACTTAAAACTAAATTTAAAATTAGTAAATCTCTTAACTATTTATTTTGTCCTTTAACTACTAAATTACCAATTAACCTAGATTATAGTCTCCACGAAACTAATGAAAATAATTCTATTCTTATATACATCCACAATAACTCGAAAGATAAAATCACACTCAGGAAAAATGTAATACTGGGATCTATTAAACCAATTGCTAAAGATCAAATCTCTAATCATAACAACTCAGAAACCTTTCAAATTAACTCTTTAGTAACTCAGGATATCTTAGAACTTAGAAAAAAGGAACTTAAAGTAGATAATTTTACCATAAACCACTTACCTGACTCAGACAAAAAACGTGTTCTTAAACTTCTAATGAATAACTCTGCTGTATTTTCTACTTCATATGATACTCTTGGATGTACAGATAAAGTTGTTCCGGAATTCAAATTACTTCATGATTTTGCTCTTCAAACTAAACCCTATCCCATTCCCAAAATTGCTAAAGAATTTGCTCGCAATGAAATTTCTGCTCTCTTAGATGCAGGTATCATAGAAAACTCCAATTCAAACTATTGCTTTCCGGTTATTTTTGTTAAAAAGAAATCTCTTCCAACTGACAATCCTAACAAACTTAAATTTCGTATGGTTATAGACTACAGATTATTAAATGCTATCACAGAGCCTTACAAAATTTGTCTTCCAAGAATCAATGACATCATGCAAAATATTGCTGGGAAGAAGCTTTACACTGTTTTAGATTTAAAGTCTGCATTTTTTCAAATTTTACTTCAAGAGAAGGATAGATCTAAATTAGCTTTCGCTACAGAGTTTGGTAATTTCATGCCAAAAAGACTCCCTTTCAGACTTGTCAATTCAACCAGCTATTTTCATACCTTAATCAATAGTTGTTTAAATGAACTTAAAGGCAAAAATGTTCAATTTTTTCTGGATGATATTATCGTTGCAGCTGATACTCTTGAGGAAATGTTATTCTGGCTTCAAAAAGTATTCGACAAACTTAAAGAATTCAACCTAACCTTAGATCCTGCTAAACTTCAAATTTGCAAAGAGAACATAAATTACTTAGGTTTTGACCTACATAAAAATGGCCATTCTCCTTCTTCTGATAATGTTAAGAAAATTACTAAATTTCCTGTACCAACAAATGTAAAACAAGTTCAAAGCTATCTAGGAATGATAAATTACTTCAGACATCTCATTTATAACTTTGCTAAAATTGTTCAACCTATTGTAAAATTAACCCATAAAAAGTCAAAATTTCTTTGGAGTAATGAATGCCAAAATGCCTTTGATAAAATTCAGAATATTTTGCTCAACAATCCTACTGTCAAAAATTTTGATGAGAGTAAGGAAGTATTTTTAGTGACAGATGCATCCATGCATGCTATCTGTGGAATTTTATTGCAAAAACACGACAACAAATTTTATCCTCTTGAATTTTACTCTAAACAATTAAACCCAGCTGAATCAAAATATCCATCAATTAAACGTGAATTTTATGCCATATATTCTTCTGTAAAACATTTCCATGAATATCTCTACGGTAGGCAATTTACTATTTTAACAGATGCCAAAGCTCTCACTTACCATCTAAACTTAGAGAAACAGGCAGAAATTATAACTAGATGGGTTTTGTTTCTTCAAAGCTTCAACTACAAAGTTGAACACATTCCTGGTCTTGTCAATCCAGCTGATTTTCTCTCTAGAGTGATAGACTATCCCAATAATCCTAATTTAATTGTTAATGCTCTAAATATTTTTATACCTACCAATGACTCACTTAAAACTGAAAATATCTTAAAAGAACAACTTAACGATCAAAAACTTAATGACATCAGAAATAAAATATTAGATAAAACATGCACCAACCCTAATTATTCAATTAACCCGGAAAATAATCTTTTAATGTTTGCAAAAAAGAAAGCTAAAAATGTAAATAGAACTAAGAAAATTCTCATCCCTAAAACCTTAATAAATAGCTGTATTGCTCTTGCACATCAGGCACACTTTGGCATAGCTAAAACTTTGGATATCGTTGCTAAACATTATTATTGGATTGGTATGGTTCAGGACGTCCAAAACTTTGTAAATTCTTGTGAAAAATGTCTTCCGCACAAAAGCAAACAAACAAACACCAAACCTTCTTTTATTTCCAAAAGCGAACTTGCTCCTGGAGAGATGCTTGCTATAGATGTTGTAGGAAAACTACCTAGGTCACATGATGGAAATTTTTTTATTTTAACTATTGTCGACCATTACTCACGCTTTTTAGAAGCTATTCCATTAGCTAATGTTACTTCTCATTCAATAATTAAAACTCTTAATGACTATTTTTCTAGATTTGGAATTGCTAAAGTAATACTTTCTGATAATGCCTCAAATTTTAAATCTGATGAATTTGATGATTACTTAAAATCACTTAATATTAAGCACAGACATTCTTCTATTTATTACCCGCACTCTAATGGTTTAATTGAACGTATCCATAGATCCCTTAAGGAATCCGTTGCTTCACTTGCTGACAATGTAATTGAATGGTCTGATAGGTTAAAATTCTTTGTTCTACATTATAATAACTCAAAACACTCTGTTACCAACTTTACTCCAGCTAACTTATTCTTAGGTAGAGATTTAAATTTGCCAATTGACACGTTTCGACCACCTCAGTATGCTCAGGAACCTTCTGTTTATTTACGGAAACTACAAGAACATATTGTGGCATCTAGAAACTTAGTAAGAGAAAATGAGAAACACTACTTTTCTCTGAAGGAAAAATTTCTGAAGGGTCGTACACCGTCTACTTTGGCTGTTGGAGATATACCGTAAAATCCCGTTAATCCGCCCCCCCTAAACATGACGAAAAGTCGTAAAATAAGCAGGGGGGCGCTTACACGGTATTAAAACTGTAGTATATGATATTTATGGGTGGTGGTGGGGGGGAGATGCTAATGGCTGATCATCACAAAGCATCCATTATTTTAATAAAGTAACAAAAGAAAAACATTTTGAAAACAAAATGATAGACAAAATAGAAAAACAGTATAACTTCACGATTAATGGCGATATCAAATTATAGAAAATTCTGGATTTCAGACGCTTTGAAACTGGAATGCGTTTAGATAAATAATAACACTAATATCTGTCATTAATATGGTAACAGAAAAATAAAAGGAACTTAATAATTTAAAATAATTAAAAAACACTGAGAAATTGCAGTTGAAAATGTCCTGAAGTAATTTCGAGAACTAGTAACATTTTATGTGGTGTCGCCATCTGTTGTAAGTTAGGGAGATTAAATAACTGTTTTTTTTATCATGATTTCGTATCTATAAATGTTAAATAAATAATACAAATCACAAAAATTGAGAACATATAGAACGAATTGGTAGTGTTGTCAGATTATTAAAACAAAAAACATTACTACAACAAAGATAGCACAAATTCGATTGTGTATCGACAAATCGATTGATCTGATCAATCAATCGATATTTTTTGTGATTCGTGTTCATAATAAGGATAAATACGACTATAAATTCTTTATTAAAATAAATAGATTATCTTTTAATCAAAATATTTTCCACACAGCATCAAACACACATTTTTTAAACTTATTTCATGAGAAACTTTCACTATCGATATTTTTAATACCTTCATATCGCCATGGAGATAAATTTACAGCAAAACTAATGTTTGGTTATATTGCTTTTTCAGATCGACAATGCGTTTGTACGTGTTTTCGATATATCAAACAATCGTCACGCCTTTCTGATCCGTCGGAAAAAAAAAACACTCGGGAGATAAAATTTTTGGTGTTGATCTTGACGTGCATGGCGAAATTTCTTTGGGGAGGGCGCTTTCTCGGGATTTTTTGAATTTTCCAATTTGTTTACAAAGTGGGAGGGGGGCGCTTAATCGGGAAGGGCGGATTAACGGTATTTTACGGTAGTTTATTTGAAAAACCTAATTCCCTCTACTACTTTCAAACCAAAAAATACTGGTCCATATGAAATCTTACAATGCTTTCGAAATGACAATTATTTAATTAGACATTGTACGGACCAGGGGAAAACTACAAAGGTACATATCAGCAAACTAATTCGTACAGGACAGAAATAGTGTATTTTTGGTCAAAATTTTATTGTTGATTTCTTCTGTAGTAACTTAAACTCATTTATAATTAATCTTTATTTCAATATGTTATTCATATAAGTTCATTTTAAATTTCGTAAACTTTTATGTAAAATTTTACCATAGTAGGTAGCAACTACCTATATAACTTGTTATAATATTCAAACAATTTACATTCTGATATCAGTGTAAGTTACCTGCAGTGTGAGTGACTAGCTACCACAAATCGCTTCAGGAAGTATTGTCTCATGTTATATACTCAAACTCATAAAAAATTTTAAGTTATAATATTTTCTCCTTTACATGATGCATTTAAATATTCCATTTTATTTACATTCTGCTTTTATTAATTCAGTTGCTACTATATATTTTTATAATTTTTCTATGTTTACTACATGGATTTAGACTTTTATTGTTTTGATTTTACACACTCTCATTTTACTGTTTGTAGTTTGATGTGAATTTTGAAAATACTATTAATTAAATTAATGATACATTTCACAAGAAATGATCAAATTTAAAAGAATGAGACAATGATGAAAAAGAAAATGAAAGAAATAAAGAATTTTGAAAATTGATCAATTGTTTAAAGAATGTTGATAATCTCAAAAAATGCGCATGCCTATATGGTTCTAGTTGAGATTTATAATGATTGCATGTAAGAACATGCTTATAGAATACGATGGAGCAATTGCTCTAAGTTTTTCTAAAATATTTTCGGCTATTTCCTAAATTAATGTTTGAGCACACAGAAGGTACATTCGGGCTTAATGGGGTATTAACAATCACAAATATATTGCCCTTCCGACAATCCTTCATGGTTTAAACGTTATCAAATTTATGGAATCAAAATTTGTTTTTGTGAATATGTTGTCTAATTTACCAACAGTTGGTTAAAATTTAATTAGCTTTAATTTTATTTAAATAATTGGACACTGCTACAATTCATAGGGAATGTACTCACGTTTTTTCCTTATAGCTATTTGTAGTTTATTTACAATGACATATGATGAATTAATGTTAATTATGTCTCATTCAAATCACATCTGCTCTTCAGTGTTTGTCCTGTATTCTGCTCTTCAGTATTTGTCCTGTATATAATATACTTTGATTCTGCACTCAGATTCCTATTTACCTTGTTATATATGTGATAGATTTTATTTAAACATTGCAATAGTCTGTAATGGTGTGCACATGGATATTACATTTATACATCTCAGATTTTCACAATTTTAGATTTTTGGTTCAATTAAGGCACTATACACTTGTTCGTTCGTTCACTCACCCTTACTATGTATATATATATATATTGTGTTTATTTGTGGCGTATTTGTAATTGTTTGTGTTTGCTTCATATATATTTTATTTACCATTTTGTTAACTATTTACATTCATGTTTTATATTATTAAGTTTCATATGTGCTCAAGATTCAGCTAAAATTAGTCAAGTTCTTCTGGACTTTTGATTTTTGAACTTGTTTATCTGCACATTTTTTTATTGATTTCTGTTATGTTCATGAGATCAATCGTTGAGGTTTTCAACGTTTCATTTTTATTATTACCCTTGTGTAAAATTAGTTTTTCTTTGAGAAAAAACCCGTCAGCTTATTCTTTTTTTTTCTTGCTTTTTTTTTCCACAGTGTGGAGGAAAATGTTACGCCACCGTACATTGTTTCTGTATTAATCTATGCTAATTTAATTCATTAATTTCGGTTAATTATACACTTAACTTAATCTTATAATCATTTTTCAGTAAAGTCCTTTTTCTTTCTAAATTTTCAAATATTTCGTTAAAGTAATTTTATTCTGTTATTAAATAATAATATTAATCAATAAATCAAATGTTTTAATTATTAAAATCATTAATATAATATTCAGTTAAAGTAATATCAGTAAAAAGATAAGTTTTTCGCGTGTCAATACAAACAGATACGAAATATTTCTAAGTCCAAAAACGAAAATCATAATTATTAAATATTAAATATTTTGTATTAAAACCATATTCAATCTATAGATAAAAAATTCTACTTCAAGAATCCGTTTACGGTTTTTAAATACGTTATTTAGTTCAGCAGTTATGGCAAGAAATTCTATTTATTCAATTCTCTTTTCAAAGATCGCGCGTTTTGTTTTGCAGAAATATCGACATTTTGATTGCGCATCTTCCCCAAGATACTTGTTGTTTACGATCACGTGACAGGATTTCTCGGAAGAAATAGCGTACAGTTCATTGCACTCAGGCAGAGACGCGCTCCCATCTCAGCGTCCATCCGGGTACTTTTACGGCGTCGTTGCCATTCAGGAGTAATGATGATTTTTATTCATCTCAACTCTGCGTTGCGTAGCGAACGCTCGATAATGCTCGATGCTCATTGGCTGAAAGTTAGCTTTCAAAAATCTAACTGACTTTTGAGCACGATGTTTTCAATCACTTGTCAGCGAGGGATTAACGCGTTCGGTTGCTCTATTTAAGCTGCGGACCTTCGGGTCCCGCAGAGAAAGTTCGTTTCAACGATGTTAGCTTCAGCAGTCTTCAAAGTTATTGCATTTTAGAGTGAAAACTCAAGTAACTTTTCCTGATTGTTAGCAGCCTCATCCATTCCGGCCATCGTCGATCATCTTAGGCCCGTAGCTTCATCTGTAATGAGTTGTTTTAACATCCAGCTAAACTTCGCTAAATTTTTTTAGCCTGAAATCTCCTGTAACGGAGATAGCTTGAAACATCACAACTCAATTTTCCTGATTGTTAGCAGCTTCATCAAACAATCCATTCCGGCCATCATCGATCATCTTAGGCCCGTAGTTTAATCTGTAATGAGTAGTTTTAACATACAGCTAAGCTTCGCTAAATCTTTTTTTAGCCTGAAATCTCCAGTAATTCATACATCTATAGAAGTAGTTCTGTTTTTCCCTCTTTGAATTCACTCAGCGTGTCCCATCTATCATCTTGGTTCCGTTTTAAACGATTTTAACTTCACCTCTCTTCATTGTGTCTCTTCAAGCAATATGCCGAAATTGTCTAGCTTCATGTTTTTACTGTAAGAATTCCACTTCACAAACTCATTTCATTATAGTGACTTATCTCAAAGTCTTAACGTTATTTCATACAAGAACTCTGATCATCCTATTTGATCCTAATTTATAAACTTACGTCGATGCAGCGTGGTCCTCTACAAATGAATTTACCATAATCATAGTTCTGAAATCCTGATATAGTAATATGTAATTTCAATATAATGATACAAAATTTTTAAATGTTTGTTGTTTTGGTTGGCCAACTAAGCTTTCTACACCTTTATGTTTATGTGTTGTTTCGTCAATAAATATCTATTTGTTATACGTCAGTTTCTTTGTTTTGTCAAGACATGGGTGAGTGTTACTTTAATTTACTTTACATCTTAATCTAAGAATCGACTTCATATCTTAACTATTTTCCAAATTATCTAGTGAAGTTTATTCAATTGTTCATCCGGCCTTGTTCTTTAAATTCTTTTGCTATAAATTTAACTGTTATGTCGATTATTGGGTTAATTGCCACTTTACGATCACGTGCCGTGACGTTGTTTTGGATTGGCATTTTTTAAAGCATTTCTTTAGTTCTTTTAACTTTATTAATTTTTGCATCTCTATTTTTCAAAATTACTTTCAATCTTTAAATTTTTCACACCAATCCGAAACGACGTGACAGGTCGCAGATAAATTTTGATTTGCTGCAGATTAACATAGAAAATTCTGCTTCTGGGGTAAAATGTTAAAGTTGGATGTTCGAGGGCCAATTCTCAAAATTGTATCACATATTTATCTCATATATATCTATTGCACTTCCTTAATTCTGTCCCCATTACCCTGAAAAGATAATAAAAAATCTTCACTTTTCTAAAATTTTACTGACTTTTTTTACGTAAGTTTTATTATTGCATCCTAAGTGTTCATACTCCTTTCTTCTCAGAAAAATTCTCCACTCCCAGAATAAAAATTTGTACGCGGCAATCAAATATATCATGACTGTCAAAGACAATCCAATGTTCTCATAATTTTCCTCAATAATATAAACTTTTTCAATTTTAGCAGATGTTTCGCAAATCACATTTGTAAAAGTGCCATTTTTACATTTTTGGGGCCATTTTTTCAGTCATTTGCTATTAAGACACATGCCATTACAAACCTATATACAGATTCGATAATGAAATTGGTGTTTTGATGGAAAATAATCTGATGTAATTTGAATATGAGGTGAGATCTGGTGTAATTTGAATATGAAGTGAATTTTGTATAATTAATGCTTAACGATTTGAATACATTTTAATTAATTTGTAAGTAATTAATTTTTGGATATTTATTATTTAAAAATTATATACCAAATTTTTCGAGATGGAAGGCCATAAAAAGTTCTGGCGAGAGGGACCCCTTACTTCATAAATCCGTCCCTGGTTGCCTGTAATAAGGCAGTGTGACTTTCTGTAGTCTAAAATTAGTAAATATTGTACTTTTTGTATGGAGGTACTTAAATATACATTTCATCATTAAATGTTAGGCATTTTTACTCTCATTTTCATGAACTAAGTATATTTTTTTGTTTACTATCAAAGGTTATCTATATAAAAATATATTTAAACTTAAAATAATTTAGTGTTTTTTTTTACTTGTTTTATAAATATATTAATGTTTAATTATGGTGGATTTTTTTCTAGGACAAGCAGTTACAATCTGACCAGAGTTGTGAAGCTGGTAAAGAATTTTCCAGGCTGTTTTATGATTCATTAGATAAAAAACGTCATGTAAGTCCTACAGGGTTTTTCTTTCTTATCCAAATTGTTTAAAAAGTCTGATGTCATACATAATTTTGTTTAGTTTAGTAGATACTATAACAAAAACCACCAGATTTCAAAATTTTTTATGTAGAAAATTAATGATTTTAAATTGTGTCTTCCAGTGTGTTTTACTGTTTGTTTCTGTTGTATTTTCTATCTCCATATGATATTTGAGGGAAAACTAATATGATGTCTGTTTTTTCTAATATAATCTAAATAAAAAGTAAAATTACAAGAGGTCATTTTATATTTTACAACTGTCACAAGGCTGCCTATTCTCTCTACCACTATACTAAATTTCTGAAACAACATATGTATTTGAGCTGATTAAATGTATTACACTTTAAGAATTAAAGTTGGCTTTTTGTTAATTTGTTATTGGGGATATAGAAGGTGAAATAAAGCAGGGTGTGGATCCAATCTAAGTGGACTTAAATAAAATTGTAGTTATCTTTTAAATTATGCATTTTTTGGGATGTATGTTTTTCTTTTGGAAGGAATAAAAATTTTGATGTATCATCTCAAGGTAAACATTATTTTATATTATAAGCACATCTTGTTACTAAAAGTAGGAGTGTTTTTTGTAAAAAAAAAAAAGTTCTAAGTGTTTGGAAGCATTTGTGTCCCGAAATTTTTACCGATGTCTTCAGTCAATAAATTTCTATTCTTATTCGATATCAAATCCAGTTTTATGAAGAATCACCATAAAAAAATTAAGACTAGTTTTGCAAAAATACCTCCAAAAGGCCAGAAAGCCCACGGTGAGGGGTACCCATATACTAAAGCAAAAATGCATACTAGATGGTGACTATATCTAAATGACATTTAGTATATTACTTAAATGAAAAGCTGGTATATGGACAGCAGAAGTCCTAAAAATGAGAGATAGACTTCTTGAAAGTCTCTAAAGGCAACCTGGGGTCTGCAGGCTCTCGTCAGACACTAGCAAGCCCTCCATGGAGAGGAAATTTACTATTATATTAAGTAAGATGGAATCATAAGTTGGAAATGGCAACAGGCCCATGACGGTTGAGCTTCTGTCTGTCAATCTCAATCTATCATTCATCTTTATTTTCTTCAAATCTTCATTGTGATGGATAGTTCAATAGCAGAATTATCAATCTATGTCGTCACTATGGCCAGTTTCCTGTTGAATTAGCTTCTGTCTATTGATCCCAATCATTCGATAATTCCACTATTGATCACAAAGACGATCTGAAGAAAAAAAAGATTGAGATTGATAGACAGAATCTCAACAGTCGATAGCCTGTTGCCATTTCTAACTTGCAATTCCATCTTATTTAATGTAATAGTACTTTTTCTCTCCATGCAAGTGCTTGCTAGTGTCTGAGGAGGGTCTGCGGATCCCAGGTCGCCTTCAAGGAGGAATCACTCACTGCTAGGACTTCTGCTGCCCACTGTATACCAGCTTTTCATTTAAGTGATGTCATTAAGTAATATATTATAGTCACCATCTATACTTCGGGAAAGGTTAAGAAGATAGTGTGTACAAGGCTGGGATAGCCTGTTAACACCCTTGGCTTAATTTGGTTGCCATATCGGGCGACATAGCACTCATTTCGGTGGCATAAAATTATTTTAGGTCTGCGTTTCCAGAAACCTTATTTCACGGATGTTTTATTGTGTGTGTGTTTTTTTAAATTGAATTTAATTAGTTATTTAATTTACAATCTATCACAAATATGCACATTACTTAAATTAAGATAACATGCGTCAATTTTCAAGATCTTTTTACCTCAGAAAGTAATCTTGAGTATTGAAAAAGTTTGAAAGGGAAAAAATAATAATATTATTGCAATTTAACATCATATATATAACTTTTTTCTTATTTTTTAAAGCATAATATATTTTTTTCGTTCAGAATTTATTTTTAAGTAATACAAATATATTTCTAATCAGTTTTAAACTGATATGTAGGTGACAGGCGTAATCTTGAAGAACCACATTAATTCCCATTTATATTTTTATGTAAAGTAATCTTAATTTAAGATGAGAAAACAAATTTTAAAATCTATTATCTTTTATCAGCCAAAAAGGAAAGGTAGAATGCGAAATAGGTAACAGGTAAAATTTTACTCTGATATCCAGTTTTCACACGACTGAAGAGTTAAGCTAATAGTATAGTTATGGGAAACAGGTTTAAAATTAGAAATCAGGTGGTTTTACACATAAGGCATACACATGATGTTTAACACATGTGGCGGTCGTAAAGTTGCATTACAGCCTATTGTTGTCTATTGGTGACTATTGTCACATTGGAAGAAAAAAGGTAGAAACTCGTTTCTAAACATCCTTAAAATACGAAATGGATATCTCCAGTTATATTTATACACATGCAGACATATATATTATAACATCTTAATAAATAAAACCTACCGGGGATTTTCTCTAACTATGTGTATATATATATTCCAATATTTCTTCCTTTTTCTCCTCTCCTACCCCTCCCCCACCCACATTTTAAAAAAAGTACACTTGCTGAGTCAGATATAATTTGTAATGTAATAATTGACTTTAATAAATTATATTTAAAAATACGATGATTCAATATATATATAATTTTCAAAAGTATTAATTAATTTTATGATGTCTATAGACATAACGGGGGGGGGGGGGGGGGCACGAGCTCTCACCATTCGTAATAGATAGAAAAAGATCTATTCAAATAATTTTCTTTAAAAGAATGATATTGTAGCTGTGCCTTCCCACGCCCGCACACCGACCAAAAAAAAAAAAAAAAAAAAAAGCGATTTGGAATCGAAATGAGTTTTTTTTTTTTTTTTTTTTTTTTTTTTTTTTAAATAAATAAGTTACTTACTGAGTTACAAGCGATTCGTGTCATGTGACGACACGTTTTTCCCTTTCTCGAGATGCCGCGTTGGTAATTCGGTTTTAAACACCGACTTTGACAGTATTTTCTGAAAGATCTTCTGCCTTTACTAAAAAATGGAAAACGTCTTTCCATTACAAAGTTTCTGAATAAGAACACCTGCCAATTTCATGCATTTCCGAATAAAAAAAAATTTAAAAATATGTCATAAAGTAGCCAGTTTGGATTTGAGAAGTCTTAAATATTATTGGCACCTCCCCCCCCCCCCCCCTCCTGCATATGTCCTTGCCCATGTTTCTGTATAATGAAAGATTTTTGTTGTTGTTTGTTTGTTTTTTAATTACAACCACAGCATTTCTTAAACACATTTCCATTCATTTAATTTTCAAAAGTTTCTTTTTGTTTTGTTATTTTAAATATATTTTTGGCATACTTGGTATGTATTTCAGATAAAATTTCTCGAAAAGTTCAAATCCACAAACATTTTTGCTGTATCTTTAATAGTTTCAAAGATAAAAAACATACATTGTGCATTTAAAACCACAATCCTTAATGTAATTATCGGTAAACTTGACGGAAGTGGGGTGCAATTATCATCATTAGGTTTGCAGTTTCTCTTCAACGTGTCCCTGTTTTTCGCCAAAATTCCGCCAAGCGAAAAGATACATCTTTACGAAATATTAATACATATATATCATAACAGTGGCACATTTCAACTTAAATCAGTTTCATTTAAGCGGTCAATTGTTTCTGTATTTAAAGATTTTAAAAAAATCAGCTACAGAGAGATATTTTATTAAAATAGGCAGCGCACTACTTTTTGTCGCGGAGGTATAAAGCTCCCAGTATATTCTGTACTGTCAACTTGCTCGTTCCCTAAGTATAGTATGCATTTCTGCCTTAGCATAGGGGTGCCCTTCCCCATGGGGCTCTTTCGAATATTTTAGCTTTTCCCCCAGTCCCATTTTTGGGTCCCTAGTTAGCTCTTCTTCACCTCTTCCCATCTCCATTTTTATTTCTAGCCTCTTTCGTGAGTTATTGCTATTTTCTGCTTTAGACAGCATCTCAGTACCTATACTAATACTTATATGCATAAACTTTATATCCATGGTATCGTCTAACTCTGAACTATTGGGTCAAGCTTTATTTTGTAGTCCTTTGGGCCCTAATCCTTTTAATTTCCATGCTATGGATTTTTAGGTAGATTTCGTAAGAAATACTACCTATTACATTCTCACCTAAGTTGATAATTTTGAAAAATTTTTGCAGATCTGCGCCGATTATGACTCCCAGAACCCAAAAACATCCCCAGTTCAAAACTTTATATATCTATCTATGTCATTTTTTTATGACCACGATAACTGGAAAAATTCTGCATAAATCTCTTCCAAACTGATACATAAAATCAAGGGGCATAAAATCTCGGTCAAGTTCGTTAATGGGCAAAATCGCACCAGGGTGGGGGGGGGGGGTGGGGGGTGGGGGCTTTTTGTGAAAACAGAAAAAACCCCATAATTTCTTAATTATGATACATATCGAATCCATTTGAAGTTATTATTACTTCTAAGAGAAGGGCCGAAAATTTATGTATGACAGATTTTTGATATAATTAAAAATTGCCTTAAGGGGGGGAGGGGGAAGGGGGGTTTTAGAAGAAAAAAATTTATAACTTCGGCAATTCCCAAGATTTCAAATCCGCTTAAATTTATTATAAATCCTCTTAATATTATCTAAAACTTTTATATTGACAAGTTTTTTATAGGACCAATTCTTATAGCTAAAAAAAAAAAAAATTCGCCTGCAAACAAGTTAGGTTTCGAAGTAGGCGGTTCCAACTGCCGCATCATGGCAAAAAGGTCATTTCTTCTGCAATTCCTAACAAACAGGCGCCCCACGGTCTGCGTCTTCGAAATCTACCTGTGCCTGTAGGCCGAGCCGTCAGGGATTTTTTAACTCTAGCTTTTCCATTTTAGGGAATTTTTCGGCCTTTTCCACTGACACATGTCCACTATTAAGCTTGAATCTCTGAGATATTTATTTTAGGTAGAAACAGGCCTTTTTTCACATTTTCTCCCCACCATGCTCCTCCCACCCTTTCTTTTATCATTGTTAGGCTTCTTTTAAGTTTCTTCAATTTTAGTGAAGATCAGATTACTTTAAATGTTTTTTGAGCATTTTTCACCATCCACTACGTGGCAATGCTGCATAGTGTATATTTCTTCTTTATTTGATATCTCAGGGTCTGTGGGCCTGATCTTCATACAACTTGTACCATTCATCTTGGTTTGTCCCCCCCCCCCCCCTCATCATCATAGTTCTATTCTCTCTGCCAGGGGCACTGCAATTTCCTGTATTGGCTTCAGCTCCCATTTTCAATGTGTTTCCAGTGGATGAAGCTTCCCTTGAGCGTTTTGGCTACACGCTCGGCTTTTTTGGAACCTTAAACAAAATCTCCAATGTTTCAAAAGGTGGTGCGAAACTAGTCAACTTATTGATGTCTTTTGTAATTATTGTTTTTAGCTTATCGGTGTGACAATCGATTGTAGAACATCTCAATAGTAAAATTTGGGAGTCAATTGTTATATTTATCGATAGTTATTTTATATGATGGTGATTTTATTGATTGTTGAATTTTCAAGAATTGCCCATCACTAGAAGAGAGCACAGTTTATACACAATTAATCACTGGCATATTTTTAAAAGATGTCCAGACAGTACTTTTAACATTGTCACTGAGCATGGATTTTTAAGCTATATGAAGTATAGGTGAAAACTGGAAAATTTAGTTAGTAGCCAGTGGCCGGTAGACTCAGTTTCATTAGTGGCCACTTTTAGGTAGCTTTCAATACAAAAAAGTATAAAGCTACCTATTGCAGCCGTTCGGAGGAAAGCAATTCCAGAAAATTTCGATATATTTTCACCGATCATGACGCCCAGACCCCAAAATCACCCTCCGTTCAAATGTTGATTTATATATATATATATATATTTGATCTATGTCATACGATAACGCTCGTATTTATAAATTCATTTTGATGAAACTAATTGTGTATTAAGCTCACCAATGCCTCGACCGAGTTCGTTGGCTAACTTGGTCCGCCATCTTGTTTCAAGATGGCAGCCACTTAAAATTTTAAAACTAAAATAAATGTACATAAAAGTTAAAAATTCAAATATATTTTTTAATTAAGTGTTAGGCCTTGATACAAGGATTCCAGAGCATTTTTTGTTTTACCTCTATCTTAAAAAATGGCTGAGATAGAGCAGTTTGAAATTCTAGGGTGGCTGACATTTTGGAACAAGACAGCACATTACAAAAAACCAACAAGTAATTTATGAGTTTTAGTGAATGCGATTTCTCGCAAATTATTTTCTTTCATTGTTGTAATCATTTTCTCAATCATACACATAAAACTATATATTCATATCCGTTAGTGCCAAATTATCGGTGACAATTGGTGAAATATCGCCAAATTTGGCGACCAAAATGTCTTCATAAATGAAGCCAACTTGGCTATAGCTCAATAATTTGGCGAATTTCTCATTCAAATTCAGTATGGACGAATCTTTTGTAAACGGTTTCTTTGCATTTTAGCTTGCTGTTTTCAAGTAACATTAGCTAAAATTATAAAACGAAGATATAAGAAAGCTACCTTTTCCTCCCGGTACAGGCCGGAAGGACTTTTTAAAGTTAGTGGCCACTGTATGTTTCAAACTTTCTTGGGTACTTTTCGGTTAGCCGGGTGCCAGTGATATATATACATGTGTATATACACACATATATAATATATACACATATATCTACATATATATATATACATACATACATATATATATTTATATATGTACATATATGACTGGCACCCGGTTAACCGAAAAGTACCCTTTCTTGACATCTAGATAAATTATAATTGTTGTATATAAACATATTTTTCTATAAGAATTTTATACCTATTGTATGAGTGTATTTTGCATGATTAAACAGTATATCTTGAAGAAAAATAATCCACCTGGTGAGCATGTGGCAGGAGTCGAAATATTAAAGATACTGAAATGTCCTTAAAATCCACTTGTATCCGGTGGGGGAAAAAAGGAATAAATTACTTGAAATGCATGTGGAATCAAAGCTGGTGAATATTTTGCAGAAAACGGTATTTCTTGAAAAAATAATCCAACTAAAAGGTAAGCACATGAGAAAAAGCCGAAATATTGAAAATACAGCTAAGTCATTGAAATCTGTTTGCATTTGGTAGGAAAAAGAATTAACCAGTTCTCTAATTAGATGTAATCAATGTAGAGATGCATATTTACAAGAAAAATTATGTATTTCACTTGGCGATCGATAACAGATTTTTTTAATCGCCACCTGGCGAGTGATAACTAGGGTGGCGATCGATGGCTGATTTTTTAATCGCGATGTGGCGACCGCTAATTTTTACCTATAATTTGAAGTTGAAATTTATTAAAATTGTACTATGTCACACATTTTTTATTCTAATTATTTTATATTATTTTTCAGCTTGTTTCAAATATGTATTCAGATAATGCCACACTTGTTTGGAATGGAAATAAATATGAGGGCAAAGAAGTTATTAATAAATTTTTTGAAACCCTACCTATATCTAAGACTGATATTAGATCTGTAGATGCTCAGAATTTAATGAGTAAGTTAATTTTATGTGTATGAAATTTTTTATTAAGAGAATATTTTTGTAAATTTTTATTTCCAAAAATTATAAAATATAAAGAAGTGAAATTATAACTTGTGAATTTTCAAAATTGTTGATTGTTTGAGTAAAAATTACACAATAACATTCATTTTATACATCATACATTATCTAACAAATTAATATTAATTGTTCATGTCTACCAAACTGGGAACACCCATTTCAGAAGAAGTACACAAAGTAAAAAATAAATTTTAAGAGAGAATGATTACCTCATGTATATTCTTGACAAAAATATTGATTTTCTTTGTTTCTATTTTTGGGTCTTTTCTTGTGAAATTAACACAGTGAAATTTAACCACCGTCTCAGATTTTGATGAAATTAAATAGAGATAGCCTTCATATTTTTTAAAAATATATAATTTAAAATATATATATATGCCTAATGCCTGTCTGTTTTTAAAATACAATTATGTAAAGTTGTAAAAAACAATAAAAATACATCCAACTGCCATGTATTCAAAATGCTGTTACAAATATCTTAATTAAGCTTGTGACAAAGGTGTCATTTTGCAGCATTTTCAAGAGCTTTTTTATAATATGCAACACAGTAAAGTGAAAACAACACTATTGTTTGAAATTCAAAATAAAAATTTCAGTTTTGAATTTCTTAAAAAGCAAATTTTGCATCCCGACGAGTGTCCTTAACAGAATTTTTAATTTTTTATTGCTGTTTTTTCAAAATAGAAAATTTTACCTAATTTAATCCCAGAAATGCTTCAATTAAATGAGGCAAAATTTTCAATTAAAAATCAAGGAATAATTAAATAAATCAAGAATTCTATGCATCACATATACGTGACACTCGTTGCAACAGTTAAAATTAAAAAAAAAATTATACATAACAATTCACATTGTTGTTAATTAATTTCCTAAGTATAAAAGTGCTATTGTCATGCTTTTGTATAATACATAGTTTTAGGGTGAAAATATTATATTACCTACCAATAAATAAGTCTTTTATTCTTTATATACTAGAATAGAATCTCGTTTAATTCTTTAGTACTTATATTTTGTCTATGTTATATTATAATATTAAATATTCAAATTGAACTTATTTGCATACCAGAACTGCTTTTTTGGTGTGTGTGTGTGTGGGGGGGGGGGATTCCTTTCAACCTAATAACTTTGATTTATATTTTGCCCACGTTTTATTTTAATATTAGATATTCAAATTGAGTTTATTTCAATTAATAAAACATTTTGAATTTTGATGCTGAGTTTGGATTTAGAATATTTTGTTGCAATCTCATAATAGATGTTAAGTGTAATGTTTCAACTATTAAATTTTTGTGGTTATTAAAATTGTTTGGTTTGATTCTAATTCCCACTTTAATTTATATGTTATTAAAAAATTAAGAGCTAATAATAAATAACCAAAGTTATAAAAATAACATTATGTGAAAATGGACCCTTGCTTTTGGATATCTGCAAATCAGCGACAAAATAAGTGGATGTGCAAAATATTTCCTGGCAGTTTGTTATAATAAAAAAAATCAAACATTCTGGTACTGGAATATTCCAAAAATGCAATCTTGTCATTATAGACCAAAATTTTCCTATTTAGACCCCTGTTTAATATAGATAAATAAACTTCTTAGACAGTATTCTTAGATTTTCCTTTCATGATAGAATCTAGAAAAGTATATTTTTTTTCATTGAATGTAACAACTTCAAGGACTTCAAGGAATTTGCAGACCACAGTTTAAGAACCACTGTTACAGAATAACTTTTGAGGTCAACTGTTTTTATTTATTTTGCTCTCTCCTTTGAGCAATTCAACTAATTTGTTCTAAATAAAACATTTTGTTTTTTGTTTTCCCACTTAAAATATCCTTTTGTATAATTGCATAGCAATTCAGAAATCATTTGCACAATACTGTAAAGTAAGCACCTATTATGGTATTAATGCTTTAATTTAGATCACCCATTCTATGGTGAAAAGTATTTGTTTTACTAGGTTTCATCACCTCTTAAGGCTGTTCTCAAATACAAACTGGCTACTTTCTGATATATTTTTTAATTCATTTTTGTTCTCAAACACATGAAAACACACAGGTGCTTGAACTGTTTTTTCCATTTTTCAGTAAAAGCAGATTTTTCAGAAAATACTGAATTTCCAGATGCGACAGTGCAGGAAGAAAAATTTATGTTGTAAGACAATAATCGCTTATAACTCAAGATATCATTCATTTATCAGAAAATTAAAAAACTGTTTGATTACAAATCACTTCAATAATTATACCTGAAAGTGTCATGCTTTTGCATTTAAAAATAAATCAGAAAATTTTGTGTTGTTGAGCGGAATTTTTTTTTTTTTTTTTTTTTTTTTTTTTTGAGAACTGCCTCAAATTTTATTCCATCAATTCTTAAAACCCCACATTGCACACTTATTTCTAAAGTGACAACTCAGAAAAATATATATTTGGGATATTAATATGAGTGAATCACAAATATATTTTCTCTCTGTTGTTAAAAGAACATTTAAATATCTTTAAAAATGACTTAGACCATCATTTTTACTTACCCATCATACGTAGTATAGGGTAAGTCTTGTAATCGTTTTGAAAATCGAAATTTTTTTTTTGACGGATTTACACGTTTCAGACACTGGAGATTCCGAAAAACATATTTTTAGAAAAAAAATTTTGCCGTCCGTCTGTGTGTCTGTAAACGCTCTATCTCCCGAAAAAAGTGAGATAGAGACTTGCAATTTGGTATGTACTTAGTATGTAATAATGGGAAGAAGCCTATTTCATTTCAATAACCTCGATTAACCGGAACAATTTTTTTCGGACTCTCGAAATATTCGTTCTGATGAAAGGTATATAAAAATTTTTGAAATTGTTTATTTTAAGAAATGAATATAAAAGACAATAAAAAAACATAACTTTTGCATAAAGCATGAAGTTGATCGAATAATTAGTTGCCGAGATATTTGGAATCCTATTTCCCACACTCTTCGATTTTTCATGACCCTGTATTTCATCCAAATTTCACTTCAAATATATATTTTAATTGGAAATTTGACGCTTAATCAGATGCAATAAACTGCTAGTTAATAGGATTATTATTTTTGGAGTTATAAGGATGTTTCTTTCAAGCAATTCAGTAATCGAGACTTTAAAGTTTGTGACGTCATCAAGCCACGATTTTATTTGAATTGCAATGCACTTTATAAGTAGTTTACACATTTTTATTTTAATATTTTACATTATGCATATCCATGATGGGTAAGTATTACGGTGGCCCCCAACGACTAGTTTGCTTATGATGTTATACTTAAAGAACTCTGTTTACAAATCTTCAGATAATTGGGTATAAAGTTCATATGAAAGTAAATAAGCTGTTTTTGACTTTAGATGTAAAATTTTCATATATTTCCGGATCCATTTTAAATAAAACAATTTGTTTTCATGTTTAAAAACTTTGCCTTTTCTGAAAAACCTAATATTTTGAGTTGTGTCACTTTAAAAATATGCATGCTATATGTTGTATAAGTGTATAGGAATTGAGTTAGCTAAAAGTCAATACTCAGTCAGTTACCTTAAAATTTTAAGGAATTCTAATGTAAATGAAGTCTTATATGATTGTTTAGAACTTTACTTTTAATGAGTGTGACATGTCATAAGTATATTGTGTGTCAAGAAATTCATAATAATTGGAAGAAATATTTAATTTTATTAAAAGGTATCTGTTGCATTTAAGCCAAAAATATATTAGTATTTTGTCATTTTCAGTCAATTATCAATATGGGAAGTTAAATGTGAGAATATTCCTTTAAGGTTTGAAAATTTTAAAATGAAGTAATAATATAACTAACTGTATTAAAATATGGTCTACATTAAAATATTTAGTAGTCTTTTTTGTCACCATGGCAATCTGCCAACTGGGATTTTTCATATCCAGCAAACATTTATATTTTCTTTAAGTAAAAATCTCGAATAAATTTTTATTACTTTTCTTAGAATTTATATCTAAACTTTACATTTTTCTCAATCAATCTTTTCTTTTCTAAATTTAAAACTGGATTTTATTATAATGTATCAAAATATTTATTTGAATTTAAATAATTGAAACAAGATTAAACATAACTATGTGTCTAACAATAATAGTGGAATTTTATAATTGGCAGGCATATTTTATGTCTCCTATGGATTTACCAGTAACATCCTTATGTTATCCTAAGATGTATTACAATAATGTTTTTTTTTTTTTTTTTTTTAGATGAAATTGTTCTGGGACAGACAACCATCTTAGTATCAGTTTCTGGTATTGTATCATTCACTGGAAAAGCTGCTACATTGTTTTCAGAATCATTTTTGCTGACTGCTCAACAAGGAGCTACTGGAAATGTATGGAAAATAGTATCTGATTGCTTCAGATTTCATGAAACTGTGAATTAAAAATCTTACATATAATCATCTATTTTGTATAATAAAATATTTTATGTATATATTAATCTCACTGTTTGTTTTTTACACACACACACATATATATATATATATACAGTTGACTCATCAATCTTTGTTTCATTCAGCCCTATTAGCCATAATTAAGCCAAAAAAAATGATTACAGATTAAAAGTGAAATTAAATACTCATGCAAAAATGTAAACATTAACAATATGGCTGCAACAGTTACAGTTATTGTGAAAAAGCTACTGTTGCGCTGTATCAAATACCTTAAGTATATACCTTAGATATAAAAATAATTTACATCAGAATTGTAAAATAATGAAATTTTATTTCATATTTATATACAGTCGAACCTCGTTAACATAAACCTCAAGGAGACTCAAAATTTTGTTCATGTTAACAGTAATTCATGTTATCAGTATCAAATCTTTGTACTCGTTTTTATAGGGAACTATGAAAACAATTCATGGTAAAAGTAATTCACGTTAAGCGTGTTCATATTAACAAGGTTTGACTGTAGTGATTCAATAAAAAAAAAGCTTGATTAATTAAAAATTGCCTTGGAAAAAAGATTGTGATCGCCTCTGATATTAGTGCCATCTTGAATTTTTTTGGAAGAAAATTCATATTTTCTTCATGAAAAAACTTGAGTTCGGCCATACTAACCATAATTACATATTAAAATGAGTACATAATAATGAAAAAATATATATATATTGAAAAACAGGGAAATGAAAAATAAACAATTTGATTACAGTTTATATTTGTGAATATTTCGCAGGATACAATATGATGGATGTTTACTTTAGATATGTTAATTTACATCAAAATCATAAGTAATGAAATTTTATTTAATAATTAATCAGCTGTAATAGCCAAAAGAACATGACTAACAAAAAATTTAGGGGAAAAAACATCTCGATCGCCACTGATTTCAGCACCATCTTTAATTTTCTTCCTTCAACTAAACTAAGTTTCATTAACTAACTCACTAAACTTCATTAACCAAGTCACTTTATATCTGCGACGTTACATGGATTTTAAGGTCGCAAATTTGAGGGAGTCTACTGCATATATATATTAATATCACTGAAAAAATTGCATATCTAATTGTAAAAACTATTCAAAATTATGGGTTAAACAAAATTAAATATAAATCTCATAAATAACATTTAAATATGTTGCAAACTATAAAAGAAAAACCAAGAAAGAAAAATCATGCGTCAAGCATAGATTATGTAACACTTTCCAACGCTTCCAAAATAATTTTACAAATTATTACTGTTTAATAAGCTGAAAGATAACATCTAAGTAAACAATTTGGAAAGTGCCTAACATATTTAAAAACGTAATTTCAGGAATTTCCAACATATACAATATTCGGATAAATATCCGAATACTTTTATTCAGCCCTGTATAAGATCTATAGATTTGTATTTATACTATATAGGATGCTAAATTTCAGTTCAGTTAGGAAACGCATAGCACAGTTTAAAATTCTCCTTCTGGAGTTTCTGTCAATAAACGGAAATGTGTTCGCGGACTTTTATGCTGCCCTGTATATGATCTACAGAATTTATACATGCCAAGTAATAGACAAAAAGTAAGTTAAATTTAAAATTGCGTTCAGCAACTTAAAATGCACTTCCAGGAATTATTGTTAACAGACAGTTGAGAATTCTTTTGTGTGTCCCTGTAAATGAGCGATGACTGCTATACACACAATATTCGGTACTAAACCTCTTGGAATGCACCTTAATGATATATATAAATTTCAATGCATTTAAAATAGTGAAACATTATTTAATTAAACTGCAAATGATTTTTCTCCATAGACGTAATGTAACGGAATTCTTTTGACTGTCCTGTAAAGTAACTATAAGTGCTATGCACACCCTATTCCATTTTAAGCTTCTTGTAATGCACCTTAGTGATATATATCAATTACAATGTAGAACAGATAAAAGTCACATGGCGTTAAGTCCGGTGAACAGGGTGTATGTGGAAGCACATTAGTGTGAGTTTTGTCTTGGAACTGTTTTACTAATTGGGATCGATGTGCTGGTATGTTGTCATGCAGAAGGTACCAGTCACCACCCTGCCAGAACTGAGGCCGTTTACAATGAATGGATTCCCTCAAACTATGTAAAATGCATAAATAATGCTCATTGTTAACTGTTCGGCCTTTGGGAATAAATTCTGAATGCACAATTCCTTGAGAATTAAAAAATACAGACATGGTACAACAAGCTCACCCAAAAAAAAGCTGAGCTTTCACGCCCTCACTCAACAACCCCCCCCCCCCCCCCCTTGACGGTTTTATGACGAAATTCATGTTTTTCCAAGGCCCATTGATGAAATTTGAGTTTTTTCACGATCTGTCAATGAAATTAGCCATTTTCCGAGAGATCCTTCGATGAATTTCACGTTTTTTTCTTGGTCTGTGGAAGAAATTTGTGATTTTTCCATGATCCTTCGACGAAATTCGCCGTTTATTTCTAAGATCCATTGACGAAATTTGCCGGGTTTTTTCCGAGATTGTTCGACGACATTTGTCATTTTTTCGAGATCCTTCGACAAAATGTGCCTTTTTTTAGGTCCTTCGACGAAATTTGCCGTTTTTTGGCGATCTTTCGATGAAATTTGTCGACCCTTCAACGAAATTTGCCGTTTTTTCCCGATCCTTTGAGAGATTTCACCCTTTTTAGCGATTCTACGACGAAATTGGTCGTTCTTCCGTGATCCTTTGATGAAATTAGCAGTTTTTTCCACGATCCTTTGATGAAGTTGGCATTTTTCCACGGCTCATTGACGAAATTTGCATTTTTTTTGCGATCTGTCAACCAAATTAGCCATTTTCCACGATTATTTAATGAATTTTGCGTTCTTTCCTTGGGCTTGGGATAAAATTCGCGATTCCTCGGTGAAATTTGCCTTTTCTTGCGATCCTTCAACGAAGTTTTCCATTTTTTCGCGATCATACGAAGATATTCGCCGTTTTTTTTAATCTTCGACAAAATTTGCCACTTTTTTTCGATCTGTCGACGAAATTAGTCTTTTTTTTCTGCAGCCCTTTGATGAATTTTGTCTTCTTTCTGCGATTCTTCTACGAAATTTGGAATTTTTTTTTGAGATTCCTCGACAAAATTAGTCTTTTTTCAGCAATCCTTTGATGAAATTCGCGTTTATTTCATGATTCTTCAAAGAATTTACGTGTGTAAAAATTACGTACCCCCCTATTTTTTTGCATCCCAACTCCAATTTTTCGCGTAATTTATGCACTATAGCGCGTCCACGGCATCACTAATTGCTTTAGTGTGCGCGATCAGGCAGGTGGAAGAGAGGTTAGGGGGAAAGAGAAGGTCAGAGGAAAGCGAAAACAAACTCAATTTGTTGGCTAATTCATTTCCTCCCTCCCAAAAAAGGTCAAACATTTTAATGCATATTTGCATTGAACTCAGAAATGATAAAATTCAGCACCGAAAAGCAGAATTCTGCGTTACCACGGAAAAGTGGCATGTCTGAAAAATACTTCCATCATTACTTTCCCTTTGCTCTGATCCTGCCAGAATTTTTCCAATCGCGGTGAGCCGGGCGACTTCCACATTGAGGATGCACGCTTCGATTGGATGTACACCACGTTTCGTCATCTGTAATGATATGGTTAAAAAATGTTAGGAAATATTCCATACATTTCCCTATATATTTGTCTTATCACTTCATTTAATTCATTCATTCAATCCTCACCTGAAATTTCTAAATTACTTTTTGTTTCACATTTATACATTTATAAGTTCTAACTTATACACATATATTTTGGTTTATGATTTACTTATTTCAATATCTAAATACCATATTTAATATGTCATAAAGTTTACTTGCAATAATAGCTGTATAAAGTATCCAGGCCTATTCATTTTACTTTCACACCACACTCTTAAAACCACGCATCTCTGTTTACCTTTTTGCCGGTTTCCTAGCTCTTTACATGGCCTAGCATCACGATGTGCCAAAGCGATTGCAGCCGATGACGACAGATGGCGTGATCATCTGTTTCCTCCTGAGATTTCTTCCTCGTGGCGGCTTTTCATTTTCTCCGGACCTTTTGAGAAGCTGGTAGTGACGTTTGCTCATTAGATATGGAAGGCTGTGTGATAGGTTGTTTACCCGGAGATGAAATGCTTGTATGCGATAGCTCGTGGTACTCTCATTAGCTTCATATTTTAATTTCATTTGTGTGTGGTGGCAAGGCAGTGTTGAGATCGTTATGCAGCCGGTAGATAATGGCTAGTGATAGTGTAGTGCATTTTGAGGATGTCTTATGGTATTGAAATGTGTAATGGCTTTCAAGATGGTGCGTTTTAAATCTTTATAATCTTTCGGGACTGTGTTTTAAATCTAAAGAATATTCAGTGTCTTGTGAAAGCCGGTTGGTGATGTTTAAAGATATAGCTGGAGGTTTTATGCGTTCTCTCTTCTCTTGTTGGTAAAGTTGTCTTTCCTGAAAACCAAAGAAAGAAGAATGGCATTTGTTTACCTAGTGTATCTGAACACCGGCAGCTGCAACACATTCTGTTAATATTTCAGTTCATGGTTTAATTAGTTTGTTTTATTGGTTTTTGTTCAACGTTACTTTTCCCTCTCCTTATGTTTTAAACCGACTTTACATGTACTGCCGTGATCAATGTTATCAGGCAGGTTTTAGGAAGTTGTGTTAGTATCTTTGAATACTGTTAAGGGGGAAGGTGAAATACACGGAGAACTTTTGTAAGTAAATTTGCATATATTTTTATTTAGTTTTTCTTGAAATAGTTTCAATATTCTTTTGACTTTATTTAATTGATTTTACTACTGGCTTAAGTTTTCCTAAATAAAGTTTTAGTTTGTTTACATTTTTGACAGATGTTTTTCCCTCTCAGTTTTAACATCATGTTTATAAATCTCTGGTTTCTATCTCTTACTTTTTAAGGTCTTGCAAATACTGTTACGGACTTCATCATGTTTAAGGGTTCAGATGAAGATCCGATATGATTTGTTTGATACTTTGGCTTTGATGCTTTCGGTATGCTAATTACGGTACGCGTGGTACATCGGCAGTTTTTCATGAGGCGAGGTGTGAAATGAAACAAAGATTAACGATCTTTTAAGATGGTTTATATTTAAATGAGAGGAGGATGATAAAGGTCAATTAATGTTTATATTTTAAGTTAAAGTAAATATAATTGAAGTTATAATATTTAAATTAAATCAGATTAAAGTTTACAGTTCCTAATGTTAGTTATGAATTGAATTTAAATAAAAGCAACTTTCTTTTTGAAACATTTTTTTCTTGAAGGCTTCAGTTCATGTTAAAGATAAAGTTTAAGGTATATTTTTATTTACATAATTTGTAATAAATGCGACGATCTTTTTGAACACATTCAGACACCAATGCAACATTTTCCGCATTCCATGAAGTCGAAAGTCATCCAATGCATTCATTGTCTTCAATGGATTCTCGACTCTCTTTAAAACGCTGATGCTATTCGTAAACCTTGGATCTCGCCATGATAGATTCACCCCATACACCTTTCTTAGCATTTCTAAAATCTCCATTGGTGTTTTACCTAAATGTTGACAGAATTTAATATTGCAGCGCTGTTCAAGAAAAGCCATCTTTCTTATGTCGCAGAACAAAGGTAACTAACTTAAGAAGATAACAGCTGTGCATGTGGTTTGGTCACATGACATGGGCTAAACCAACCTGGGCAGGTAGGGGAGAATCCATTTCAAGCAGTTTAACTTTAGGTACTTGCTTTTGTCGTCAGGAATAGCCGCAGTCCCCGAACTTTTGAATCGTACCTCGTACATTTTAACCTTATTGTTGTCTGCATTGTTATCATGTCAACTTTACTGATACACACATTTGTGTGATTTATGATATACGCAGGGGTGGAAAATCGAAAATCCATTTTTGTAGCAGGTTTGGAGCAGGTCAAATTGCAATTTTGGAGCAGTAAATGCCAGTTTTGGAGCAGGTTAGTTACAGTTTTGGAGCAGTAAATGCCAATTTTTGAGCACGTCAATTACAGTTTTGGAGCACGTCAATTACAGTTTTGGAGCAGTAAATGCCAGTTTTGGAGCACATCAATTACAGTTTTGGGGTGGGTTAATTACATTTTGTAGCAGCTCCAAATTAAAAGCAAATATGCTTTGTTAATGAACTTTCCTTTAACATAGTGCATATATACAATTTCAACAAAATTAATTACTTAGAGTTTCAAAATTTGTAGTAATATGACTATAACAGATGAATTAACTTTCCACATTCCAATAATACATAACAAATATACCATATTCTGACAACAAATGTTTTACACCCCCTTTTAGAAATTAAAAAATAATTCAACTTATCTAACACTTTAGGAAAAGATTTAGGAAAGGATTTAATTAAAAACAGAATGTAACAAGTTAAATATGTTTACTTACAATAGTTATTGTATATTTTTGGCAAATGACAAACATTTGATAGTAAATTTAAATAACCCAAGTGATACCTGTAACTGTGAGTAATCACTAGACTGCACAGTGGTTTTCTTTTAAAAAAGTAGTATAAGTCAATAAGACACATTTTAAAATCGTGGCCAGATGCATTGTGGACTTTGTGAAGAGTGCATGCTTCTATATCAACAATATTATTGTTGATTTCATGCATTTTGTTTTTTACAATCTTCGTAACCAATCTTTTGGCTAATTGGCTGAAGCACACTTTATAATAATAACAAATCTTCTGATTTGGAGTCTCATAATACAGGAGTAGAAAATAAAAAAATTGTTTTTGTATCAGAATAAATTGCAGTTCTGTATCAGAATTTAATGGTTTTGTAGTAGAACAAACTTATGTTTTAGCATTGAAATCAAATAGAATTTTCTATTTTTCAATAAAAACAAAGATTATTTTTTATGTTATCAAAGTGAGCATTTTTAACTCAATTTTAGGACGCTACAGTTCTGTATAGGTCTTTATGCCTCAAAAATCACTTATAGCATAAGATGTGACATTTATCAAAAACTGCTATTCAATTTCATATTACTTCAGTAATCATGCCTTACCAATTTCAAGCTTTTACATCTGAAAATAGTTTGTGGATGTGTCAGAAATTTCTGCACTGTTGAGGGGGTAAAAATATTTTGTTTGAGAACAGTCTTAATGCTGGATATCTTTTCAATAATGCTTATTTTTGATAGATTGTACATCAGCTGTGTTTTGGAGTAATCATCCTCTTTGGATTAAGATATGTTATATTTTAAAAACTGAAATGTAAGACAATGATTATGTAGTATAATCCATTATTCAGTTAGAAATAATTTTTAAACTTAAATGATGCTGCATATCTTAGCTACATGCATCATAGCAGTGCGTTGCCAAGCCTATATGAAGTTAATGAATTATTTTATTTTTTTACTTTTAATTTTTTAGATTAGGAAATTTTCATTTTTGGAGCAGATTGGAGCAGAATTTTAAAAAATTGCTATTTTTGGAGCAGAATGTAGCAGGAAATCAAAATTGGAGCAGTTCAAAGCAATTGGAGCAGATTTTCAACCCTTGTATACGTAAAGACCCCATTTTTTTTTTTTTTTTTTTTTTTTAATGAAAAAAGAAATCTAATATAATACAAATTTGGATACAGTAAAAGCTCTATTATCCGGCATTCAACTAACCGGAAAAATTCTGAGAGCTCCTTTATTTTTCTCTTCCCATAAACAGTTGGAAAATTTTTACTGCTATTTTAGGAAGTTTTACTGTTAGCATTATCAAATTATCACAGTGACTGATCTGGCACATAACAGATCTATGTATGTTCACAGTGAATGTTATAAAATAAAAATATAGCGTAAAGAAATGTCAACAGCTCGATACCACATAATATGCTTTGTGTTGCGTCATAGTCAACAACCGCCTGCCAGCTGTTTTTTCGGCGAAAGAGAGGACGATGCGAGGAGAGAAGAAAGGCTAATTATAATCCTTGTGCTCTTGACGAAACTGCATTTGGAGGGCGGGAAGGGGGAATTAAACGATAGAAAAACCATCCTTTTTACATCTTTTTGAAAACTGAACAGCCAAGCGAGGAAGCAAGAGGAGGAAGGAAAATTACATTGCGTTTTCTAAGAATTGAGATGAGGATATATGGTCATTTCAGATATCGAAGGTTTCTTTTTTTATCTTCAGATTCACAGTAATACCCCCACTCACCCTGGAGTTACTAGAACTTTCCACCTGCCGTGCCCATTTGGGTTGACATATTCAGTTTGACCAATTAGATTTTTGGCTTAAAACATATATTTTTTCATTTTGGTGCATTTTTTTGGCCATTCACTAATTTTCACTTGTGCTTAATCAGCTAGCCTAGTAAATTGCTCTCTTTTTTCGTGTTCTTCCATATTTTTTGTTAAATTAAAAAATGGCAGATCATTCAAATTCTCATAAAAGGAAACGAGTTGTTTTAATCATAACTCAGATGCTAGATATTATTGGATGTTTAGAAAGAGGGGAAAGTATACAAGAATTTATATTAAGTCACAGAAAGAAAAGTTGATGGTATTTACTTCCTGTACAGAAACAAGCAAAGCATTGGATGAAAGAAAAATACTTTAGCAATCTCAGGATGAAAAACTGGACAAAAGTTTGTATCAGTGGTTTTTATTACAACGAGAAGAGAGAGTTCCTATTTCTGGACCTATGCTAATTGAAAAAGCAAGAGATTTTTCAGAAAAATTAAATACTGCCACAGAATGAAAGTTTTCAAATGGATGACTTTCTTGCTTAAAAAAATGCCATGGAATTAGAAAGATTGACATATCTGGAGAGAGAAAATCAGCTGATAATGAAAGTGCACATGAATATTCTCGTTTTTTGAAGATTTTACTAGAGAAAATAACATTGATCTGAATCACATTTACAAAGCTGATGAAACCGGAATCTATTTCCATTGGTTTCTGACCTTAACAAGGTCCTAATGAAACATCAGTGGACGGTTTAAAAAAAACAAGACAAACTAACAATTCTGACCTATGCCAATGCAACTGACTCTCACAAATTAAAACTGCTACTAATAGGAAAATTGAAGAATCCAAAACCATTTGCAGGAATCAAACATCTCCCTGTAGATTATACAAACCAAAAAAGTGTGTGGATGGATGAGGATATTTTTACCTGCTGTTTTAAAAAAGTTTTTGTGCCATCAATAATTAGTAAGCTTGAAGCTAAGGCCAAAAAAAAAAAAAAAAAAAAACAGAAGAAAATAAAGTAATTCTAATTGACAACTGTCCAGCACACCTCAGCGATGTAGAGTTGTAATATGGAAATATTTCAGTGATATTTCTTTTACCAAATGTAACTTCTTCAATTCAACCTATGGATCAAGAAATCATACAGAACCTTAAAATGATTTATCGAAAAAATTTCATGCGTAAGCTAATAAACGCACAAACAACACTACCAGAATTTCAATCAGCTTTTTCAATAAAAGATGCAATTTATGATCTTCCCAGTGCATGGAATGCCGTAAAATGGAAAACTCTTCGAAGGGGATGGAGAAAAATATTTTCGAGAGTTGTTCTGAGTCATCAGATGAAGAATTTGAAAGATTTAAACCTACGGGAAAAAAAAAAAAAAATGAATTGAAAGAAATTATGGAAGCATTAAAAAATGGACATAATACCAACTTATCTGTATCACGACTGGAAATGTCAGAAGTAGAAAATTTGATAGATAGGGATAAAAATATTATTGTTACAGAAGAGCAATTAATAAAAGAAATGACAGCTCCAGAGGAAGAAACAAATGATGTTCCTTCAGAATCCGAAGATGAAATAATTGAGAAAATTTTTTGGAGTGAAGCTGAGAAAAGTTTATCTACTTTTTTAAAAGTTTGTGAAAAAAATTCACAGCATTCGGCACAAGAAGTTATGGAATTGCATCTCATAAAAGAACGCTGCATTAAAAAAAGAGAACTTTCTTTCACACAGACAGACATTAGACATGCGTTTCGTAGTATTCCTGGCATATTGAAAGAAACACAATCAAATGCACAGTTACTGCTGAGAAATTATTTATTCCAAACTATTTTTTTTTTGTTTTACTTACTCAAGAATATTTTATAATTGAATGTGTTTGGATTATATACACTTAATTGGAAATTATACTACAGGGTAGGTTCATTTCTTTTGTTTTATTGTTGTATTTTCATCAGTTCAAACTTTTTCTTCCCAGCTGGCTGAGATTGTGTCAAAGTTTCTTGTTGTTGAGGAGCGGGAAAAATATTTTTCAACAGAATAAGCAGCAAACAGAAATAATAATAATTAAAAAAAGAACGAAACTATAGCCTTTTCTTTTCCATACTTTAAAAAAATAATTGATATCTCCGCTTTTAATCGTCTGATTGTGTTCAAATTTTCAGCAAATTCAAGTAATAATAAATTAGGCCGCTTACCAAATTTCTATTTAAATACAATAGGTTTTCAGAAAATTAGAGCAGAGCGTGGCACCCTTTGAAAAATGTCTAGTTGGTCAGTTGACTTCATTAGTTTTGTTATTTCCCATGTTGAGGTTTACTTTATTAGCATATGAAGTAAGAACAGCGTTTCTTAAAATTAAAATCTTTATGAGATGTCTAATTATAAATAATGTAACGTCATAAAATGATTATTAAATAAATTTAGAAATGACATCCTAACACAAAATATTGTTTACTTTTATTTTTAATTCGTCAAATGCAAATTTAATAATAAAATAATTATTTGATCAACTTCCAGATGACAGGAAAATTAGCCAAAAAATAATTTTCCTTTTTCATTGTTACATCAATGCATCACCCCTTCCCCTTCTTTCATGACAGATTTAGTAGTGCTCAACTATCCGGCAGTTGGTGCTTCCCGAGCATGACGGTTAGTTGAGCTTTTACTATACTTTCGTATTCACCACATGCCAACGGATAATAACCAAAGAAATGGGGAAAAATATGTCATGTGTATTCATCATATATATTCACATGTATGTATATTTGTGCAAGAAAACTTCTGTAATCAGTTCACAGACAGTTGTTGTATTTTAGCGAGTGTTGTTTGATGTGACCATGATGCAAATTCAATTTCATTGTATTATTAACGTGTTCACTACAGTGTTAAAATTAATGCACTCGAATTATGTCCCATCAGATTATCATGTTTATGATGTTCAGTATCAAGAACATGTATGTGGTGTCGCTTGGGCATTCATTTGATAGACCGTTGGTGCCACTCAGTCATCCTACTTTACAAAACATAGTGTCACTTGATAGGAATGCCAGTAGAGCTAATAATTTTGTTCAGCAATGGTAACAAACATGTTATTCTCAGAAGATGCATGTGTCAGTGAAATGTTAACTGAGTAACCAAGCGACACCGCGTATGTGTCCTTGGTGTTGAATGTGTTATTGTTTTATTTTCTGTACACAAAGGTAAGGAACATATTGCAATCATGATCAAAACCCAATTAAGGACATATTGGCATATTTTGAGGTTATCTGAATTTGTTTTCACTTTTTTTAAATATATTTATTCCACATGTGTATATTGTGTATGCATGCACATTAGAATTCCCACACGTTTTTAGGTCTTCAGAGTTCATTCTTGCTGAAAAAGTGAAATAAAGACTTTAAAAATTTTTAAAAGAAAATCCAGTACTTCTCTATTATTCCGTCGACCACTTTTCATAACAAAAAACTATCGCCAAACTGTTAGATTAAATGCCAAAAATGCAGTCCCACTTACTTGATGTCAAAAGCATTATACGTGTTTGTTATGTCATCAAGTGGTTTTTAATTCGACATTTGCATGTTTTATTCATTATGTTTTACTGATTTATTAGTTATTTAATTAATTAAAATAACAATTGTGTCCTTAAATTCGTATATTTTATTTATTTATTTTGATATTCCAATGGCAACGTTCTCCAGTTTATTTAGCGTTACAGTTTGACGGCAGTTTTCGTTATGAAAAGTGGTCGATGGGATAATAGAGAAGTACCAAAAATCAATGGAATTTTTATAGTTGTCTTTTTTTTTTATTATTATCATGAAAAACTTATTTAACTAGCAAAATACCAGGAAACAAGTTTTCGAACAAAGGTCTTAATCTGGACCACAGATTATTTATTAAGTAGGTAATCTATCGTCCAGATTAAATGAAGCAAGTTAATGAATTAGTTAATTTTCATCAGCAGATCTCTGAAATAAGGATCCCATAAATTTTAATCTTGAAACACATGCAATAAAGCTTAAATCGTATTAAATTGCACTTGATATGGTAAAAGATATTGTTTACAGCTCAGGACTTTCAGCTCCAGACTTGCCAAAGTTTGTAATGGTTGATTTTGATGATTATCATGAACTATTTCTAACTGACTTTTCCCTGTAATATCTGTTTCTAAATCTTGGGGGAAAAAAAAAAAAAAAAAAGGTCTTCATGTTCACTAACTCGGTTGCATTTAACAGGTGCATACATTGTCACTATACACAAATCGCAGGGTATAATTTTGAAAAAAAATTGCTTTGGACATTGTTCCAAAGGAATTGTCACTTGGATCAACTTATGTTGCTTTTAGTAGAGTTTGTCATTTAGAAGATGTTCTCAATGAAGTGACTTTTCGCTTTTGACTAAATTAGAAAATAGGGACATTTGCTGACAGATTAGCATTTGGGCATTACCTAAGGCAAATGACGATTGAATAATATAGTCACAGCTGTTATTGCAAACTTACTTTTATTCGTTTAAACAATGAACAGATATAAATATTTTTTATTTCAGAACGTTATCTTTTAAGTTTATGCGACTGAATGCTCAGACATTTCGGCTTGAAGGAAGCTAGTTAATTTTTATTCTTGCATAAGACAACAATTTTCATTTAAATGTAGTATAATTATATTTACATTTAATGAAAAAATGATTTTTCTTTTAATTTGTCTTAGTTTAAAATCACAATATATTAAATAAATACAGTAAAATATTGAAAAATACCCCCCCCCCCCCAAACATCTTTTAAACTATATCAATGCTTTTAAGTGATAAAATTACATTTTACATGTTTTTGGTAAATAAATAGCATATTTACATAAAATTCATTGCTCTTTCCAAACAAAGAACACTGAGCAGACAAAATAAAATGAGTAATCAATCTCATAAAGGAAAAACATATCTTAGCTAGGATATAACCACACCTGTTTAAAAAATTATCAAATGTTATAACATAAAAGTAGTACTTTTAATAAATTTAATAAAGCTTAAAAGATATTGAATAAACCTATACATAATAATAAATTTTAAAAGGATGTTCTTACAGAATTGAATGGTGAGACCTTTTTTAAAGGAAAATATTAGGTTTCTCAAAATAAACTTTCTAATATTTGCAAATTTCTATTTTTCAAATACAATAAATACCATACTACTTATATAACATATTGAACTTTATTCTTCACCAAAAGAATTTTAAATAACAGAATACTACATATTTCACTTTATTTTTACATACAGTACATAGCAGAACTAAAGTTATTCATCATTAGCATAATCAGCAGGATTTTTCCTTTGAAGTCGTGCATATTCTTTATTTCCCCAGTCATAAATCATGTATCCAATGATAAAAGCTGTAAAGAAAATTTGACTTTTATACTCACTAATATATGGAAATAAATTACATGTATTAAATTCAGGAAAAAAAAATTAGAAGTATCTTCTATTTCTATCATACTTAGAAGATCAACTCTGAGTTAAGTTCAATTCATAACAAAATCTGTATAGTGTAAGTTCATCACCATGTATGTACAGTATAGCAAAGGGGAAAAAAAGAAAAAGAAAACTTTTACATTTATCTAACATAGAAATTTCCAAATTATGGGTTGTGATAAAGGGCAAAATTAGCAATAGCCGCCGGCCACAGGACCACTAAATTAAAAAAAAAAAGATACAACCACTGATGCACACATGAAGTGAGCTTAGGATAATACCCTTATGTAAAAAGCAAAATTAGCACTAGCCACTAAATGAAAAAAAGTGGCTATTAAAAAATTGTCTGTCAGCGGCCACCTTATGGCCACGTTCCTACAAGGAAAGTAAAACTTTTCGCATTTCATCAAGGATTTTACTTTTGCTGATTGAAATATGTTTATATTAACATATTTATTTGGGCTATTTAATTTTAGATTAATACTAATTTAAATTTTAACAAAAGTTTGCTGTTTAGAACTTTTAAATAAAAAAGTGGTCACTAGTTTAAATAAAGTCGCCACTTATAAAACTGTTACTACTGGCCACTAATGAAATTTCTTAGTTTGTCCTTTACCCTTCTGTGTGTGTGTGATATAATATTTTTAAAAATTAACTTCAATTAGTAATTTAATTTATTGTGCTCCCTTTAAGAAGAATTTTTGTAAATTCAAAATGAAATTAAATCTGATCCTTCAAACCAAGATAGTATCATAATAACTGATTATACAGTGTCTCACAAAAGTGATGGGACACTTGTGCTTTATAAAAAGAAACTGCAATAAAATAAATAAACAAACATGTGCAAAAATTTTTTGGGTGTGTTTCATATTTAAAGTTAGTAACAATTATTACATAACATACATTTTGTCAAAATATTAAAATATTAATTTAGTAAAAATACAATTGTTCAGAACGGAGCAAAAAATGGCTCACATAAGTGATGGGACACTTACTTTTCCATCAAATATTTATCCACAAATTTTACTTTTTAAAAGGTTTTAATATTTTGTTGGATTTCCTTTTACTTTTAAAACATGATTTAATCTTTTTGGGATGGATTCGACTATTTTTTTTGTGATTTCTGGAGTGATTTTACCCCATTCTTCTTGAAGCACCGATTTTAGTTGTTGTTTTGAAGAAATGGTGTGTTTGCGAATTCTTGATTCCAATTCTTGCCAAATATTCTCTATGGGATTTAAGTCTGGAGATTGTGGTGGTGTTTTTATTATTTCAGGACAGTTATATATCAGCCAGAGTCTAACGTTCAGAGCAGTGTGCTTGGGGTCATTGTCCTGGTAGAATTTAAAATCGTTATGAAGGTTCAATTTTCGTGCTGAAGATTTCAAATTTTGCTTTAAAATATCAATATACTTGTACTGATCCATTATAATGTCAATAAAAACAAAATTACCAACTCCAGCGGACGACATACACCCCCATACCATAACTCCTCCTCCACCATGTTTTACTGTTGGTACCAAGTTCTGTTTGCGAAGTTCTTCCCTGGGTTTTCTCCACACCAAGATTCTACCGTCAGAACCAAATATATTAAATTTACTCTCATCAGCAAATATAACTTTATTCCAGTAATCAGAATTCTTATTTATGTTGGATTTTGCGAAAGCTAGTCTGAGTTTTCTATTCTTTTCACTTACGAAGAATTTTTTCCTGGCTACTCTACCGTGATATCCAGCAGATCGAATTACCCTTCTAATAGTTTCAGGATTAACAATTATTCCATATAATGCTTGTAAATCAGCAGCAACTTTTGAAGCACTAATTCTTGGATTTTTTTTAATATTTCGAACGATAATTCGCTTTATTCCATTGGATAGCTTTGATGGTCAGCCAGGTCTTCTTTTATCCTGAATCATATGATTCTTTTTATATCGTTTAATGATATTGAAAACTGTTGAACGACTCAAGTTAACTGTTTCAGCAGTTTTTCTAATAGATTTTCCACGTTCAATATGCAAATTAATAACTAATTTTCGAATTTCAGGCGAAGTTTCTTTTCGTTTAGCATTCATGACTACACAGAGCTAAAAAACACAAAAATTCCAAAACAAACTGGAGAGAAATACTGCAGACGATTTTATAAATTATTGCCAATTGCTTTTAAGTAAAAATAAAACCCCAAAAAATATTTTTATTGCTTATTTCAGGCGATTTTTGTTGCATATATAATGGTGTCCCATCACTTATGTGAGCTATTTTTTGCTCTGTTCTAAACATTTGTATTTTTATTAAATTAATATTTTAATATTTTGACAAAATGTATGTTATGTAATAATCTTTACTAAATTTAAGTATGAAACACACCCACAAAAAAAATGTGTACATGTTTTTTTAATTTATTTGATTAGTTTCCTTTTGTAAAGCACAAGTGTCCCATCACTTATGTGAGACACTGTATGTAAGGAGGCCTTGCTTCAACCCATTATAACTCATTCTGATAACTAAGATCTGTCTATCAAAAATGGCTATTGCTTGCTATAATGATTCATTGAATAATGCAAAATGTTTCATATTTTTTAAATGTAGTTACAGAATTTTCTTTTGATTAAAAAAAATTGTATTGGCTTTACAGTTTTTCATGTACAGCATACAATGGTGTTATTTTAACAGTAATTACAGGGAACACATTTTTTTCTGAGGCAGGCACAAAATAAATTTACAATAATAAAAGAAATGCCCTTATTCCTATCTCCTGAAAATGTAAAATGATTTAGCATTTTTGCATCATAATTTATGATAAAACAAATTAATTATTAAAATATTTTTTAATATCATTTATTGTATTTTTTGTTTCTACAAACTATTTCTTTATCCAAAATCATACTTTTTTCCCTACAGTTTTAAAAATAACTTATATTTATTTGTATAAATTAAATGTAAAACTAAATTTTGATCTTTTTTTAATTTTACATTAAGGTTTTTTTCCCAACCTTTGTATATTCTGTAGACAAATTTTTATATACCAAGTAAATAGTTTATATGAATTACTAGTAAATTTATAATCATCCGGGTGAATCCATCCATTTAACTTGCTTTAGTTTTGGCCATATATGATGTAAATAAGTATCTTTAAACTGTTTGGATACCTGTCATCCATATCCATTTTATGTAAGAAATGTTGTTTTTTAAACATTTAAATTTGTATCGGTACTTTTCGGTTAGCCGGGCACCAGTGATATATGTACATATATATATTCATACATATAAGTGTATACATATATATATATATATTCATACATATAAGTGTATACATACACATATATATATATATATATATGTATATGTGTAGATATATCTGTATATATGTGTGTGTATATATACATGTATTATATCACTGGCACCCGGCTAACCAAAAAGTACCTTTTTATCAAATATTTAAGTAATTTTCGCCAACAGCTCTTGTCTGTAATGGAAATCATTTGAAAAATTATATATTCAGGAGGATACAAAAAAAAAAAAAAAAAAAAAAAAAAAACAATTACAAAAAGAGATTGAAAAAATTTAAAACCAGAAATATAATGCCTAAACATTAAAAAAAAAAGAAAACATAATGTAGGCTATTGAGATTTTCTTTGCATATGTCTTTCCATTGCATTGTTCTATCATTTCAAAGTATGAGCCAAAATCAAATACTAAAATATAAATAAAATAAAATTAATCAAAAAACAGAGAAGCTTGCTTAGGTCAGCGGTAGGTGTATGTAAACAAAAATGAAACATAAATAATATAAATTTTATATTTTATAACAACCAATATTTATAGGCATTTATCAATAATTAATTAACAATGTAGTTAAATAATGTAAAACAATTTCAATAATGAATATTTAATTTTTTAATTTATTCATATTTTCAGTTTGTTAATATTTTGCATTTAAATTGATTGAATTAAAGTATTTAAAAGTTTGTTTTATAGGAAATTAACATAGAATATGTTTTAACCATTTTATAATTATAAATATTATTAATGTAATAGACATTTAAATATAGATATATGTATTTAAATAGTGCTGAATATTTATATTAATTATTTAAAATTTTGTACAAACATTTTTATGGTACATATGCTTAAATAACATTTTTACTTAAAAAAAGCTTTGCCACTCCCTGCCTCCCTAAGAAAGTATTGAAATGGCACCCTGTTTGAAAATTTTATCTCCGGTGTCAAGCTGACTCTCTGTGCCTCTATCCAAAACTATTTATTTTCGTATAAAATAAAACGTAATTAATTTATCAATAAGACAAATAGTTTCTAATTATACAAATTTCATCTAAATAAAAAAATATTTTATACATACATCGATATACCTTTGTAATAAATTTCATAAATCTTCATATGTTTTAACAACATTTTTCTCATAATCATTCGAAACAATCTGGAGTTTCAAAGCAAACATTTTCTATTACTGTTAAGTTTGCAGCTTTTAAAGATCACGTGATGAGGGTCTTTTAAGTTTAGTCATATATGCATTGCTTGCTTTATAATTTACACTCGCATCATGAATCAGTCATGACGGATAATGATAAACAGTGCAGTTCACAGCAATAAACAGTGTCTCATTTGAGACGATACAACTCATATCAATGAGTAAAGTTGAAAATTTTCGAAAGAAAGAACGATATTTTGAAATACAGATAGTTTCAGTCAGGCTGAAATTTTGGCAGCAGTTTCGCTGAAAGCGAAACCAAACTTTTGGTCGATCTCTACAAATATTATGCAGATAATGTTAAAAATTAGTGAGATTAAATTTAATTTATTTTACTATTAGCTCTACAAATGAACAATGATTTGTAGAGCTGATGTTGAGGCCTCTGATCTGTAGATTTACTAGTATTAAACTATTTTTGAACTATAAGACATAGTCTCAGTTCACCCAGTACTGACCCACCGTATTTACATTATAATTGTGAAAGACATTAAGGAAGAAGCGAAAAATTATGGTTTGAATAGTTTGAAATAGTAGCTAATAATTCTAAAGTTTTTTGATTATCTTGAATAGTAGCTGAGCTTCTCATGCAGCACAAATTAAACAATTTTCTAATCAAAGTGAAGCAATTTTAGAGAAATGCAATGAATGGTTAGCAGAATTAAATCTAAATCGTAAAAGTAAATTTCTAAACAAAGATTCAACTAGCGAATCGTAATAGAGCATATAAAACGGGAATAAGATTAAAATATAAAATACATATTCGTTGAAAGAAAGCACACGATAACAGTCTCTTCAAAGGCTTAATGCTCGATTTCCACCACTGAAAACATTTAAGAAATTTGTATAATTCATATAAATTCGAACAATACTTACGGGGCACGACAGGAAAAAATGAACTTCGAATTCTCCTGTAAAGATTTGGTATGCCCTTGGATAATGTACCTGCCCATATATTTTGTTCATACGGGGAGAGTCTAAACTGAACCACATGCCGAATTTTTGCTAGTTCACCCCACTTTTTTCCCATGATTAATAACCTGTTAAAGAAAAAGCAAAAATATTTAGCAACTATTCACGTTGAAATGGAAGGTATACTGCAATTGAGATGAATTACATAAAATTCAAAATTAAATTATTGCTTAACGTAAAACTAAACATTAATTTTTATAGAGAAGTTACTAAGAAAATAAAATACTAGATACTAACAAAGATTTATCAAATGCAAAATATCTATCAACAGATACAGAATACACACTGTACTGTAGGTCACGAACGTGAACGAATCACGGATACGAAAATCGATTTTTTGCTTGATTTTTTGATTATCAATAATCGATTATTATTAAATAGTGATTATTAAAGGAAATGCATTATGATAAATCGGCAATTTTTCTAATTAACATTATTTAACACGATATATTTATCCATAGCTTAACATGTTAGGAAAAAAAATTATATGAATTTCCTTGTGATATATGAATTTTACACTGAGAACTTCGTAAACCTTCTTCTTTTCATCAAAAAAATTGAAGCTGAGTAATTTATCTTTTCTTTCTGTTTGTTTACTTTGGGGTGCTGGTGAAAAAAAGTTTAAGTTTTTGCAGGGATTGCGATGACTTAAAGCAGCAATAATGAATTATAAGAATTTCTCCAAATTTACTAAACATTGTAGATTTATTTTAGACATTTATTATAGGTGATTTGAATACTTAAGTAAAGATGAGAAATCGAAGTAATTCTGGAGCCAGATTGGATTACTATCAGCGTTTAGTGCAGCGAACGATTTTAGACCATCAGGTATTCTGAAATAGCTTCAAATTGACTTTAATTAATTCCTCTTTGACAGTTTTGCATTTGTATAAGTAAAGAGTGTGTTTATTTGCAAGGTTGTTGAAAGGTCATGCCTCTATTATAATTACCTCAAGGTCAGAGTCACTAATTGACTAAGAAAATCTCTAAGAAACTGTTTGTAAAATAAAATTTGGAGAATGCAAAACTCATTTGAAAAATAAAGTAGTTAATGTTGTGTTAATGTGGATTAACTGCATCACGTTTCAAATTTAAGCTGTTATAATATATATTTTTCAGGAATAGAATAGTGTCTAAAATCAGTAGGGTTGTATTGGTTTTAACCAGGGGTGGTTTTAACCGTCCTGTTCAAAATATGTATTGTCCGTCAGTGGTCAAAACTCATTTTGACTAGTAAAAGAAATTAACATTTATTTGGCTTAATGATAAATTTAGTGCAATATTTGGAAGGGTTTGTCAAAATAATATTTAATACCACATTTGACAGTGTTTGCAAGTATTTTACTTAGTATTATACTTTAATTTTCATTTTCAGCACAATTTTTTTTAAAGATAAGACACTATCATAAGTATTGAAATATTTTCAATTATAATTTAATTACATATATACTTCTATATAAAAAGTTAAGGAAACAAAATCACATTAGCAAAATAAACATTTCAAAAATTTTATTTAGAACTCAAAAATAAATAATAATAATAATAATTACAAGTGTTGTTGAATTAAGCTAAAGAGGATTTCATAGTTTATTCTGGGAGAAATCAAATTTGGAAAATAATCTTTTTACTGATGAAGAGTTAGCACAACCAATCATCGGATGCGTTTTGAAATTTACAAATTCAAAATAAATATTTTTCATTACTGCCCACCAAATATTGTAATGTATTAGTTACACATTAGGAAAAATAAGATTTATGAAATGTATGTTTCTGTATGAAATATTATTATATAAGACACAAAAAATTTCATCTATATTTAATCAGTGACCTGGAGCCCGGAGCCCATGTGCTCCGGAGCTGGAGCCGGATTTGGAGCTCTAAATTTTCCCCTGCTCCAGGCTCCTTTAGTTTTTTAATGTTCTTTTAAATTTTTTTTTTTTTTTTTTTTTTTTAGTCTTTTAAAATTTTCAGGCTTAAAATATTTTAATTACATCATTGTTCAGAATTTTAATTATATCTTTTTTTAAGGTTTTTTTTAAAATTAGAGTTGGAAAATTTTGGGCAACACTACTTCACTTCTACTATCTACTTGAGCTAAGTGGCAGCATACTTGATAACAAATATGACTGCCTGTTGTTTACATGTGCAGTTGCACAATTTTGCTTGTTTGAAAAATGTAGAAGATATTTAAGATTTTTGTGTTTAAAATTCCACCAAATTTTCTTTTTTAAAAGTAAAATCTAAAAGATTTCAGATTTTCTGAGAAGCATTTCAATTTGATGAGAAGAAAAATGCATTTTGTAAGATCTTTAATGAAAATAAAGGAAGGATCTGTGAGCAAAAAATTAATTGTGCAAAGAGTTCAAACCTGAGAAGGCATATTGACAGAAATCATAAGAAAGAAGCACAAGAACTCAAACATGTAGTTGAAGAATTAGAAACTAGAAAGAGAAAAGTATAAGCAGAATTTGACAAAAATAAGCAATTTCATTGTATCCTACAGACATTCAAGAGGCCTTCTACATTGTAACAGCATTACCCATTAGCCAAGTTGCTGTAGAAAGACTATTCTCAGCATTTAAATACATTTATAATAATTTAAGATCAAATATGACAGAGGAGTTATTAGATTCAATTCTTTTCTTAAGAATGAACAAATAATTCAACTGTGAATTTAATTAAATTTGTATTTTAAGAGTGAGCTGATGATTATGTTGTTATTTTTTTAATGTTCCTTTTTATAATAAAAATTGCAAGTTTAAAATCTGAAACTCAAAAGCGTGGAATCGCAGCTGTTGCCGGAGCAGGAGCCATAGCTTATTATCTGGGAGCGGAGCTGCAGCTGGAGCATCAAAAATTTTTCCGGCTCTGGGTCCCTGTATTTAATATTTATTATTAACATTAATTATATATACTAGCTGGCTTCGCCCGCTAGCGGACCCCTAATTTACATCGGTGCCTCGAATTGTAGAAAATCTTGAATCTTGTAAAACCTCGAACCGGACAAACCTCCGATCCGGGTCCTCGCTGCCTTCGGCACCGTATACCGGTTGTGCTACGCACACACCGGATAATCCTTTAATTTGCACATCGAATAGTACAAACCTCTAACCGAACGAACCTCTGACCCTGGTCCCCGTTGCCTTTGGCACCGTATACCGGTCGTGCTACGCACGCACTGGATAATACCCTAAATTGCACATTGAATGGTATAAACCTCAAACTGAACGAACCTCCGGCTCGGGTCCCTGCTGCCTGCGGCACCGTATAGCAGTCGTGCTGCGCATGCGTTGCAGTATATATTAGTTCTGCCTTCTGCCACCAGGTGGTGCAATCCGTTTATACGATCATAACTGAAATCGTTAAGGCTTTCGATGTCGAGTCGAATGAGCCATACCCCGTCGTTTTCATGCCCGGAGATAGGAAAGCACCCCTGGTGGTGAAAAAATGAACTAAAATCGGTAAGCTCTATCGATGTTGAATCGAATGAGCCATACCCCGTTGTGATCCTTCCCATAGAAACAGAGATAGGAAAGTGCCCCTTGGTGGTGAGAGTCGGAGCAAAAATCGATAAGCTGTAGTATCCTCTATCGACGTTGAGTCGAATGAGCCATACTCCGTCGTGATCCGGGCCATAGAAACAGATAAGTAAACGCCCCCTGGTGGTGAAAAATGAAGTAAAACCGTCAAGCTCTAGTACCCTCTATCGATGTCGAGTCGATTAAGCCAAACCGCGTCGTGATGTGACGCATAGAACCCGAGTTGGCTGAAAAATCCTTTAATTACACCTTCCACCACCAGGGGGCGCAACGTGTTCTATACGAACATGACCTAAATCTGTAAAGCTATCAATGTCCAGTCGAAAGAGCCAAACCCTGTCGTAATCGGTCCCATAGAACCCTATTTCCAGAAGCGCCCCCTGGCGGTGAAACTTGGAACTAAAACATGTAAACGCTATCGATATAGAGTCGAATGAGCCAAACCACGTTGCGATTGGACTTGTAGAACTCGAGATATTGTGAAATCAAAATATAAAATCTGATATTATTATTTGAAAAGAGTGGTATAAACTCAAAAACTTTTTAAAATGTTATAGAGGGTCCTTATTACTTCAATTATGATGTTTGGAATCAGTTTGGTGGAAATCCGTAACATAGTTTCTTAGTTATAGAAACGGACCATAGTTAAGAGAAAAAAACCTGAAAGGGGGGGGGGGGGGGTATGAGGGAGTGGCGATGACACTGCTTTTCCTCAAACAACTGATTTAGACTACCGGAGTTCTTCTTCAAAGACAGGGACCTGTAGAAAAACTTAAAACTGAAAAAAAAAAAAAAAAAAAAAATCTGAATATACTAATTTAAAATAGTTATAATTTTTCTATACATATAAACAATCAAACGTTTAAAAATGTTAAATTAGTTGAAATGGAATTGGTCTTGTCCAACTCCATTTCCTCAAAAATAATACAAATGTACAAATATGTCTTAATTACATCAACCGTCCCGATTCGATAACGGGCGAAGCCCGCTTTTCCCTATCATAATATCTGGTTGCCACTCTAAAAGAAAAACTTAAAATACTCGTAATGCAGTTTTTAGACATGGCCTACTTCTTAAAATCATAATATCTAGTCGGCACTGTAATAGAAATCTTTCTTTTGCTTTAATTATACAAATAATGATTAATTATACAATTAAGTAATATATCGGCTCGTAATGAAGATATGAGAATAATTTTTAGATATTCTGAAAGCAGAATCTATTTTGCGTCGCCCTGTGAAAGTTTGGAATTACTGCGCCCCTTAGATTTGGAGATGAGGCCCCCTCTGTAAAATCCCAGTTGAAAGTCACGTGACCTCCGTAAAAGAAATTGCACCTTGCCTCTTGAAAATCCTCCTATCGTCGTTCCGGACATCTGTCGGCCGCCCGTCTGCGGTCTCCACCTGCATCGCGGAAAGAATTAAAAAATTATTTTTTATCGATCGATTTTTAAAGGATTTTTTCGGTTCTAATTGTCGTACGGAAATGATTTTTCGAATTTATGAAACCGGACGCCGTCCTGCTTCCGTCCGTACCAGTTCTGAATTTCTGGCTCCCCGTCTTCCGGAGATACGGGTCGGTTTAAAAACCCGTACTATAGTTTGTGGCTTAATTTGCTGGCAGCGCTGCCTTCACCAACTCGAGAGACTGGCAACCCCTTTTGGAGGCGAAATTGCGGTTTTGATCAGATGGGAAGACTTTGGATAAAAAGGTTTCGATTTCCAGTAATTATAACAGTTTCGTTAATTAATAACTCCCTGGGTCCCAGGGACGTAGCTTTAGGGGGGGGAGGGGGGGAGCCTCCCCTCCCAATAAGTTCAAGTAGTAGGGCGCCAAAGAAGGTTTAAGGGCGCCGTCAGGCGCCCATAAAGAAAGGGTATATTAGTAGTAATTAGTGATTATAAAAACACTTTATTTTAAATCTTAAATTAGAAAGTAAGTTACTTTTAACATACAAAATTTGAATAAGGGGTTTAATTTTAGATTTGTTACTACTTCTATCCCCCCCCCACGCCCCGCCAAAAAGGTATAGGGCAGTTGCAATTGACGTCACCTTGGAGGTAAACAGTACAAATAGGCAGTTCTGATTGGTGGAATTACCCTTACCTCCAAGTGAATACAATGGTTGATCAGCTGATTGCAACTGCCCTATACTTGCAAAAGGGAAAATTCTGAAAATAGGAATTGTAATCAATTGCGGGACGGTAAGTGTAATTCGATCCTTAGAAGTACCAAATATTCCCTTCTTATCTTAGTAGCTGTTGGCAACCCTTTGTTGTAGAAAGAAAGTGTGAAGAAGTGGACCTGACTGGTGGGGGTTAGAACGGTTCTCCAATACTTTCATGTAAGGGGCCAAAGATTGTTTAAGGGTGCCGTCAGGCACCCATAAAGAAAGTGTTTAAATAGTAGTTGCAAGTAACTATACAAGAACATTATTTTGAATGTTAAGAATTGCAATCATTTGCAGGGCAGTAATGTAATTCGATCCTTAGAAGTACAAATCTTTCCTTATCTCAGTAGTTTTTGGTAATCTAAAGAAATGGAAGTGACTGGAGAAAGGTTACAGAACGGCTCAGAGAGGGTGGGGGAGGCCTAGAGCTAGAGGTCTCCACGAGCTGAAATTTCTAGGGTCGGACCCGCCCGAGTACAAACAAAAGCTGTCCTGCCCAGTCCGTTTTAAAAACCGAAAGTTCGGCCGGGAACGGAACGGTTCAATTTCTACATAAGAAAATACGATTTTTCATAACATATAATAAGATTATTTTAAAGAATAGTGCATATATTTTTTTGCGAAATTTTTAAAGTATATTTCAGACTACATGTGGGCAATCCATAGAATACAGAATGTCAACATTAATGAATACTTAGACTTCTAGACTTTTACATTCAAATAAAGACTCATTAAAAAAAAAATGTACTTTAGAGTAAAGATAAAAAATGTTTAACATCATAAATTTTGAAGCTTTATAAATAAAAATTAGATTAAAAAATATTTCTTCGGAATTCATTAAAGTTTATTTCCAAAGATTTTGTTACCAAAAATCCATTATCAATTTTATTTTGAATAAAAAATTGTCTGCCAGACACGTCTTAGGAATAATTAAATTCAGGTCCAGCCTGGCCCGCATATATTAAAAAAACGTATGCCTGAACACGGCCTGAGTCGATAAGAAAAATTAGGTGCCGGCTCAGACACAATGTAACTGTCCGATGAAAATCTCTACGTTAGGCATATTAAATTTCTGTATTGATGTTGTCAAACTAGTATCGAATTGTGCAACATATTTATAACGTATTCTGGCATAGCCAGGTCTATTGAAAATTGTTTATATTTCATCGGCTTATTCCGATCTTTTTAAATTTGGTATATCGGTGGCGGTAAGTCCCTCTTATTTTTTTACCAGACCGCCTAGCCTGTTTATTTTTTATTATTAGCCCGGCCCATTTGAACGTTTGACTTTATTTGGCCGGGTGCGGAAATCGGACCGTGCAGATTGTGATCTCTAGGGTAGAGGTCTACACGGGCCAAAATTTACAGGCCCGCCCCGAATGAAAGCTATCTTGGCCAAACCCAGTCCGGTCTAAAAGCTAAAAGACTGGCATGGAATCGGACCGGCCTGTTGAAAATTCAGTGAAATCAGGCCCAGCCCGACCTTACCAACTCAGTTTCTACAAAAAAATCCAATTTTTATTATACGATTAAAATTTTTAAAATTAATACTGCATGCACATTTATGGGAAAATTTTACAGTATATTTTAGAATACTTTATGCATGCCACATGCCATATCATACAGAATAGTATTATTAATGATCACTTAGACTCTTAGATTATTACATTCAAATGAAGGCATTAAAAAAATTAATGTAGTTTAGAATAAATGAAAAAGACGGTTAAAAACATCCTAACTTTTGTTGCTGTATAATAAAAAAAAAAAATTTCTCTGTAATTTATTAAAGTATACTTCCAAAGATTTTGTTAATAGAAGTTCATTATCGCTATATACTATTATTACGAAACAACTCGACACGTCCTGGGAACAATTAAGCCCAGTTTCCACCAGGTCTGAGTACATAGAAAATAATGTAAGCCTGATCCCAGCCTGCCCGAGTCTGCTGAAACAATTAAGCCCAGGCTCAAGTATGATTCAAGTGTCCAATGCAGATTTCTACGCTTGACACATTTCTGTATTGATGTTGTGATCGGCTCATACAGTACATTTACTTATTCTCTTTCCAGACAAATCCATTGAAAATTCTCTAAGAATCTCTAAGTTTCTAAGAATAAAATAGTATTGTAATTTTTCTGTAAAAATTATACTGATATTTTAAACAGGATTTCGAGACGCGCGAGTTAGAGATCTACACGGCCCAGGCTTAATTTTTTTCTGCAGACTTGGACCGGGACGGTCCAGACTTCTTTTTTTCTGGGCCAAGCTACGCTTGGACGTTATTCTTCCTAAAGGTTTGCATGGACCGAAATTTGCAGATCAGCGTAAAAATCAGAAAATTAGGCCTGGCACATCAATTTTTGCGAAAAATAAATATATTTTTAAATGGACATTATTCTACAATTAAAATTCGTTTTAAAGAATAGTACATACTATTCTAAGCAAAAAAAAAAAAAAATTAAAGTACAGTAAAACCTGTGAAATAGAAACAGTCTATGACAAAAACCTTTCTTACACGGAAAAGTGTCTTGATCCGTGCTAAAAGAATATAATATATACCACAGACGATGTACCTGCTAAGAATTGGACCTGCCTATAACGGATTTTTCTTCTCTTATTGAATCTTCCTTTGAATGTAATAGTCTAATTCAATTTTTTAATCAGTGTTTATATACATTGTCTAAGTGGATCATAAATATTGTTGATATTTTACATTCCATGCATTTTGAACATAATCTGAAAATAAAATCTATACATAAGTAAGTGGGCTTTTTGAATAAGTAAGTGTAATTTTAATTTTAGGTTAATGTTGCTTCAGAAATATCGGCATACTTTGTAGATATTTAGTCAAGCCAAGCCGGTCAAAACTTTTTGTTTTTATACCGGGCTGCGCCAAAATAATTTTTGAACGGGTTGGGCCGAACTTTTTGCTTTTATGCCTGGCTAGACCGTGCCTGGGCCTAGAAATTTTGGCACCTGCAGACCTCTAGCGCGGCTGATGACTATGTGGCGAGAGAGTGGTGGGGTGGAATGGGGAAGTGGAAAATGAAAATTATAAAAGGGCGCCAAAGTCAGGTCCTCCCCCCCCCCCCCCCCAATAAAAATGTCAAGCTACGCCCCTGCTGGGTCCGGGTCGGACTCCCGACCCGGCCGAACTTGAGCTCCGCGCCATTTTTACGAATTTTTCGGTACTCGAGCGCTCTCCTTGCGTTGCCTAGTCCCAAAGCCTTTGCATGTACAGACTGGGAATGCACAGACAGACACACACACACACAGAGACGTTTACGGACATTAATAATTATCCGATAATATACTTTAATATTCAAAAAATATACATTGAGCAATTTATGTAAGTGAAGGTTATTTAATAAGAGTTTCGACCACTTTTGAGTGGTTAAAACCAATTGTGATCAGTTTTAGATGGTTAAAACCAGTTTTGACCACTGTCCTGGTTAAAATAATTTTAACCAGGACAGTGGTCAAAACTACAAAAACTCCCCCACCCTCCAAATGCATCTCGTAAAATTTAAAATATTTAAAATTCATAATTTTTTCTACTCTTTTTGTGATTTTTTTCCCACCAATATTTTAATAACGATCTAAATTGGTATTTGGCAATATTACCGAATATCAAATTATTCGGTGTGCTGAATATTCGACTTTGCTGAATATCAAACTATTCAGACTGCTAAATATCTAAATATTCAACCAAGCCAAATACTTAAAAAAACTATTTTTTTTTTTAATATTTGACCAAGCCAAATATTTAAAAAAACTTTTTTTTAAAAATAGTTTTTAAAACCCACAATTTTTACTTTTAGCTGTTAATTAATAAAGATATTAAAAAAAATTAGAAATAAAATCATATTTCAATGAAAGAGAATGCTTTTACATTATTTATTCGCTGTTTGAAAAGTGTCACTTAAGAAAATTAACCATTAATGATGATCTTAATAGGAATTAATGATATACTTAAATAAATGCAAGTCTAGTAAATAATATGTTTCTTGCTTTTTTGCAAACAATGTTTCTAAACAAAATGGAAAAGAACTTTCACAGGTGATAATAGACATCAAGACAGACAATTTTTGTCCAGGAAACCAGAATCGTAACACACTTATTCAATCAAAAAAGTGCATCTCACTCCAGGTCAAATTTGAATTTTTATTTTGTTACTTTAATAATATTGAAGATATTGTAACTATATTTTCAACATAGTTACTTTGATTTCCACCATTCATATAAAAAAAACACTGAGCTAGATATTCCTTTATACAGAGTTCAGCTGACAGTACTACTTATACTGTGTTACTGGCCAAAATTCAGCCACTTCCAATAATCATATTTTTCTACAATCAAAATTAATATGATGCAAATATCGCTAAAATATCTTCATTCTTGTTAAAGTTTTAAACAAAAATTCAGTTTCAGCTTGCGATGACACACCAAGGGCGGATCTAGAGAGTCTTCAAGGGGGGGGGGGGGGGATATCAGAAATTTGGAAGGTAATATACGACCCGCAATCTTGATCGTGTCGGGCCTAATTTTTAAAATTGCGTGTCAGGTTTAGTTCTACATTTTTGCTACGGGTCGGGTTGACTCCTACTTGTTTACTGCGGGTCGGGTTTGGGTCAGGTTAATTTGTTTTTTGGTACGAGATGGGTTCGGGTTGGGTTAATGTTTACTTTTGTTGCTGCGAGTCGGGTTGAAGTCTACATTTTTCCTGCGGGTCGGGTTGACTTAAATTATCGGGCTGGGTTTTTTCACTCTTGCGTGCTGTGTTCCGGTTGACCCAATTTTTTAAAAGAATGTGTAAAATATTTTTTCCGATAAAATCTATATCCAGTAAAAATTTCATAACGGTCTGTCCCAAATAGCGAAAAGCTTTATGTAGAGAATACTTTTTAAATCTTTTATTTAGTAAATTACAGACACCTTGGAGCCGTCGAGTTTATCCGCAAATTCAGAAGTAATAGCATGTACAGTAAGACCTCCGTACGGTCACTCCAAAGGGCGGAGACAGTTTACAGTACAAATATTTGTATATTTTTGCACACTTGCTCCGGGTAAGAGATAAATTTGATGGCACGGAGGTGTCCATTATTTAAATGTTTTACAATATTTGAGTATTAATGAGTATATATATACTATATGTTTATATTTCTATATAAAAGAAAATTGAAATTAGAGATATAATTGCATACTACATTTTATAATTATATTAAAATATGGATTAATTTTCTTTCATTTCGGTTTCAGGAGGACGAATATTTTTTTTTTTTTTTTTTGGGGGGGGGGGGGGGTTCGGTTTTGGTTGCAATGGAAATTTCGGGTTCGGTTTGGGACAGCCGATCTGCACAGGTCTCAGGGGGAATTTTACGTTGTATGTTCAAAAGGTGGATTTATTTTAAATGGGATTTTTGTAATATCTTAAAAATTGCCCAGTGCGCTAATTTTTTTAGAAACTCCAAAACCTCGCTGTATTAAAAATTACGGTATAAGAAAGAAGAAACTACAGTAATCTCTAGGGAGCGAGAGCAAATTTTTAAATTTCTACGGGCGCTTAAAACACAGCCTTTGCTGCTGATCTTGTATTCTTATATGTGTATTAATACCAATGATTTTGTAAATGTATTAGAAATAAAGAGAGTTTGTTTTTGAGAACTAAACTTACAATTCATTAATTCTTATGGCCTATGGTACAGAGCCCTTTTTTTATTATGGGCCCTGGGGTGAAATAATGTCCGCCTCTGTCAGGTTGTCAGCCTAACGCGGGACCATCAATGTTTAGTCCCCAAGTAAGCTTGGTACTCAATTTATAGACCCCAAATGGATTAAGGCCTGATTTAGCCTTGATGAGTCTGCAGTCGAAGTGAGAACATGCAGCGTGGTAGCGAGAAATAATTGTTGTTGAAAGTATTAACAAAAACAATACACAAATGTTGTAAATGTCCTTACCTTTTTTATCTTTATCACCCTTTTATAAGCAATTTTTTTTTATAATGAAAGAGGCCGAATTTACTTTTTCTAGTTCTGTTTTAAATAAAATGTTGCTTTTTATTTTTTTCATTTTCCCCTGAATTACACTTGCTTCTCCAGTTCTTCTCGCTCTTCGCAACAAACACATAAAATTTTGAATGCGAATATCTACCACTTTGTACAGCAATTGCTGTATCACTTGATTCTTTTTACTCTCGCTTCTAGTAAATTAAGGGGAATGGAGAACGGGAGGGAGCGAAGATTAGCGTAGGTTTTGCTAACTTGAAAGTTGTTGCCAACTAGACAGATGTAGGGATAGGTACAGTAAGACTAAGCGAGCTCTTCTCCCTGTAACATTGCCTATGATTCAATCGACGTATTGTACCTTGTAATAAAACGCACAAAGAAACAACGAACACTTCGAAGATAGACCTATATAGAAGTACGACATCACATTACAGTACTAATAAAAAGGTTGTCAAGATTTTTATTAGAATTCTACAACGGTAGGACGAAAAATATACAAAGCATTCATACAAACTTTTTTTAGAGGCAATGTGTATCTGTGGGCACTTGGGGAGATACCTTCCAGAAGTCGCATAAAGGCTCAATTTTTTGAAGGCTAATATAATCATAGAGACAATTTTAAGCTTTGACTGATCCCCACATTTCAGAATTTTGTAAAAAAATACTAACTGGGTGTAAGACTTCTTATTTCTTTATATCAAAGATCAGTTCTAATTCAGTAAAGACTGTTTTGAAACTTATTAACGAAACATACATTGAGTAGCTATGGGATGCTAGCTGAAAAAAGCATTTAGAAAAAACATTAAAATTAGCTTACATATCTCGGTTAGATGTCTACATTTGCCGAAATTTCCAGATTCGGGCAAGGCCGGACCCATACAAGAAATATTGCCCGGCCCGGTATAAAAGCCCGAGTTCGGCTCGGCCCGCTCCAGTATAAAAGCTAAAAGTTTGCCCCAAGCCCGGATCTGCCCGTACAAAAACTTAATTGGTAGTTCACCGCCAGACTTAATTTCTACAAAACATGCCGATATTTCTGAAGCAACATTATTCTACAATTAAAATTATTCATAAAGCCCACTTACTTATGCGCAGATTTTTTTTCAGATTATGTTCGAAATTCATGGAATACAGAATGACAACAATATTAATGACAGTTAGATAAATGTATACTCACTCAAAAATATTTGAATTATACAATTACATTCAGATGAATATTCATTAACGTTAACGTGGTTTAGAATTAAAGAAACAAATAATAAACGAAAGTCATAATTTTAAAGCTCTACGTAAAAAAAAGGACATTCAATTTATGTCAAGGTCTAACTCAATCTGTATTTTGATGTAAATCAGTGCATTAGTTCTTGAGAAATCTCGAATCTATTGCAGAAATCTCGAAAATTGCAACATAGCAGCTCCACCTGTTGCACGATTTATGCCAAAAACTAATCAGCACCAATTTATATCAGGAAGTAACTAAATATAAAGTTTAATTAAATTCCGTGCATTAGTTCTTGAAATAGAGCGCCCTCAAAATTTTTGTCACGTACAGACAGGGTCATAGACAGTCATTTTCTGAAAACAGTCAAATTGTGTTCAGGACTTTCTAAAATCCGTCGAAAACCAGAAGTTGAAAATTTTCATGACTCCAATACTCTCTTCTTGTAAAGATAGAAGAAAGTAATAAATGGGATAGGGGTATTTTTAAAACTACCTTGGTCCTTCCCAGTTAAAAAAGTTTTAATTATCCAAAATTTATGTTAATCCTTTAGTTATACAGCTATATAAGTCAAATAAACGTGAGAGAATTATGGCTACTACACAACAATTTAAATTTTGTAAAAGCAACAAAATTTTGCTGGAATTATAAATTACAAAATTATGGTAAAATTAAAAAAACAGATTTTGTTAATTCAAGTAAAATTGATGAAATTTTGTTAAAATTTTGTAAGAGTGTCAACAATATTTTTTTGTCAATGAAACAAAAGCAACTTTTTACTTCAACTAAAAATTTTGCTTGAAACAACCAAAATGTACTCAACAAAACATGTTTTGTTGTTTTAATCAATTCCTTTTTCTGGGTGCAATCTATTCATTCTTGAGGTATAGCTAACGCAGAAATCGTGAAAAACAGATAATAGTGGCGACATCTGTTGGGCGGTATATACCCAATTCTAATAAAGTTCTATTTATGCCAAGGTCAAACATAATCTAAAGTTTAATTAAATTCCGTGCGTTAATTCTTGAGATATAGCTATCGCGGAAATTACGAAAAATGCAACATAACAGCACCACCTGTTGAGTAATTTAAACCAAAACCTCATCAGCACCAATTTATGTCAAGGTCTAACTGAATATGAATTTTCAGTAAATTCCGCACATTAGTTCTCGATATAGAATGCCCACAAAATTCGTGTCACATAGACAGCCACATATACAGACCTTTTCTAAGAACAGTCAATCCGTGTTCAGGACCTCCTAAATTGTAGAAATACGTCAAAAATGTTTACCGATCCAATATTTTGTTCTTGTAAAGATAGAAGAAAGTAAAAAATGCCACCCGAATATAGGCTCGGGGGGAAGAATTTAGAGGTATGTATGCACGAGCCAATAATGGTTTCGATAACGTTTGAGTCAGACACGGGCCGAATTCTTAGCTTTTATACCGGGTTGGGCCTAGGTCTGGAAATTTTGGCTCATGCAGATCTCTAGGAAGAATGAATTCCATGCCAAACTCGTTCCGGAAAAAAAAGTCTAGCCCGGCCCGGCTCGAGTCTACAGAAAAAAATCGAATACCCACTCAGGAAAGAGTGGGGAACAGACAAGGTCCGAGTTTCATGAATGAAAATTGACTCGAGATTTTTTTTGGCGATACACTTTCCCGCACAGGCTTCTGATGTCGGTTTAGTGCAAGAGAGAGAAGGGGGGGGGGGGGCAGTCGATCCGCCATTGATCGCAACCGGGTCGAATTTTCAGCTATTATGCCGGGCTCAAGCCTGAAAATTTCAGCCTGTGCAGACCTCTAGAAAGAATGAAATCTAAGCCAGGCTCGAACCGAAAAAAAAGAAGTCCGGTAGGGCCCCAATCTCCAGAAAAAGCAAGGCCCGATCCTGACCCAACCCTTAAAGAGTGAAGACCTGTCTTAAGGACGCATGTTATGATGGCCCAACCCGCAGGTCGGTTCGTGATTCGCCAGAGGTCTTTTTTCGTGGAGGCCTCTAATGTCAGTTTACAGACCCTGTTTTAGCCCAAGGGGGGCGATCGTCTCATCGCAGACCTTTTATTAGTGCAAGGGAGGGGGGGGGCGGCATCGATCCACCATTGGTCGCAATCAGGCCGAATTTTCAGCTATTATGCCGAGCCGAGGTATGCAAATTTCGGCCCGTGCAGACTTCTAGAAAGAATGAAATCTAAGCCAGGCTCAAACCGAAAAAAAAAGTCTGGTCCGACCCGTCTCCAGAAAAAGCGAGGCCCGGTCCAGGCCCAAGTCTTCAGAAAAAAATAAGACCCGGTACCTACCTGACCCTTAAAGAGTGAAGACCTGACCCGGCCCGACCCGCGGGATGGACCGTGCTTTGCCAGAGACCTTTTTTCGTGGAGGACTCTAATGTCAATTTATCGACCCTTTTTCAGCCCAGGGGGGGGGGGGGCGATCGCCCCATCGCCCCTCCCTTAGATCCGCCATTGTGACACACTCTGCGTTTTTGATTGAATGTATTGTATTTTTGATGGAATAAGTGGATTGAGATAATGCCTTGACCACATCTGCACAGAAAGTTTGTTCCAAGATGTATGAATACCCTGTATGTTTACAACTTCTGAATATGATCGCCCATTCCAGACACCTGCTCTCTGGTTCATTTAAAAACTTCCTTGCCAAATCAAAAGGAGCAGGAAAGTTATTCTTGCTGGTTTGCCAGCATTTTAACATATTTTTATTGTTTTACTTTAGTCCCTTCCTGACAAATAAACACTGCAAAATGTTTGTTCTAATCCATTCAAAAAATTTCTTTGGTTTTAAAGCAGGGTTGGCAAGTTTCTTCCAAAGTGGAAAAAACCATGGAAAAAACCTGCCGGAAGAAATAGGTTCCTTCCAAGTGGAAGAAATGGAAGAAACTGTTTTTCTTTAAAAATTTACCATATAAGTTGCAATTTTGTAAGATACAATAAAAATAAATGCATTTTTCTAATAGATAACCTTAAGTAAATTTAATTAGACATATAAAAATTTAATTAAAAATGATAAATTGATAATTGCATCAGTTTTTTAGCCAAGATTACACACTTGTCTAAAGCTTTCCACTCATTGCATACCTGAATAAAATAAATCGTACCTTTCTGTTATACTAACACCCTGCCAAAATGTATGTTAATGGGCATTTATTTCAACCTTGAACTTGCAATGAATTTTTTTTGCAAACCATGCTAAACATTGTGATTTGCTATTTATTGAACATGAATCTTTTTAATTATTATTGTTATTTCTTACTCATAATCTCACAAAACATCTTAATTTTCTATTTTTCAAATAGAAAATATTTAATATTAAGTTGTAACTTATATTTATTGTTGACACTGATATGGATTTTACAATTAGGCAATTGCCAGATGATGAAGAAGCTGCAATAAAATTATTTCAGGACTTTGAATACAAAAAAAAAGTTTTATTAAAAAAAAAAAAAAAAAAAAAAAGAGTGTCTTTATTTAAAAATTGAAATGTTTACTGCAATGCTAAGAGACAATTACAATTCCATGCCTGTAGTTTAAATTGAGTTTTATTTTATTGTATAATATTTATTTGTTCTTTTATTTTAAGTCTAGATTTGTATTGATTTAATAAAATAGTTTGCGAAAGTCTGTAATTTTCAAATATGTTATATTTTAATTGCTCAATTTTGTGCCAATGTTTTTTTTTCAAATAGAATTATTATACATGAATTTCGTTTTATGCCAATTATTATGCTTGGCAACGACAATGGTGTTAGTATAACAGAAATGTAGCAAATAAATTTATCCAAAATACAAAAAATCAATTAAAAGTAATTAAATTCAAAACAGGCACATTTTTTTAAATTATTTAAACTTCTGTAACCAGTAGTAAATAGTATGTGATGTGGATCATTTACCTACTGTAGAATGAAACTCCTTTAAATAAAAGACAGTGCTTTTAATTTACATCCATTTTATGAAGTGAACTAATATACAATAATTACTGTATTGAAAGATTTCATTAAAATCTCTATTTTCCTTATGGTGTAACATGGTATGACAAAACAGAAGTATTTTAGCAGTAGGATGCTGCAATCAATTTCTCAACTTAGACTGGAGGAATGCAAACGATGAAAACATTCTTTCAAGTCCTGCAGAACTTGGAGAGTTAGAAGGATTTTGGAATACCCATAGAGTTTATTTTTAGAACATTTATCGTTCAAAATCAGCTTTGAGATATGCATGCTAGTATACATAATTACAAATTTGTTTATTTTAAGTGTTGAACAATAGTTTTTGAAATATTGCATTTTATATGATAAATAAAAAATGTGTAGGTAGTTTTTTTACAGAAATGACATAAACAATGAAAAAATATCCCCCCCCCCTACATCTAAAACTGTAAAAAACATAACCTGTAAATACCTGCTGACCTAAAGTGTATTAAAAAATAAAAAATGACTTATTTTTCCATAAATAATATTTTAAATATTAATTAAAGTTTCCAATTTAAATTTCATATAATCAGATTTTGAATTTAATTGTTTTAAAACCAGCCTTTAATGTACTTTAATTTTGAGCATCTGTTTTGTTTTCCATTGGTTTCTTCCAGTTTTTTCCATTTCTTCCAGTTTCTTCCATTTTTTTCCAGTTTCTTCCACTGTCCTGGAACCCAACCCTGTTTTAAAGTGTTTGTTATAGAATATAAGAACATTTTATAAATTTATTTTAATTCACAGAAGAAGCTACAAAGTTTAAAGCTTTATTAATTAAAAAAGTTTTAAGACTATCTTCTTTTTAAGTTATAACTCAAAGCACAGATTTTTTTATTTTTTATGTAAAGGTTTCTTGTAAAAAGGTCTAGTTCATAAAATAGTAGTATCTGTGCTAAACATTATGTAAAATTCTTATAATTTAACTTTTAATACTTTTAAACTCAAATATAAAAGTATTCTGCCAGCCAAATATTCGGTATTCGGCCGAATAGTTACTATTTGGTTGGATAAATATTCGGTATTCAGTTTACTTGTGGGTCAAATATTTGGTATTCGGCCAGAATCACTATTCGGTGCATCCCTAATCTAAATTATTCTTCCCTCCCCTCCAAAAGAGTCTTCTTTATTTCTTTTGCCCCTCCCTCCCTCCAATACATACTTTAAAGTCTTAAAAAAAGTTTTTTCATCTATTTATAACTTTTTTGAAAAAATAATTAAATAATTATCTAAATTGCTTCCCCCCCCCCCCCTCCTCTCCCTTTCTCTTCCCCCACCACACAAACTTTAAAATCTTTAAAACTATTTTTTAAAGATTTGATGAAGATTTTTATGCTGTATTGTTACTTTGTAGCAACAATAAATAACTGATCATCTAACTCTCCCCTTAAAGTTCCATTCTCCATCCCCAGAAAAAGAGGTGAATTTCTAGACATGGAAGGAAGGAAGGGCAGAGAGAGAAGATTTTAGTCTTTTTGTAGCTTGGCTGTTCTCAAAGCTGAAGTTTTGATAATATGGGGAGTTATTTTAAAGAATATATTTATTTCAAAACATAAAATATACATGTGATTCAGGAGAGAACAACCAAACTGCAAAAAATATGAAAATTTTTGTTTTCCACTCACATATTTAGAAATCCACGCCTCTCCTTTGGGAGAATAGGACAGAACAAAAATTTCAAAAGGGATGATGATTTTAGATAAGTGATTCTTATATGAGATGATATAGATGAGCACAGTTGTATAATATAGATGCACGGTGTGTGCGGAGAATTTTCTGCAAAATTCAGAACTTTGCAGGAAAAAAAAACAAAAATAATATGTATATATTTTTTTAATACAAAAATATTTTCTCCAATTTTATGTACGATTTATTTACTGTTTGCACCTAGTTCAAGTTCAAAGTTTAAGTATGCAAAACTTTGTTGTGACATCACAGATGCTTGCGAAAATATTAAGGACTGGGCTGCTTCTAAATGCAGTGACAAAATATGATAAGAATTCTTAAGAATATGATAAGAACTGACAAAATATGATAAGAACTGATAAGAATTCAGCTCTTGTTATCATGGATTTTTAGCTCTATTATTATTCGTTTTACGGCTATTTACAAGGTTTTAGCAAGTTTTTCTTCACAATTTTTCAATTTTTACAAACTTTTAGCAATATTTTCCTCCATATTTTTCTATTTTTACAAACTTTTAGCAATATTTCCTCCAAATATTTCGATTTTTACAAACACTCAGCAATTTTTTCCTCCGGATTTTTCTATTTTTACAAATTTTTGCTATTTTTTCCTCTTTGCTTAAACTTTGTAAATTGTCACAAACTGGAATAAAATCAACGTTTACTTCATGAAAGAAATTTTCATAGAAACTGTGTAAGTAGTGAGTTCTCTGCCACAAAGCATACAGGTTATGATTGGGGAGAATCTCGAGATTTCTGAATTTTTGAATACTGGTTAGTAACATATATATGTACGCTTCGCATACATTAACCGAAAAGAAAACCCGCTGGATGCATTAAACTCCCTATGCAGCAATCTCTAGAATGCATGAAATTCATTCAAACAGCGGTTAGTAACTTATATGTATGTACGCTTCGTGTATATTAACCGAAAAAAAATCCCTTCTGGATGCACGAAATTTGCTGTTCAGCACTCTCTAGAATGCATGAAATCCATTCAAGCTGCAGTCAGTAATGTTCGCTAAGAAATCGGTTTACAGCAATCTTTAAAGTGTATAAAATACATCTTATTCAATAAAATCAACAAAAATGCACTTACCTTTATTTCTCATCTTTCGTTTTTTTTTTTTTTTTTGTATTTTACAGGGATTATTCTTTATGATGTACGACAAAACGTCAAACATTAAACTTCATAAAACACATTTCACAAATGTAATTCAATAAATCTGACACACAACAAACCAACCCCCAGACAATAGAACCCTATTCTGGAATATTCTAATCTGTCAACCAACCAATTCAATCTAATTCCCTCAAAAACCAACTCAATTTCCAGAACCAAGCACAGAAGGCATAGAAAAAAGTAAGAAACACAAACAAGTAGCAATAAAAACTCATTTATCACTTCGCCAAATTCGACGCCGCCAAGGGTCTCGCTTGTTCTAGGATTTAACCAAAATTTCTTCAAATAAGAGATTTACAAATTTCAAACTTTGTATTCTTGGGGATGAAGGGGAAATGTGAATTTCGGAGGAAGGAGTTTATTTAGATGTTTTGTTATTTATTTATTGTTGATAGAGAGCAACAAAAAGGACAGATGATTTTTTTTCATATTTAGGGATTAGCAAAATGGAGGAAGCAGACATTTTGGGGATAGAGAGATAATTGAAATGGTTGATTATTTATTTAATTGTTACTAGACAGCAACAAATAGAGCACATATTTTTTAATAAAGAGTTTCAAAGATTTTATACTTTATATCCTGAAAGGAGAGGGAGGGAGGGAAGGAGAAGTGAAAGTTTGGAAGGGGGGGCTTATATTTGGGAATGGAAAATAAAATCAAAATTGCTTAAAAGTGGGAGGGGGGGTGGGCTTACTTTCGGGGTTTTATGGTATACATGATATTAAGCTCTGCTTTCAGTTATTTGATTTACTTTAAACCTTATTCATCTACAAAATGCAATTATTGTGACAAAAATGTAAAAATAAAAATCTGAGAGTAAAATTAAAATGAAATGACCCAAAAAAACTAATTATAGAGAGGGTGGGATGTGATTTAGTCACCAAAGCCTTTCCTCTTGACTATGTGCCTGTTTTAATTTAAAGTGTAAAAAAATAATTAGGAAATATAGTTTTTAATATGTACCAATATGTTTCTAGTTTCAGATAATTATGTCAAAGCTTATATTTTGACTTATATTTTTCATTGCCTGTTTTCTTTTTTGTTGATTTCATTTCTATTTGACCTTGCCAGAATAAAAAGTCAACTATAATTGTTATTTTTCATTCATTACCGTAAAATCCTGAAAGTAAGCCCCCCTCCCACTTTTAAGCAACTTTGGTTTTCTTTTCCATTCCCGAATATAAGCCCCCCCCCCCAAAAAAAAAAAAAATATATATATCCATAAAATCTCGAAAGTAAGCCCCCCCCCCTCCCACTTTTAAGCAATTTTGATTTTATTTTCCATTTCCAAATATAACCTCCCTCCCCACCCCTCTCACACACAAAATTATTTTTATGCATAAAAAATTGATTTTAAAAATCCAAGGGAGGCAATTTTCATTCTTTTGATATTTTTAACAGATTTCCACTTATGTTTTTATATGATGTTAATGAAATCCTTCCTCTCACATGAAATGTATGTTTCCCATCTATGCCCTCTCTAACATAAAAAGTTTGAAAACTTGAGAATCTTAAATCCTTCTGTACTTTTTTCTGCTCACTAGTAATGTAACAATTAATAAAAAAATCAATTCTCTACACTACAATCTCCCTTTCCATCCAAAATTTATGCCTTTTCTCCCTCAGCATATAAAGTTTAAAATCTTTAAAACTCTATTTTAAAAATGTATTCTGTCTTACATGTTGCTCTCTAGTAAAAATAAGTAAATAATCAATCATATAAATTATCCTCTACTCTCTCTCTCTCTCTGAAACTTACACTTCTCCTTCCTTCCCTCCCTCTCCTCTCAGGATACAAAGTTTAAAATCTTTATTAAAAAATTTGCTGTCTAGTAACAATAAATAACTAATCAACCCTTTCAATTATCGCTTTACCACCAAAATGTCTGCTTCTTTCACTTAGCTAACCCCTATCAAAAATAAATAAATAAATAAATAAATAAACTATTTATAAAAAAAATCCTCTATCCTCCTTGTTGCTCTCTATTAACAATAAATAAATAACGAATCATCTAAATTACAAGCTCCTTCCATCGAAATTCATATTTCCCTCTCATCCAAAGAGTACAAAGTTTAAAATTTATAAAACTCTTATGTGAAGAAATTTTATGTCCTACTTGTTGCCTTTTAATTTGTCACCTACGTTTTCTTTCTATTTCAAAAGTGCCCCCCCCCCCCCACACACACACAAATTTTAAAATCTTTAAAACTCTATTTTTTTTTTTAACTGCTGTATTTATTTCTCTTTAGTAACAATATTAATGAATAATCAATCATCTAAATTACCCCCCTTTCTCCCAAAAATTCCACTTCCCCCTCTGTCTTCTCACCCAGCAAATAGTTTAATCTAGGATCTTTAATATTATTATTCTTTTTTTTTTTTGTAATGTTGATCTATTTCTTATTTTGTAGTAAGGTAACTCATCTCATTTACATCATCTCATATAAGTATCACTCATCTAAAATCATCATTCCGTTTGAAATTTTTTCTCTGTCCTATTCTCCCAAAGAAGAGGATTGGATTTCTAAATATGTGAGAGGAAAGCAAAAATGTTCATCTTTTTTGCAGTTTGGCAGTTCTTCCCTGAATCACTTGTATGTTTTATGTTTTGAAATAAATATGTTCTCTAAAATAACTCCCCATCCATTAACAAAATATCAGCTGTGAGAACAGCCAAACTACAAAAAGACTAAAATCTTCTCTTTGCCCTTCCCCCCCCTCCATGTTTAGAAATTCATCCCTTTTTCTGGGGATGCAGAATGGAACTTTAAAGGGAGAGTTAGATGATCATTTATTTATTGTTGCTACAAAGTGACAATACCAAATAAAATCTTTAAAAAATAGTTTTAAAGATTTTTAAGTTTGTGTGCTGAGGGGGGGGGGGGGGGGGCAAAGGAAATAATGAGGACTTTTTGGAAGGGAGGAGGGTATAATGTAAATCGTTATTTAAATATTGCTGGGGAAAAAAACACAAATAGAGCAGAAAAAAATTAAGAAGAAAACTATGCATTATTGGTACCAGAGGGGGGCGAAGGGGGAAACAGTAATTTTGAGAGTAGATTTAGATTATTGATTATTTATTGTTATACAATAAAATAAGAAATAAAAAAAATTATTTAAAAAATGTTTGAAAATTTTTATTTTATTTTATTTTATTTATTTATTTATTTATTTATTTATTTATTTTTTTTTTGGGGGGGGGGGGGGGGGCAGGATTTTAGGGTTGGGAATTTATTTTTATTTATTTATTTTAATCTACCGAAATACGGAAGATTCTCACCCCTTTTTTAAATTTTACAATTTTACAGATTTTAAATTTTACAAGATGCATTTGTAGGGGGAGGATCTTCATGAGATAAGGGTGGGGGGCAGGGGGGGAGAAGCAGGAATTTTAGGAGGATGGGTTAATTTAGGTGGTAGGTTGGAGTTATTTATTTTTAATATAGCATATTTAATGTCTGAAAAGAAGTTTAAAATTAAAATGTTATAAAGGTTAAACTATGCATTTTTGGTACCAGAGGGGGGGCGGCAAAGGGGTAAACAGTAATTTTGAGAGCAGATTTATATGATTGATTATTTGTTGTTACAATAAAATAAGAAATAAAGAAAAATATTTAAAAAAAAATTAATATTTTTTTAGGGGGGGGGGGCAGGATTTTAGGGTTGAATTTATTTTTATTTTATTTATTTATTTTTTAATCTGCCGAAATACGGGAGACTCTCACTCTTTTTTTTAAATTTTACAATTTTACAGATTTTAAATTTTGCGCGATTCATTTGGAGGGGAGGATCTTCATGAGATAAGGTTGGGGGGGGGGACAGGGGGAGAGAAGCAGAGATTTTAGGAAGTGGGGTTAATTTAGTTGGTTGGGTTGGATTTATTTATTATAATATAGAGTATTTAATAAGTCGGAAAAGAAGTTTAAAATTGAAAAGTATAAAGGTTAAACTATGCATTTTTGGTACCAGAGGGGAGGGGGCAAAGGGGGGAACAGTAATTTTGAGAGCAGATTTAGTTTGATTTTAGATAGATAGTATTTATTGTTACAATAAAATAAGAAATAAAAAAAATATTTAAAAAATGATTTTTAATTATTTTTTTTTTTTTTGGGGGGGGGGGGGGGGGGCAGGATTTTAGGGTTGGGAATTTATTTTTATTTTATTTTATTATTATTATTTTTTTTTAATCTGTTGAAATACGGAAGATTCTCGCCCCTTTTTTACTTCTAAATTAATGATAAAAACAGGTTTTTAAATGATTCTTAGAAAAAAATCCCGATTATAAGCTACCCTCCCAAATTTAACCTTTTTTGATTTTGAAAAAGGGGGGGGCTTACAATCGGGATTTTACGGTATGTTTTTCATTTGTTATTCAGCAAAAGTGTTAAAGTTTGTCTAACTGGCCAATGCTTATTTCAGTTTAATCCTCTGACCACTTATCCTGCGATTTCCATGGGCAAGGGCAAGCCATTTGTAGAAAAATTTATATAATACACAATTTTTGAAGCAATTTTGTTTTAAAAATTCCACAGTCAAAGGCTGAAAATGCAAATGATAAATTTACTACTAATTGCAAATACATGATGATTTGAAATATATAAGAGGAGATGATACTGATTGACTACATATTGGTCGAAAGGATTTTGATGAAAAAAAATTAAGTGGCCAGAAGGTTAACCTTTTTTCCTTATTATCAGTGTAAGTTTAAATGTAATTGTATAATTTAGAAAGTTAGCTTAATATTTATTTTCTTTTCATTTCTGTATATTTACTTATAGAATCCAGTGACTGGCTTAATTAAATCTACATCTAAGAATGATCATGCCTGGGTCCGAGATAGTGTCTATTCTATCATGGCTGTATGGGCTTTGTCCATGGCATACAAAAAGAATGCCGATTTAGATGAAGACAGAGCCAAGACTTATGAATTAGAGCAGGTATTTTGATAAAGCATACATTAACTCAGCGTTTCTCAAACATTTTCCTTGTGGGTACTACTATTATAAGTCAAAATGTTTGGACCACCTTATTTAGACCTCAAATAGGAGAGAGCCATTACACAAGAATCAAGCTTTGAGGCTATTCCTGTAGATAGATGGTGGGAACAATTTTATTGAAATCACAGCTCGGCTGCTTTTCTGTTATTCTTGCCTAACTGCAAGACAATTGTTGAGATTCTCAGTCCCCTTCAAAGATAAAAGAAAAAATCTGTTAGTCTCATGATGGGGGCCAGGTGCATTTCGACTGCCTTTTCCTAGAACTATATATATATATATATATATATATATATATATATATATATATATATATATATACATGTATATATATAGCAGAGTTTCCCCCAGACAGTTTCAGAAGGGTGCTGCACCCTGCCTGCCCTTTTATTTACAAAATTGCACCCTTCTTGCCTCTCAGTAAAAGAATTAGCACCCTTCTTGTCCCTGATTTAAAAAAGTGCCCTTTCTCCTTTTTGCATTAAAAAATCTGCTTTCATAGTAAAAATTGACTCAATGTTGTCCTGAAAAGAGTGTCCTAATTTTTAAATATCAAAAGTGGCTTTAAAAACCAAAAGAATACCTTTAACAAACCAAAAAAAAAGTGCTCTTAAGAATCTGAAAAGTGCCCTCAAAAATCCAAAAGTGCCCTTTCCTCACCAGCAGCACCTTCCTTTTTTTAAATCTGGGGGAAACTGGTATAGCCTTACTTTCTCTTACTACCATTATGACCCATTGTGAAAAACTTTATCTATTTTATTTTAAAAGACAGTGTAAACATTAATTAGTGCTTTTATTCAGATGTCATGTTTTACATGCTCCCCCCAAAAAATTAAATAAATGAAATGTATTATACAGGTGTGCAACATGTTATTTCAGTAGCATGTGTTATAAATAGTGTTGCCAGGTGTCCCAACTTATGCAGGACATCCTGATTTTCAGGGATGCTAAAAGCCTGATTTTCCATGATGCTCAAATTCGCATACATTTCTTTTCATTTCATGCTATTCATTAGTCTTTCTTGGGTGGAATTTAATACAGTAAAACATGTGTAAATAAAACCTGTCTACAATGTAAAATTTTTATGTTCCTGCTTTAAGGAATATTGAACAAATTTATCTACTAAGATAGAAACCTGTCTAAAAACAAAATATTGTTCTGGTTCCTAATGCTTCTGTTTTTACACATTTTAAATGCACATGGTTTAGTAAAACCTAGGATAACAGAAGCTGTTTAAAATGGAATCCTGTCTTAAATGTAAAAATTTCATAATCCTTACTGGAGAAATACCATACAATTATAAATGCTCAATAGGAAACCTCTCTCAAATTGAATTTTGTTTTGTTTCCTAAGAATTTACTGTTTGGAAAATAAATTACAGATTGCAACCTCAATGGTATATGATATGTGATTGATTTTTTTTTTTTTTTTCAACAACAAGATCATTTTTCATTAAAAAAGATTCTAGTGTTGAAAATGGTGAAAAGTGTGTTATACACAACTGAAAACAGTTAAATAATTACTTTGTATAGGGATATTTAGTTTGTTTAGATTTAAGAATACATCTGAAAGATCTGCCAATGTACTTAGCCACATATCACCAGCAGGAAATTATGTAAAATCCTCAGTAATTTCATTTACAATTAATAAGACATCCTGTCTAAATTTAAAAAAAAAAAAAACTTTTTACTTTATTTTGTGAACACCAGCTAACTTCAGAATGAAAAAGAAGCTGTTGATTCTCACTACATATGTCAAATAATGAAAATATTCTTCTATTTAGGAACCTTATCTTTCATTAATAAAGTTTATTTTGATGTTGTCTAACACAATTTTGAATAGAAGATGACATACCTTTGGCTACCAAGGCTTCCCTGTGAATGAAATAGTTGATCCAGATAACATCTTAAGTCATATCTCTGATATTAGCTACAATGCCAATTTGTACACTGGCGAGAGCATGAATCCCTTTCGAACAAAACACCAACACATTTTTTCTCTTATCAGTTTTATGCTCTTGCACTTATTATGTGCACTCATTAAGTTTTGAAAATAACATATCTTAATGAGTACTATTTTTATTAATTCATGCCTGACATAAGAAATGAACTAAGTAATTTTTGACATGTATATTGTCTTGTCTACCTGAGGTGAATAAGATGTATTTAGATTTAGATTTATTTTACTTATAAGCAGAATTTTGTCTTTTTTGGAAATCTAAGAGGACCATAGCAACAGACCTCGAGTATCACACGGGTAGATCTCGAGTACTACAGTTTGAAAAATGTTGCATTAATTAATATAAAATTTATTATTTGAGAAAAATATATATATACAGGAGTCAACAAATGTGGTCACCAGGTCACCATTGGTGACCAAAATACTTTAACTGGTGACAAAAAGCATCAATATTGACATTGAATGATCTAATGAGACAGAGGGTATACACTAGGGTGGAGCGAAAAAAGTGAATTTTTTTTTACAAAAAACGGGTAGGTGCCAAAAGTTGCCTTTATACTAGTACATCAAATATCTGAAATTTTGGTGCTGAAGAAAAATGCCTTGAGTCTGCGCTTTTGGTCCAAATGTCGAAATTTTGGGTAAAATTTGACAATTTTTCAAAAAAAAATAAAAAATGTCTGTAGAACTGGTTATGATTTAAAAGTGTCATTTGAACCTTTATTAATAAAGATTTAAAATATTGAAACGATAAAACGATATCTTTATTCTGTATAACTGGAGCAATACTGACAAATTTTGGTAAAAATGGGGTATTTCCATTCTGGTACAGCATACAACGAATCGTTGTTTTGAATGCAGCTCTACGCAAGTTGCTTTTACAACTACCCAGGAGTGGAGGTGAGTGCAAGCGCATATCATGTCCCACCCGTAACCAGCACAACCACCCTACCATCTGAGCACAATCTTTTATTTATACAATAAATTGTGATTTTTTATCAGACTGGCACGAGTTTTCTGTATATCAACCTAGTCTTGGTGTATTCATCTCTTCTTTCGTATCCATAGACTTTGGGTGATACTGTCTGTGACTTCTTTCACGTATCTTTCTACTGCTTGAGTATGAGAAGGCATGCAAAGTAACTCATTGGGGATGTTATTAATGCAATCTATACAGCCGTCTATTATGTTCAACAAAATTGCATCCAATAAATGCACAGTGATCGGGGGTCCTGTTACCGCAATAGTTTTCCAATCAGTTAGATTTATATAATCAACTGCTTCAATGTTAATTGTCAATATTTCTAATTTGCGTAGGTCATCATTTATTCTACCTCTTGCATTTACTATGTGATGAGCAGCTAGCTGTTTAATGTGATTGCAATCAGAATTTGCTCTGAGTGAGCAAAGTAACCATTTTCCTGAATAGCTGTTTTAACTATTCCTTGTATGCCATTTGCTGTGTTGTTTAGTAGCCGAGTAGTCTCCCATAAGGTTTTAGATAAATTCTTTAGCTGTGGATTACATTTGATGGTAAACCATCCTGGGGCATAAACTTAGATTACATACTTTGTGAGTGAAAATAGAGACTCTGACGTGCAGTCAATGTGAATAATTAAGGCGAAGAATTCTATTCGCTGTTGTGAGCCATCTTGCGTGGGACAATTTTCCTGGGCTCCTATTTGCTAGTTCTTTTGAGCAATATCCTGATGAAATAGCTTTGCAAATGTCGAGCAAGTATTTCTGGTCTGTGCTGAGTGCCTTTTCATCGATTTCAGGAAATTTGTTTTCTAAATTACTCTTTATGGGTTCAAAAACTGCAATAGGGAGTGAATGGCATGTGGACAAGGATTTTCTTAATACATTTGGGCCAGAAGTTTTCCCATCGATCATGCCTAACAAATGATGCAGAGGCAATTCATTTAACTGGAGCTGGCATATGATCCATTGCAATGGTCTTGTGCAAGTGTCTCTTCCATTCGACGGATTACTTCAGTATGCTTCCCTGTATTCACAGGACACCGGACACCCATCACAACTCAAGCATGAGAGGCTGGACAAATCAATATTTTCATCTTTTAAAAACTTTGATATGCATTTAAAAATATATTTTGATGCTCCAGATGAGGAAATGTTAGTCAAAATTAATTCCCAAATATTTGGAGCCAGGCTCTTCTAAGATAGTAACGCGTTCTTCTTTCATAATTCTACGATACGCATGTTTATCACTTCTCTTTTCTATACACATTGTGTCATCTTTTCAGGAGTCGAAATATAAGGCTCTTATTTCTGTTTTAGGGTTCTGTTCTTTACGTTGAGACAAACAAGCCGATTGGCTTTCATAAGCCTTACCTTGCTTCTACCTGTAACGGGTACGGGTACATTATGTTTTCCAGTGTCATTTGCTGTATGTACACAATCCTGAAGAACCGCTGAAGCAAGAACTACAGCAGACTGATTGGAAATTCTATAGCTATCACATGCTCTAGAAAAAGTTTCAAACTTCATTCGCGTTTCGGTATATGAGGATGAAGATGGGAATTCAATTTTATCTATAATTGAATCATTGCATACTGATTCGTTTATTTCAATTTCACATGCAGCATCTTCTAATTGCAGTGCTTCTTTATTTAATCTTCTTTCTATTAATTTTTTTTCAACGAGTCGTTGTATGCTGTACCAGAATGGCAACGCCCCTTTTTTACCGAAATTTGTCAGTTTTGCTCCAGTTAAAAGTAATAAAGATATCGTTTTATCGTTTCAATATTTTAAATCTTTATTAATAAAGGTTCAAATGACACTATTAAATCATAGTCAGTTCTACAGAATTTTTTTATTTTTTTTGAAAAATTGTCAAATTTTACCTAAAATTTCGACATTTGGACCAAAAGCGCAGACTCAAGCCATTTTTTTCAGCGTTAAAATTTCAAATATTTGATGTACTAGTATAAAGGCAACTTTTGGCACCTACCCGTTTTTTGTAACAAAAAATTATTTTTTTTCGCTCCACCCTAATATACACTATAGGCAAAGCATATATGTTCGGAAATGTATGCTATACATTTACATGATAAACAGAGGGTTATAAGGAGATTCTTGAAAAAATTCAGAGGGTATATAGTGTTGTATATCACCATATGCCCTGCACTACATCCCTGTTAAGCATATTGGTCAGTGGTTTGCCTAAGTGATTTCTTCCAAAATAAATTTCTTATATGAAAGTATAATGATTTTAGTAAAAAACAATTGCTGTTCTTATGATGTTGCATACTTTATTCAGTCAAACTTTATAATGTACTTATATTCTCCCTTTTTTTAATAAGTTAAATGAAGAATCTTAATTTATATTAACTTTCTAATTTAATTTAGTAATTGAGTTAAAGAGTTAAGGTAATTCAAATGTATTATTACCATTATATTATTACATTATACTTTTTAAATCAATTCATAAAATAACTTTTAATGGTTAATACCTGGATTAAATAATAATAATAATAATAATAAAATAGGCAAAAACTATAACAATGGTGAAAAGGGGGTAAATATTTTTTTCTGGTGGCCAGAAGTTTTTGCTGTGTACCAGATTTTTCCCAATTTGTAGAGCCCTGCATGTATATAATTATATTGCACCTCATTATATTACTCATTTGGATACATTATATATTTTTTACTGCATGCTGCATCAAATAAAGAGTTTACACTTTTAAAGTAACTATTTGTGTATATTGATTACTATAAATGTCTGTATACATAGTTAATTTTGTTAAAAAAAATTGCTATATTTATATAAATTATCATTTTGGTAACAAATATAAAACATTTAATTATAGGTCAACTACCTTTTGTTATTATTTTTTTTAAATGTTCTTGGTTATATTGCACATTCCGGTATATCACACTCTTTTTTTGTCTCCTGACCTATGCAATGTAATGAGGGCTATTATTTTTTTACTTGCTCATAAGGAATTTAAGTATTTAGCTTTTTAAGAGTGTGAGAGATTATGACCATAATGACAACAGACAGATATAAAACTCCATTATTTTATTAAGATGAAAATTTTTCAACATCAAATTAATGAACATAACTTTTAATGAGCATAATTTAGGATTAAAAACATCCTGTTTGCAAAAGTGTACTATTTAAAGCACAAAACACACATACTTTGTATTCTGCTCATGTTATTTTATATTTTGAAATTACCTATGCATGTTGTATGCTAGCTAGTTAGAATTACTGACATTATGTTTTAGTAGGAATGTATGAGGCTACAATTATCAATATGATTAAGATTCTGTTTAAAATTAGTCGGATATGCCAATCCCAAAACTTTCTCCTATCTCATACATGTTAATACTTCAAAATTTGCTATCACACTGCCAAAAAATCAATATTTTTTGTCATTCTGTTGTACGTCAGCTGCTTGTGAATCATCGGGTTACCTGGATGCCATCAGCTGATGTATTATACTAAATTATGAAAAATCCTTCTGGCTTGTACTGGCAGGAAAAGATAGTCTCCCTTTTGCTTGGTTTTAAGATTTTAGCTAATTTTACTGAAAAACCCGAAGCTAAAGTTTGTGGAAACTGATTACAGAAGAGTCAGTCCCAGTTCTCGTCAGTATTGAATTTGAATGAGAATATTGCCAAATTAGACAGACATAGCCAACTTGGCTTCATATTCATATATGACAAGGTATTTTTATTGTCCAATTTGGCAATATTTCACCAATTGTCGTCAAGCTTGGTAAGAACATGTTTTTTGGAATCTCTGACCCCTAAAATGTGTAAATCCATCAAAAAACAGAAGTTGAAAAAAAATTTCGATTACAATACTTTCTTCTATTATAGATAGAAGAAAATAAAAATTTGTTTGCAAGCATCACTCTTTAAAAAAAAAATGATTTAACTTAATCTAACAGAATTTTTGTACTATTCAGGTGTTTATTAAGGCAAAAATTGGGGGCTCTATAGGAACACTTCACAAAATTCTATTTCATAAAAACAAACTTTTTATTAATTATTTTCATTTTTTTTAGGATTTACAATGAGTAATTTGCAAACAAGACAAATTCACCAGAAAGAAAAACTTTAACAGAAGGACTTTAAAAAATTATTAATAAATGTTTGCTTTAAGTTCAAGTAATGGGATTTGATCTTTTGTTATGAAATTTTAATATTCATAGAAATATAATAAATTTCACAAAAATAATTTATTTATTTATTTAACAAAATGAGGATTCAAGGGGGAAAAAAAACACTGGTATTAAAATCATCATGTAATTAAAGAATGTTTTATTTTTAATCTATAGTTAAAGGTTAAACATTTATAAAGACTGGGTGAATTTTTCTATTGCTATGAATTAAAAATCTATCAATTAAAAAACAAAAAACGTAATGAACTCAGTTGTAGGTAAACTTAAACATACATAAAATCTTAAATCATTAAATCAGAATAAACAAATTATAAGGATTTATGTAGAAGCTTTTATTTTTTGCTAAATTTTGACTTGATTACTACCAAATACAATTCTTGTTTTTCTTCAAGTAATTTTCATATAGAAAATTTTCCAATATTCATTTTAGTGTAGCCTTCCTTGTAAAAACTCTGTATTTTTTTAACTCTCTCAAAAGCTCATAGAAAGGCAGAAAAATAGTTAAAGTTGCAAGGTTTTTAAAATAAATAAGTAAACAAACAAGCCTCAAAGTAGAACCTATTTAAAAACTGTGAGCCATTTTAAAAATTATTAAAGGAGACTTTATTAAAATTACTTTTGTAAAAATGTTATTTAATGATATGTATTAATAGTATAAAAGTACTTAGATTTTTTATTTATAGTGAACATTTTGCTTATGTTGTTTTCAAAAGTGATAATTTATTAAACTTTTTATATAAAGAACAAAATAATCAAGTATACAAAAACCTATCATGCTGTTTTTTTTTTTTTTTTTTTTTTGTATAATTAATTTGCTAAAAATAAATTGTACTTCTTTTAGTCAGTTATAAAGAATTGCTTCAAATTGTCTAATTTTATAATTCCTTTATTCAATAATATTCTATATCTTATTGGAACACTTACTTAAATAATAATTCTAATGCTTTAATAATTAATATTAATTTCCAGAGTTGTGTAAAACTTATGAGAGGTCTTTTGATGTCAATGATGAAACAAAAAGAGAAATTAGAAAATTTTAAAGAAACTCAAAATAAAATGGATGCACTTCATGCCAAATACAGTTCTCAAACTGGAGCTACTGTTGAAACTGATAGTGGATGGGGCCATTTACAATTAGATGCAACTTCTCTTTATCTATTAACTCTTGCACAGATGACTGCATCAGGTAATTTATTAAACTTTACGTATTTTATATATTTATTGTTCAGCACATAGTACTATATGTGATTATCTGTGGCGGTGCACTCGTTGAGATCTTCGTTTGAATATATTGAATATACATTTCATTCAGTGACTTAGACTTTTAAGAATGTTGAAATCTCATTAAAATGGAATATCTCATGGATAATAAAATACATTTAAAATGTTTCAAAATTAAAACAGGGGCAAAGGTGAAAATAAGCACTCGGCGTTTAAACTTGAAAAACTGCTGATTAAAAATATTGAAAGAACCGGCCAAATACAGGATTTTCTGATTTCCTTTTTTCCCTAAAATTCGCGATTTTTCCTCTCCCGTTCGACAAAATTTATGATTTTCCCATGCCCAGTCAACGATATTCATGATTTTTACACACCTTTTTGATGAAATTCATAATTTTTCATGCCCGATCGACGAAATTCATTATTTTTACATGTTCAATTGACAAAATTCATGATTTTTATTTGCCCGTTTGACGATATTCATGATTTTTCCGCAACTGTTTGACGATATTCATGATTTTTCCGCATCCGATTGACAAAATTCAAGATTTTAGTGTGCAATCGACAAAATTCATGATTTTTAAACGTCCGTTCAACGAAATTCATGATTTTTATGCTCCTGAATTACGAAATTTCCAATTTTTTTTTCGAAACTAATTGGCGAAATACACACATTTCTGGAAATGTTGGCCACTTTTGGGCTACAGGTTGTGCATGTGTAATGTATATCATGCTGTGGGTTATTATTTAGTGTTGAAACATACCTATTTTATTATCATCAGATCTTAATTCTAGACAAATAATTTAAAAAAAAGATACTTATGTACCTAAGCGTAGTGTGACTTATGCAATTAGCTACATAAGCATTTTGTGCATAACTTTGCTGTTAACTTATTTTTAAATTTAAAATAGATTGAAAATTAATATCTCAAGTTCCCAATCACCAAAGTTGAAATGTTTCTAAATTTTTCCGGCTATTAAAGTTGTGAAAATACAATAATTAGCAAGAAATAATGAAGGATATACCACATTTATTAGATAGATGAACTACAGAGGCGCTTTTCCATTTTGTTCAATTTTGGATACATGAGAATTATATTGTCATTATGATACTTGTTAGTTTATTTTTTAAAAAATGTATTTTTAAGTGAATGAAGGTGATCAAATTTAGAACATTCTTAAAAGTTTGAATCATTCTTTAAATATAATATCATTCATATTTTATACGTATCTAAGTTATTTTTAATGTTACATGATTTATAAATGCATTTAGATTTATAAATCATGAACTTTAAAGCTTCTGCTGGTGAAAATGTTGTCATATTTAAAATGAGAAGTCTACTTTTATTCAAAAAACAAATATTTTATTATGCTTACACAAAGTGGCATAATTTCCAAAACTCTTTTACATTCATAATTCTTTTTTTCCAGACTTTTCTTTGATTGATACATGAAACTTTTGAATAATTCCTCATTTCATTATTTAATAAAAATTTGCAGAGATAATCCAAAATAAATAAATAGATATAATTGAGTGAGATTATAATTTGATTTTGTCTTTGTAAAAGAAAACAAGAACGAAAAATCATGCTTAAAGCATAGATTATGTAACACTTTCCAACGCTTCCCAAATAATTTTACAAATCATTACTGTATAATAAGCTGAAAGATAACATCTAAGTAAACAATTTGGAAAACGCATAACATATTTAAAAACGTAATTTCAGGAATTTCCAACATATACAATATTTGGAAAATTATCCGAATACTTTTATTCAACCCTGTATATGATCTATAGATTTGTATATATACTACATAGGATGCTAAATTTTAGTTTAGTTAGGAAATGCGTAGCACAGTTTAAAATTCTACTTCTAAAGTTTTCGTCAATAAACAGAAATGTGTTCGCGAACTTTTGTGCTGCCCTGTATATGAAATACAGAATTAATACACACCAAGTAATAGACAAAAAGTGAGTTAAATTTAAAATCGCGTTCAGCAACTTAAAACGTACTTCCAGGAATTATTTTTAACAGACAGAGAATTCTTTTGTCTGTCCCTGTAAATGAACGATGACTGTTATACACACAATATTCTGTAGTAAGCCTCTTGTAATGCACCCTAGTGATACATATAAGTTTCAATGCATTTAAAATAGTGAAACATTATTTAATTAAACCGCAAATGATTTTTCTTCATAGATGTAATGTAACGAAATTCTTTTGACTATCCCTGTAAAGTAACTATAAGTGCTATGCACACCATATTCCATATTAAGCTTCTTGTAATGCACCTTAGTGATATATATCAATTACAATGTATTTGAAATTGTGTAACATCATTAAAATAAACCACAAAAGATTTTTCCCCATAGACCGTACTGTAACGGAATTCTTTTGAGTGTCCTTGTAACAAAAACTATAAGTGCTACACACTTCAGTTGAAATAGGGAACATGCTATAGAAAACGACAATAACATATAAAAATTGCAGGGCAATCCAAGCATATTTACGGGAGTTATAGCACAGACAGACGGCCAGACAAACCAAAGTCATAAACACTTTTCAACTAGGTTGGAAAGTGTTAAAAAGAGAGCAATGAACAGTGCTTATATTTCCATTTTTTTCAGGCTTGCATTGCAAAATTAAGAATAAGGCAGTGCATTTTTTTCTTTAAAAGCTTTATTTTATCATTAATATACCGAATTTTTTTATCTTGTTCACATGTCTTATATTGTTATGTGTGCAAGAAAAATTTTATTAATTCACATATGAATATAGTCTTTCTTTTTTCATCTTGTAGGACTGCAAATAATTTTTAATCTAGATGAAGTTGCATTTATTCAAAATTTAGTGTTTTACATTGAATCCTCCTATTGCATACCTGTAAGTATAAGTTTCATCCTTTTATTTTATTTATATAGATGGGAGTCATGACTAATTTTTTTTTTTTTTTTTTTTTTTTTTTTTTTTTTTTTTTTTAATGTAGGATTATGGTATCTGGGAAAGAGGCGATAAAACAAATCATGGATTGCCTGAATTAAATGCAAGCTCAATTGGAATGGCTAAAGTAAGATTTATAATTATATATATGTATATATATTCATACTTACTTATATCACTTCCTTTAGTGCATGAGCTTTTTTATATTAAAATAGTAAAAAAAAAAAAAAAAAATTCTCATTTGTCACAAAAGTGTATGCATCATTTTAAAATTGTATTTTTATTGAATGATTGTTGAAATACCTAGTAGCAGAAACCATGCAGCATGGTAGTGGGTGCTGCAGATTAATTTACATTTAATAGCTTAAAGAAAGAAGAATTATTTTGAGGTTACTCAACATGGATCTGTTTAGTAAGAACTTGGGTATTTTCATAGGACTGTTTAGAGGATGTAAAGACTTCAGTGGTAAATCAAGTAATAGTGATGAGTCAATAAATGACAACTAATTTAAAAAAATCTTTCAAATAAGTTATTTGAAAATAAAGTTGTTGTTCTTGATTATATAAAATGTCTTTAGATATCTGGATTACACACAGAATTATATACAATCAAAAAGCAAGAAATTTCCATTCAGTTAAACACTAGGCCAATGTTTATTTGTTGATGCTGAATAATCACAGATAATGATAGAGTCTTGTGGTCCTCGATAAGTAAAGTCCAGCACTTACCAACGATCGAGCCGGGCTGCAGAAAATACAGTCAGTCAGAAGGACCGTTCCAAAAAATATGACTTTCTTGGAGGTAACCAGGAAAATATGACTTTCTTGGAGGAACTTGGTAATTGGTGATTGAGACTAGGATACGTCAGTCTCCTAGTCTCAATCACCGATTACCAAGTTCTGAGTTTTTTACTTTTTTCTTTAACCTACTTTTGAGGTTAAAAAATCTCTCATCCAGTCCCTGTTTCTAGATGTCCGGGGGTTGATCCTCTTAAACTGGTCTCTCGATTGTGTCCCCATGTACGTGTGTGTGTATGGGGGGGGGGGGGGGGGCGGTGTCCTACCGTGCATAACTTCACAGCCATCAATATGTGTGGTTTGTGTGTCCCTTCATTGGTGGGCTTCTCTGTTGGCACATTGTTATCTGTGCTTCCATTCCGATTTATCTCCTAACTGTAAGAGGATTTCACTCTTAGCTGTAAGAGGGATTTCTATTTTAGCTGAAAGAGAATATCACAAAGCCAGAGCTGTTGATGTTTTTGAATAATAGCAATTATCATTCCAATGATTATTTGTGCAATGACATCACATATATTTTCTTTTCTGCAAAAGCTATTTTACTTTAAATTGCATATTTTGTGATTTAATTCCTATTTTATCATATGGATTTCTTTGTTCCTGTCAACATACATGTGTTTGTCATACAAGTTTTTTCAAAAACTGATTAGGTTGTGAAAAAAAAGGGGGGGGGGGATTAACTAGTTTAGAAGGAATGGGCCTTGCAAAAGTTCTTGCACAGCACCTTGCTTTTGTTAGGAATGGCTCTGAATGCTGTGGTGAACTTTGTTTGATTTTTTATTTAATAATAATTGTATTCAAAATTTAACTCATTGTACATTTTTATGTATTACCAGAAAATTCTTTTTATTGATTTTTATTAATCTGAACAGGCTGCTTTAGAAGCCATGAATGAATTAGACTTGTTTGGAGGACGTGGTGGACCCTCATCTGTCATTCATGTGCTTGCAGATGAAGCTCAAAAATGTCATGTAAGTATTTTTAATTCTTTTAGATGTTATTGATTGTGTTGTATTTCTAAAATTATAATTTTAAAATTTATTTTTAAATGTATTTCTAATAGAATATTTTAAAAGCAATAATATATTTTAATCTATATTGTGATTTAGTATAGTCTCTAAACTATTTGTTGCTTTCTTCTGAAATACAGATGTTTCTGAATAATGGTATTTTAATCTCTAACAATTTATATGCTACAAAATTTTATATTTCTTTTATTACTCAGAAATATTCTCAGATAATTCCTTTATAGCAAATTTGGTACTTGTGGATTATCTGTACCAGAAAGATATACTGAGCCAACATTGGCGTCAATAATAATATTATACAGTAGAAGATCCTTATAATGCAAATCTAAAAAGCAAGGTTTTGCATTATAGAGATCATTTCATTTATTATTAAAACTTACCTTGTAAATATGGCAAAATATGTCTAAATCATATCAATATATAGTAGTTTTTTATATTGCATTCTTGACACCAAAAGTTGTGCAGATTATATGTGAAAAAATTCAGAAAAATCCCAGAATTGTTGATATTCAGTATTGAGGAAATTGACCCTTAATTAAGAAAGTCTTGAAAATTAGCGAAAAAGTAAAATTTTTTCCGAAACAAATAAATAAGTTCACGTTTGACTGAAATTGGACCCTGCTTAGAGGCTTGCAACCAACCAATCAGCTTTTGTCTTCGAACTGAACCCCAATAATTTTTTTTGGGGGGGCTGCGGTAATAATGGTACTGCATGTTTTCCGGCCTTTTTAAAAAAAATCGAAAAAATCACCCCATCTGCACAAAAATTTGCAGATAGGCATTAAAAAAAATTGCGATTTCAGGAAGGTAAAATTCAACCAATTAGAACCAAAGATATTAGTTAAAAAATTTTAATTTTTGGAGTGATATTATCTGGCACGTGTTCGATGAATCTTTTGAAAGGAAACATCCGTCTAGATTAAAATCATTCTAATATTCATAGTGGAACGGTTTCGGCATCTTAAAATTTTTTTTAAATATTGCATTTATCATTAGTGCAGATTATGACAAATATTGTTCTTTCTTTTTACTCTTGTATTTTTAAATCTTTCCCATTTAGGACATGCTCTTCTTTTAAATAAACTTAACAAATGTAATTGTAAATAATAATAATAACAAGAACAACAAGGTAAATTCAGTCTAGAAATGTATTTTATGCTACACTTACACTCTAAATCGGAGGAAAATAGAAAACAATAGGTTTTTTGCAGAATAAACCAGTAAAAACACAGTTTTTACCACTGTCATGTCAAAAACCAGTTTTTGATGTCTAAAACCCAATACTGACATAGTAGCATCATTTCTTCAAAATACAACTAATAATTCAGATTAGTTGCAATATTATAGAAGGGTGACAATGAATAAAAGGATTTTTGAAATTAATAGATTGATAGTATATACAGTTTCAAAATAAACAAAACATTAATGTAAAACATAGGCATAATTCTTTAAAAAATGATTTAAAGTTATTTTACTGTTTATTGATAAATAATTACCCAAATATTAAAGTTAGGCCTAAGATATAAAAATTTTGTTTCAAGTTTTTAAAAAAAATCCTTGATAGATGACTACTTCTCCCTCACTTTATTACGGATTTTTTTTTTAGTTTTTTCTATCTAGGATCTCTAGTCAGGTAATCTAGAGCCTACTGTATTTATTTTCTGAAATTAATCCAGATATTTGGCGATAGATGACTGAAAATCTGTTATTTGGAGTTTTATTATACATTGAAACTTTCATTGAGTTTAGAAGTTTTATTGTATAAAAATGACACTCTTTAAAAAAAAAAAAAATAAATAAGCAATATGTTTTTCTTTCTTTTGTAGGCAGTATTACAATCCATGCTTCCCAGAGAATCCAATTCGAAGGTAAAATTATTACATTTATGTATCCTGTTACATTCAGATTGAGTGCAAAGGATCTTTTAATGTTTGTAATTGTTGATTATAAAGATTTAAATTATCAAATGCTGTATATAAAACAAGTCTATTCAGTTATCAAATATTTCTTAAACAGTTCTCTGATTGTATTACATAATCAGATGTAGATTAACATTCAGAACTAAAAGGTTTTAATGAAAATAATCCGATTTTTTTAAAATTAACATAAATACACATAATAATCTCAACTTTTAATCTGAATAAATAGTAATTTTTAGAGAGAGAAAAAAAATAATAACGTAGCGTAAAATTAATCTTTATAAAACTTGAATGTATACATATTATAGGTATCTACACATTTGTGCTCCCTCATATTTTCCCTTTGCACTTTTTTCTTTTCAATTATTGGCCCTTTCATCTTCATAAAATGAATCATAACAAAAACTTTAAATCTACATATCATTGAGTTTTATGGTAAATTCACCATGCAAGCATTTTTTCTCCAAAACTTTAGATTGAACTATTTATAAAATTGGATCATATTTGTATTCTAATTGTTTTATTTGTTTTCTAATAGGTTTAAACTACCCATCTGAATAGCTGAATATATTTTAGGTTAATGTTCTTGTATATGGGTATTTGTGTGTGTAATGTAAAAGATTTTTTTGTGTAAAGTAAATGATTAGCAAAGAGTATTGTTTCCTATGTAATTGACACTTCGCTAATTTCCCTCTTTTTAAAAAATGTTTTTTTTATATAATCATTCTCTTAGTATTCTCTTTATTTAATTTTATGTATTGGTTTCTTTTTCTGCTATTAAAGCAATTTCTTTATTTTATTTTTTTGTGTTACTTCTTTTCAAATTCTGGGCAAACATTTTTCATAGAAAGGCAACATCAATTCTTTCAAGCAAATCCTGTTAACTATCAATGATCATTGCAGTTGTCTGCTCAGTGATCTTTCATTTCTTGCTATCCTCGCTTTTCTGTCTAGTTATGACTCTAGCTTAGACAAATGTACTCTGAACTTCAAGTTTTTAACTCATTGATGTTGGTAGGTGTTTGAAATCTTGGGTCCCTAAGACCTCAAACACTCTTCCCCCAAACAACAACAAAAACAACAAAAAAGGTTTTTTTACTAAAGTTTTTTTTTTTTTTTTTTTTTTTTTTCAAAAAGTATGACATTCAACATATTTAATACAAAATATGCCTCTTTTGTGGTCTTTCAAGGAAAAAATTATGCACCCTGCAGGACTCTTCACAGTTTTTTTTATGTGCATCCCTTCTCCAGTTTTCTCTTTAAATGATGTGCTATAACTATCCCTTGCACCACTGTAGACTACTTGTTATTAGATACCTCTACTAAAAAAAAAATTTTTCAAAATTCTGCTTCCTTAATGTCCACTTGATCAATGATCCTTAAACTTATATGCTTCATGTATTTCTAGAAAAATTACATGCATCTATAATGTACCATCATTTAATTTTTAAAAATTTTTTACTTGTATGAGAGAAAGTATTGTAAGAAAACAATAAATGGATACAGATGTGCATACTTTTATTTTACATTTAATGTAAGCATGATTGCATGTAACAAGTTTTTTTTTTTTAATGTAAGGTGTGTACTTGTTTACCTTTGTATATTTTTGAATATTTGGTGTTATTAGCTGAGGTAGGGTCATAAGTCATCTTCAGTATCCTTTTTGTCTTTATATACAGTTAACAATGAAAATCTTTTTTCACATAAATAAGCTGTGGTGTATGTCATTCTTAACAGAGAGATTCAATTCCAAGAAGTTTTTTTTTTTTTTTTTTTTTTTTTAAACACTCAAACACTCATCCATATAAATGAAATGTTGAATTGATTACTCAAATTGTTCATCTCTAACCATGACTTGCTCAAGTAAATCAATATGATCTGTATTGTGGCATATATACCATAATTACTTACATATTTTGCACACCTTTTTACTATTTCTTCAGTGTCAAAAGTAGAGGGTGCAGAAAATGCACTGGTTGTTGTTTTAAGTATTTATTTATATTAAATTTCTTTGAAGAAAAACTTAGAGTAATTACAGAAATGTCTCTCTTTAAGTTAATTATAACATTTAAAAAAATAATTAATATTAAAAAAAATAAATTACAGTGGTAACAGTTATTTAAGCGGCAGTTTTAAACAGGGTCAAAACATTCTTTTTTTTTTAGTTTTCTAGAGTATTCTAAGATAATAATAATAACTAAGTTAGCAAGAAAGAATTTAAAAACTCAATTGCTATATTTTTCTACAAAGTGGACTGATCTAAATTTAAAATCTCAGGTAAATTAATTTTTTTAGCCCTTATAATTTCACATCACAAACAATATTATCAAATGTTTTAACTTAGAAAGATTAATTTTTGACAGGAAGTATTAATATATCTATATAATTAATAATCTTTAATAACTAATATTTAAAACTTTGTAATTTTAAATTTTATAGCACTCACTGTAGAATAATTATACTTTTCGTATCTCGGGGCTGAAAGAATATTTCTTTAATAACACCAGAAGTAAAAGATTGCTGGCATTTTCATAGATTTTATTATTTCTTGACGCAAAACACACACATCACAAAAACTTCACATATAACACGTATATATAAGATTTTACTTTCACATTTCCGGAAAACAAAACACATCACGTTCTATACATAACCATACTTAAAAAAACATACTTCCTTCGGCAAAACCCACATGACAACTGCACTGAACAAACGTCACGGCTTCAGATCACGTGATGCGCTGCGCATTTCGCCGGGAAGAGTCTAATTTTCGGGAAGGGGTTTTCTGTGTTACATCCTCCCCCTCTGTTTCCGACATACGTCTCGGAGAGGAAACAGGATGTTTTCTGGGTCTCCCTCTTTTTCTCAGGGGTGCAACTGGAGTAGTTTCAGTTTCTTGGAATGGTGTCAAGGCTGAAACATGATAAGACCCAATTCTCTGAGTAGGATTGTCTAGACTGGCAATGTCATATGTCACCAGTGATTTTTGAGTCAAAACTATATATGGCCCATCCCTCTTAGGCATAAATTTTGCTGTTTTCTGGTTACTTGCCTTGCTCACAGGGTGTAAGGTAACCCATACTTTTTCATCAGGTGTAAAATAAACTCTTCTACGCTTTTTATCATAATATTTCTTACGCTGATCTTGTTTTATTTCAACTCGCTCTTTCACTCTCTTTGAGACATCTGCAAGACGTTTAAGATATGGAGTTATTTCAGGAACAAAATTGTCATTTTCAACAACTGCTCTAAAATCGTTCCCCACATCATCAATTGTTCTTAGTTCTCGACCAAAATGCAGATAGGCAGCAGTTTGTCCTGTTGTATCAGATTTGGCAGAGTTCATAGCAAATCTAATAAAAGGAAGTTTATCAATCCAGGAATCGTGTTCATCCCCAACAAGGATTGCTATTCGAGGTTTCAAGTCTCTATTTTTCCGTTCGACTGGGTTGGCCTGAGGGTGGTACAAAGGTGTCAATGATTGGTCAATTTCAAGAATGTAACAAACTTGTTGTAGAACAGCGCTTACGAACTGAGGGCCGTTATCACTTAACAGTCTTCTTGGAATACCATAACGAAGGAAAATCTCTTCAATCAGCGTAGTTGCACATTCTTGGGCAGTGGCAGTTGTTAAGGCAAACAGTTCTACCCATTTAGTGGCACAATCTTCTACTATAAAAATCCATCGGTGCCCATCTTTACTACGAGGCAATGGTCCAAAGAGATCAATGCTGAGTGTCTCAAACCGTTGAGCATAAGCAGGTGTTCGCAATAAACCGGCTGGTTTCTGATTTGTTGATTTATAACGAGCGCATTCTGGACACTTCTTCACGTATTCAGAAATGTAGGATCTCATGCCTGTCCAATAATATCTCTTAGCAATTCTCTGATAAGTGCCTGCTTCACCATAATGTCCGGCTGAGGGGTCATCATGATGAAGTTTCAAAATGTTTTGTCTTTCTTGTACTGGAATGACCAGTTGGGCTTCCTCGGCGTCTGATTCAGGAGCATACCGGTAAAGCACACCTTGATTCATCAGGAATCCTCTATCAGTCCAATTGGCGAAGTCTTCACTCTTCTGTTCGTCTTCAAAACAATCTATAATCTTTTTAAGATTTTCATCTTGCAACTGAGCTTCTCTGATATCCTTTGGACTTCTTGTTGGCATGTCTATGCTGACAAAGTTGCATGTCTCACAGAAAGCAGACTGATGACTACAGACAGGACGTGATAGCATGTCAGCCACAACATTAGATTTTCCAGGTTCATATTCAATTTTCAATAAGAACGATTGTACTTGTAGTGCCCAACGGGCTAATCTCCCCGATGGTGACTTAAGGCTCAGAAGCCATTTTAAAGGTTGGTGGTCCGTAGCTACAACTACTTCTTGACCTTCCACATAGCCACGAAATTTTCCTAAGGCCCAGACTACAGCTAATGCCTCGCGTTCCGTAGTGGAATAATTTCTTTCAGCACTTGTAAGAAGATGGCTAGCGTATTCTATGGGATGTTCAGAGGTCTTGTCATCACCCTGTAGAAGAACAGCGCCAAGAGCATAGTTACTAGCGTCAGTACGCAGAATAAATGGTTTGGTCCCATCAGCTTGCTTAAGCACAGGAGGTGTTATGAGACATTGTTTTAGAGTTTCAAAAGCTGTTTGCTCTTCATTTCTCCATTTCCAAATAGCTTTCTTTTTCGTTAGATTGCTAAGGGGCCTTGAGATATCAGCAAAATTCGGTATAAATCTTCTGTACCAAGAACAGGTCTGTAAGAAAGACTGGATCTCTTTCACATTTTTAGGAGGAGGTATCGCTTTAATTGCAGATACTTTATCTGGATCTACTTCTAGACCATTTGGTGTTATCCAGTGCCCAAGGTACTTGACCTTTTCACAAGAAAAATGACATTTTTCACGCTTGGCATCTAATTTAAGTTCTATGAGTCTCTCGAACACAGCCGTAAGATCTGAGAGATGTTTCTCAAAGGTGTCTGATAAAACGATGATGTCGTCTAGGTATGACAAAGCAAGGACATCCTTAAGACCATTTCTAAATTGATCTATCATTCTCTGAAACGTAGCTGGAGCGTTCTTAAGTCCAAAAGGCATCTTTAAGAAACGAAAAGTACCGAAAGGACAGACAAACGCAGTTTTATCTTGATCTGGTGGGTAGACTCGGACTTGGTGATATCCTGAACGAAGATCTAAAGTTGACATATAAGAAGTATGCTTGGCTTCATGCAAAAGGTCGTCCATTCGAGGTAATGGATATTTATCTGCCACTGTAACTGCATTTAATTTTCTGTAATCAATGCATAACCTCATACTACCATCCGGCTTTGGTACGAGAACCACCGGTGAAGCATAAGGTGATTCACATTCTTCTATGATTCCCTGAGCTAGAAGATTATCTATTTCTTTCTTAAGAATTTCTTTCTTAGCAGGAGTCATCCGATAAGGTGGCACAGCAATAGGAGCACTATCACCTGTATTGATACGATGCTCTACATACGGGGTTGTCTCTCCCCCTGGTTGAAAGCATTTTTCATACCTTTTTAGAAGACCATTCAGTTTTTCTCTTTTGTCAGAAGTTAAATTTTTTCCTTCATCTTCACGTAAGGCGTATGGACTGACTTCAACCACACCAGCTGATGAATTATTTTCTTCAACGTATTCATCTACAAAATGAAACTTTTTTTGGGGTTTATTACTGAAATACCATGTTTTGTTGGCAGTATCTAACACCATGTTAGCATTGTGCAAAAAATCCATGCCTAAAAGCGTTCTATTACCCTTAGCATTTGGTAATACAATGAACTCCGTTTTGAAGACTCGCCCTTCAATCTCTACTGGAACTGTAGCAGACAAAGTTTCTCTGGCTACTGTAATTCCGTCAGCCAACGTGACATCATGAGTATGGGGTTTCAGTGCAACACCAGTTTTTAAAAATAGTTCATACATACGTTCTCCCGCAATGGAACGATTTGCTCCTGTATCTGCACAGACTAACACTTTCTTATTGCATATCGTGATAGGCACATTTGGAGCTGAAACTGTTGAAGTATTTAAACTATACAACTTAAGACAATGTGCTTGCACATTTTCTTTTTTAACCGAAGGGGTACAATCTGGGCATTTCTTTTTTATAAATCCCACTTTACCACATCCATAGCAAACAATATCAGATTCTAAGCGTCGATTACCAAACTTATGAGATCTGTCTTCGTTTGGAGGCTTACTCTGCTTCCAATTATTATCTCGACGAGAAAACTCTTTTTTCCCTTGGGGTACAACCGGATCTCTTTTTGGGAACGTACTTCGTATAATTTCATAGGCATCTAGTTTTTCGGCGAGGTCGACTGGCGAATTTAAATTTTCCCACTCATCTAACATATGCTGTTTGCATTCAACCGGCACACGCTTTTTCATTTGATCAGCTATGATCAGATCCTGGAGTGCTTCAAAAGACGTTACAGTTAACTCTTTAAGCCAGTTTTCAAAATAATCTCGAAGTTCGAAGTAATAATCTCGCCAAGAGATTTCTTTTACCTTGCGATGAGCAAAGAACAGCTGTCTGAACTTTTCGCCACTAATTTTAAACCGTTTTAAAAGTAAATCTTTTACATGTGAAAAATTCGAAGCGTTTTCTTCCGATTCACGAGCGATAAGCGCAGAAATAGAAGATGGGACAACACTGAGTAAATACGATACCCATAGATGCTCAGGTACCTTCGAGAGCTTTAACTGGCGTTCCAGGAGCACCAAAAACAAAGTTACATCATCTGTTTCTGGCCTGAATGTAGGCAACAACCTTTGGACATCTATCTTACTTTCCGCGTGTGATATTATCCCTGTCGCATTACCACCTATCACTCCACTGGAAGCACTTTGGCCCTGAACCTGTAACTTAAGCTTCTCAAGCTCAAAATTCATCTCAAGCTTTTTAAACTCCATCTCTTCTGCCCTACGCTTCTCTTCTAATTGCAGCTCTTCTGCCCTACGCTTCTCTTCTAATTCCAGTTTACGCTGTGCTAACTCTGCTTCTTTTTGTTTATCCTCTAATTCCCGCCTACGTTGTTCTTCTTCCCGAGTTGCAATTTGATTCCTGACTAATGAATTCACAAAATCAACATCGAACGAGGGGGAGGATTTGATTTTTTCCCGCAATGTGACAACGGTCATAGTGGTTTGCACATCTAAATTCATTTCTAACGCAACCTGGAACAAATCCTCTTTGCGAGCTCTATTAAGTTCAGACATTTTAAAATTTTAGCAAAACAACCAACCGAAAATCCCATAAATGCCAAAAATTTCGTTTAAACCGTACCCCAAACGTGAGTTTTGCCGTTGCAAATCATATAAACTTTTAATAAAACAAAACAGTGAGCTTTAACCATAATATAAACTATTACTACAAAACAGAACAAACATTAAAAATAAACTGGATTTCATAACGCGACACATTCAAAACAATATTTCAAATGAACTAAACTGCAACTGAATAGTTGTCACTTAAGTAATATTCTAAATGAAAACAAAACACATAACTGAATAATTGTCACTTAAATAATATTCTAAATGAAATCAAAACACATAACTGAATAATTAAATTGTTCCTTAAATAATATTCTAAACGAAATCAGAACACATAACGGAATAATTAAATTCTCAACCAATAATATTTTTAAATTACTAAGACAGCTTAATATCAGTTTTGTTCAGTACAATTTAAAAAAACTTTCTACCTTAAAAAAAAAATCAAAACGACAAAACTTGCATAACTTACTCATTCAGTTTTAAATTCCACAATAATGCTTCTTTTCTCAATCGAGAACTCAGAATTAAATACTTACGTCCAATATTAAATAAGAACAAATATTTACATCAAAACTGTACTCAATTATTTTAAAACCAGTAATAAAAGAAAAACAAAAAGTAATAAATTATTTTAAAAGTAATAATAAAAGAAAAACAAAACATCTTTATGATAACTGCCATAAAATTACGAATACTTTATATTAATTTGACCTGAAAACGATAATATCATAATTCTACTTGAAACTGATATCAGTTTTACCTTTTTTTTTTTTTTCTGAATCAATAAAAATTTATTTCAACACTTTCACGATAAGCATTCAAGAATGAAATCAAAAGTAGAGGAGGGGGGAAGGGGAAATAATGTAAGAACAAAATAAAACATAACAAAATAATGCACCAAAATAATGTTATGAATAATTAAAATAATGTTTTAAATAATCAAACTAAAATTAATAATGAACCAGAATAATATTAAGATTAACCAAACTTAAGAATAATTCAAATGATGATCAGAATAAGAATGCATTCTTTGTTTCTATTAAAAAAAATATGAATCCGTTTTTTACCAAGTCACACATGAGTTACTGATCCATTGAATAATTTGTAGAACTCTGTAAACGAAGATTAAGAACACATATAATGCACAATTTTCTTGGGCGTACACAAAACACTTTTTAGAACTATGAAACGAATAACACATATCATACGATGCAATGGCGTATGGCGACGATCCTTCGCGCCATTTCTTGATTGTAGCTTATGAAATCAGAACAAGCTCTGAAAGCTTCCTTCTTTATTTTAAAACTAAATCACTGCGGATTTGTAGTTGTAGAAACATAGCACTTTTTCACTACGGATTCGTGGGAAAAAATCATAATACCATAATCACATTATCATAATATCACTATATAAACCTGTGGATTTCTAGCCCGAGTTGGGTAGCCAATTTTTTTTATAGCACTCACTGTAGAATAATTATACTTTTCGTATCTCGGGGCTGAAAGAATATTTCTTTAATAACACCAGAAGTAAAAGATTGCTGGCATTTTCATAGATTTTATTATTTCTTGACGCAAAACACACACATCACAAAAACTTCACATATAACACGTATATATAAGATTTTACTTTCACATTTCCGGAGAACAAAACACATCACGTTCTATACATAACCATACTTAAAAAAACATACTTCCTTCGGCAAAACCCACATGACAACTGCACTGAACAAACGTCACGGCTTCAGATCACGTGATGCGCTGCACATTTCGCCGGGAAGAGTCTAATTTTCGGGAAGGGGTTTTCTGCGTTACAATTTGTTATTTTTTGTTATATTGTATTTACTTAATTTTGTTTAAAATCTCCATTTATACCACTATAATTAAACTAAATATTTATTTATTTAATCAAGATTAATTTATTGTGCATTCATGATAAGTTATACAAAATTTAAAACATCCTTAGTTTATACAATTTTTGTTTATTAAACTTTTCGTAATTTTGCTTTTTAAAAATTATTCTTTCCAATATGGCATTGCTATGAGTAGAAAAATATATTTACTTAATAAAGATTAATTTATTATTATGTTATTTTATATTTATATAGGAAGTAGATGCTGCATTGCTGTCAGTTATTGGCTTTCCTGCCTTTGCTGTAGAAAATCCTGAACTTATAAAATTAACAAGAGATACTGTGGAAACTAAATTACGGGTTTGTTTATTTAATTGATTTTTAAAATTCTACTATTTTTATTAAAATTATTTAAAAGCCGTTAATGAAATCTCAAGATGAGATGGCTTTTCATATAAATGGTATGTACTGCATGAACAATAAATTTTTTTCATGCAATATGAAATAATTTGTTAAATGATAGTTATTATTTTACATAAAACATTAAATTTAAAGGATGTTTTTATACTTGAGTAATATAAAAACATACTTTTAATGATTAAAAATATTATTTAAATTTATTCTAAAAAATTTTATCTCTGTTAAAACTAATAAAACCTAATATGACTTTGCAATATTTTAAAGAATTTGTAATTTTTTTTTTTTTTTTTTTTTTTTTTTTTTAAAGTATACAGAGTAAGAAAACTGACACAATATTATTATTCTTTAAATTTCTACAAAAGTACTTTAAATTATACTGCAGCATTATTTATTTATTTATTTATTTATTTATTTATTTATTTTTGCATGTTCGGTGATCATACTGTAAGTGTGTGATTGAATTTCTTTATTTTTATAAATTAATATCACATTCTTTAAGTAAGCAAAGCATACATAGCAAATAATAATATAATCAATCTGAAGGGCTATTCAGACTGTTTGAACATGTTTATGTTCTTTTTTAAAGGGCAAGCATAAGATTATCAAATTGCATCCTTTAAATAAACTGATTAAACAAAAAACAGGTAAATTAATTAATTCATTGCATTTTTAAGTAAGTAATTAATTTTTTTAAATTGTAAATTTAAGTTAATGATATTTTTTTAATACTTTATCTAGCGTGTCAAGGATTTTAATCATGATTTTAATCAAATGATTTCCTTTAAATCATTGATTAAAATCATAAATCTTCTTAATTTTTAAAATGATGTGTAAAAGTATTAAAATCTAAGATGAACATAAATTGCAATATATCTAAAGATATTTTACCTGTTAAATAAATTATCTTATTTTCTTATTCTACATTTACAAACAATACATAATGACAAATTGGAGCTAAAGGAGAATAAAAGAATGATAACACATGCACAACAATTAGTATAAAAGCATATGCAGAAGGAAAAAAAAATCTAAATCAAAATATTATGCAAATCAAGTAATGCTTCAGTACAAGTTGAAAGAATATTTTCTTCTTTTGGATTCATACTCGTACACAGCAATTAAAGAAATCAGTTAGGGATGGAAAAGGGAGCAAAGCTTTTTTAAAAATTTAAAGCACTTAATGTTAATATTGCCTACTGAGTGAGTAGTAATGCTGATATTGAATATTTCGAGATTTTTGTGGATTGCCTATACAAGTGCTCATTCATATGATAATATCTACTCTGTGTATATCTGTTAATAGGTGTAATTGATTTTCCTAATTTGTTTGGTTAGCATACAGCATATGTTAGCATTAGCATGTGAGTTTAGATTTGTACAATTACAGTATTTTTACAAAGAACAAGTGGAAAAAGAGCTGCCATGATGTTAAATTTTGATTTTTCATTTGTGCTATTAGCTAATGAAATTAGTTATTTGCAGTTTTTATTATTTTAATATCTATATTAATCATATTTATAATCTATATTTATTTTATATCTATATTATATATGGTTTATTATTAATTAATTTTATTATTTTATATATATAATTACTAATTATAATTTTATTAATTAAAGCATAAAAATGTAGATTAAGCTCCTTAATGTCATCTAATTAGAGATTTAATTGTTTTGGAAACCTACCATTCATAGTAGGTATTCAATACTTTAATCAATACTTTTACCACAAAAATCTTTTAAATTAAATTATATGATTTTTTTACACCCTAGCTTTCAGTAAATTTAAGCTCTCCTTAAAATCCCTTTTCTTTTGATTTGAAATTGAGTTAATCTCATAGAAGGACTGTAGGATATTAACATATATAATTTTTTGTGAAATTGAAATATTATGTGAAGTAGCAGTTGCCAACCAGCAGTCCATAAATCATTAGTGATTCGCGAAAAAATATTGGTGGTTTGCAGAAAAATCTAGACATTATTTGAATTATTTTTTATTAATAAAACAAAAGTAATGTTCTAAGAAATTCTTAATTGAAAATTTGAACTATAGAAGGCATTGGTATTATGTTAATAGATGATGATATTTATTATTTATTTGAAAAACAGATAATGTTTTTATTTTGGGCTCTCCATAAGAAGTGAATACACATTACTAAGAGGAAAAGCAGTGAAATTTTTTTAATTCAATTTTCAACAATAAATTTGTGCAGAAAGACATTTTTAAGTGTCACAGCAATTGAAACATGGTACACCAGTCTCAAAATAAAAACAACTCTCATCTTTTAGTATCATCACTAGAGCCAAAATACATGCAATTTCCTTATGATTAAATGATTACCGTATATATACTCACGTATAAGTCGAGGAATTTCTCACAATTTTTGGCAAGCAAATTAGGGGGGGGGGGTACCGACTTATATGCGAGTCAATTAAAACAACAGAAAAAAAGTTCAAATACTGCCAAAATTCTGGCTTTTTATGTGTAAGAATAAATATGTAAGAATAATAAAATAATATTTAAAATATATTACTTTTAAATGCTAAAGGTGTAAAATTAACAACTATAATATAAATTAAAATAACTTTTATTAAAATCAATCTATATTAATCATATTTATAATCTATATTTATTTTATATCTATATTATATATGGTTAATTTATATATGGTTACATTCTCAATTTTTTTTTTTTTTTTTTTTTTTAAAGTACGTGTAAATAATAACTTCAAAGCCCGTGCAGCTTTAGAATATTCTCATTTTGTTTTTGAAAATGACTCAGAAGAGTCAAAACATGTAAAACAACTAATAAAAGTTATTTTAATTTATATTATAGTTGTTAATTTTACACCTTTAGCATTTAAAAGTAATATACTATTACAAGGTGTTATATTTTATTATATTGTTATTTAAAATATACCAATAATAATAATTTATCATTAACAAATATTTCATTGATTTGTTTTTGTTTACTTATCACTTTTTCACATTACTTTTCATCTGGAAAGTGAAATCTTTGGCTTGATTTTATGCAAAATTGAAGTAAAAACTTAGGGGTCGACTTATACACGGGTTTTCGATTTTTTGCAGAATTTGTATTTAAAAGTTAGGGGGTCGACTTTTATGTGAGTCGACTTGTACTCGAGTATATACGGTATTTATAATTTTGTTATATTAAATAGGTGCACTTCATATAAATAAAATTGAAGTTCCCTGATCATCAATCATTCTACAAATGTATTTACCGTATTCTTCTGCAGTAGCCAGCATGCCGCAAAATTCGAGGAAGACCAGATTTTTGAATATTAGTCTCTGGTCTTTCCCGGCATACCAGAAAAAGTGAGGATCTTTAAAAACGGAAAGGAATGAGGTTCGTTAGCCGTATTCATTAGCAGCGATTGGTGTTGCGGAGGAGGGGTACAATATAGAGTTTGTCTAAATATATAAAGATATATATAAAGATATTTGTTAGATCTAAATATATAAAGAGAAAAATATGTGCGTATCTTATATCAAAAAAGTAATTTTATATTATAATTTAAAAAATTGAAATCCAGGGTTTTATTTAATAAGAAAGAATTAGAAATATAAAATTTGCTCTATATTTTATCATTCATTATCACTATACTCGCTTTCTTCATCTGTTAGACTAGAAGTCTCGTCTTTAGCATCAGAATCAAGAATAACATTCCTTTGAATAAGTTCTTTCAAACGATTGTGTAAAAAGTCTATGTTTCTTTTTGTAGCTAAACCACATTCTATAAAAGACTGTATAATTAAGTCTTCGGAAACTTTTTTCTAAGTTGCCTTTACCCAGAGAGCTATCGCAAGATATGAAGCAGATCGACATTTACCAGACTTTGTGAATTCCTGCTCTCAATTTCTCAGCCAATCACTCCATAAACGCCTCATTTCAGCTTTGAAAGTCTTATTCTAATGCACATCTGTGGGCTGTAACAATGGGTTCAAACCTCCAGGAATTATTACAAGATCCGTTTTATAATGTTGTTTAAAACTGAATTTACCAGTCGTTTTTAGGTAGGGTTTTGCACTGTCCATCACTAAGATGGATTTTGGTTTAAAAAAAAAAAACAATTAGGGTGAGTACCCCAAACTTTTTGCTTATATATATTCATCAAGTCACTATTCATAGATTTTTTTCATGGACACAGTGACTACAACATCCTTTGAGAAATCTGACTTTAGAATATTTTTTAAGCCTTTAAAAATTATCATTGGTTTCAATTTTGTTCCATCAGCCATTGCACTCAATACAACTGTGTATCGTAGTTTTTCCTTACCAGTTGTTCTGCATAGTAGGGATTTTATGCCTTTAAATCCATGTTTTCTGCTGCGGCAGATCAAACCACATAGGTGTTTTGTCCATGTTACCAATGCAACTTATATTCACATCATTTTCAGTATCTTCGAAAAAACTAAAAAAAATTTCCCACAATTTCTGTGCATTGTCTGGAATTTTTTGGCCTATACTTGTTACTGATCTGCTCACAATGTTGGCCCTGTAAAGGAATCTTTCGAGTCAGCCATTCAATGCTTTAATATCAACAAGTTCATCATTTCCATCGTTTTCCAGAATTTTTTCTGCCTGTGATTTTATTTGGAAAGATGTAACTGCTCGACCTATTTTTCTTTCTTCTTGAATCCAGTTAATAAGTGTACTTTCAATGTCTGGGAATTTTGCCCTTTTCTTCAATAGTTCCTTGTCTGATGGAACATTTTTTGTGTATTTCCACATCTCATTCCATAGCACTCATCAGTTTATTCCAATCTTGAACACAAGAGCGGGGAATACAGAAGAATTTAAAAGTTGCACAAATATTGCCATTTAGGTCATCTAACTTTGCTAAAGCTTCCAATTTAAAAGTGATTGTATAACTTCGTGAATGTATGTGTTTACTTCTCTCCATTTTGAATGTTAAAATAGAAAAAATATATTACTTGAGGAAACTACGACAAATTTTTACTAAATAAAGACAGCTCAGAGCCACTTGGCTTTTTTCACCTCCCTTAGAGAGAAGGAATAATGCTGACCTTGAACCGGCCAATCAAAATGCAGAATTTGTATCAGTTGGACAACTTAATCTTATCTCTTTATATTGTTTTTTCTTTGTCTACTCCAGCCCAACAGCTACAAGGGGAGAAAAAAACAACAACACTCTATACCGGTTTCCTTGACATGTCGTCATCCTGGAGTAGAAACTTCATGCATGAAAATTATGCATAATAATAAGATAAATAAAATCTAATAATCCCTTAAATATAAATGAATATATATATAAGGAGAGAGACAGAGAGAAAAATAAGCATTGATATTTTTTCCTTAAAATGAAAAATGTTGTTAGAAAAACCAAAACCTCATATTTTCCGGCATGCTGGTATACCTCAATTTTTTCCGGCATGCCAGCTAATGCACGGGAGTACAGTATGTTTTTAAAAGTTAGTATTAGTTTGTGAAAATTATGAATTTATTTGCCCATGAGGTCTGGAAAGTTGGTAAACACCAATGTAGAATTACTACTTCTAATCATTAAGATGTAACCTGGACTTGTCTGGATGTCTAAAAAATGTAAGAACCATTGGTAAAAATTCCTTAATCAAGTAATTAAGGGTATGATCTCAATAGCATATTATAATTTCATTCAAATTGATGAATCACATATACAGCAGTCCTCTTGTCAGTTATCTATTTTTTTTTTTTTTTATAATTCCAAATACATATTTGTTTACAAAGTTTTTTGTTTTACAGGGCAAATATGGCTGCCGTAGGTTTTTGAGAGATGGTTATAAGACAGCCAAAGAAGTAAGTCTCATACTAATAATCTTATTTCAGAGCAATTTAATATTGTTATTTCTCTTTGAATTTTTGTGTCTGGATCGGCATAAAAATATTTAAATTTCTATGTCCAAGCAAGAAAGTAATTATTAAATATATAGAAAAAACTTTTTCTAATGTTGGACCACTAAATTCACCTTCCTATCTAAATTAAAAGCATGAAAACATTTAAAATGAATCGATATTTATTACTCAGTACTAAAATAGGTGTAAAATGAAATAAAGGTTTTAAAACATTAAAATCTATCTATAGACATTAATTAATTATTATTGTTTTTGAATAACCCACCTTGCTCAATAGACTCATCCATCATCCTCCCATTTTTTCATATTTGGTTTCGCCTTCTGATATTTAACCATTGTACATTCCGGAAGTTACAGAATTTTTCTCATTTTTGCCCTCTTGATGATGGCCATGTTCTGGTTGAAAGTGCTCTTTACTCTGATGAAAATTTTAACATTTATAGATGGATTTTAATGTTTAAACCTTTATTTCATTTTACACCTATTTTAGTAATGAGTAATAAATTGTGAGAAAGTAATTGTTAAAGTAGTTTTAACTTTTTTCAATACCCCTTTTTAATATGATAATAACATAAAACAAAAACTTCCTCAAGTTTGCTAATACTGAAGATTACATTTTTTATGATTTAATATGAAGTATTTGGGAAATATTGTCTGCAAAACCGTTTTGACTTATCCAATAGCAAAAGCAAATTATGTTTATTTCACAAGTCTAAAAAACTGAACTTATATTTAAAAATAATATTTCAGATGTTTAAAATTATCAACATAACATTTAAAAATAATCTGAATACCATTTATAATTTATTTATTTATTTATTTTATTTTAAGATAGTTGCTTATAAAAATTCTGATGCATTATTATCAGTGGGCTATTGACATTTGAAGTACATTTCAATAACTACACATTTTCGAACTCAGTGAAATTTTAATTACCATTATAGTTAGTTTTTTTTTTTTTTTTTTTTTTTTTTCTTCAAACAAGAAACTGTTATATATGTATGTATGTGTGTGTAGAAGAGTCATCTGCGAAATGTAAATTTGTTGATATATTTAAATAATTACAATATGCAATAGTTAACCTTTCAAATATACCAAGATTAATACTTAAAAATAATAGTTTACACAATAACTGTAGAATATTCTAATTGGGACTAACAGAGCCAATTGCTTTCTTAATCGCCTGTGGGTCAATGCTTCATGAGTGATGGAAAATAATAATAATAGACTGAGCATTTCTGATTTTGAAAATCTAAAGTAAGTTCATGATCTGTGAATTTGGCTTTGACATCTCATGCATTCAAATTATGAACAATAAGTAAATACCAGATAGTTATTTAATTTGCTGATCATGTACGTCGTAAGTAAGATAAATTCAAATCCTATATATATATATATATATATATATATATTATATATATATATATAATTGTGTTATTCATATTCTGAAGAATTTTAGTACAATATTCAAGCAGACTCTGAAGTTCTATGTAGATTACATTTAAAGCTCAACAACATTTGTGTTTTCTTTAAGTATTTGAAATATATGATTACATCTGGTAGGTTGCTTTCCTGATTATTTATTGATGATACACTTCTAACCATTTACAAAGTAATTTAATGAATATATTTTAAATAAATTTAATGTGCATTTAATAGACATTCACAGAAATGTTTATTGGCAGTTAATATAATTTTTAAAATACATTAAAAACTGGACCATAATATGTGCATCTGTTTTGTTGAATATTTTTATTTAGTGGTAGTGAAATTTGAATCAGTTAAAAATCTTGTCTGTAGGAAGTAGTTGAATGTATTTCTTATTTTATAGGATTCAAAAAGACTGTACTATGAGCCATGGGAATTAAAAGTTTTCGAAAATATTGAGTGTGAATGGCCTTTGTTTTTCTGTTATTATATAATTGACGCTTGTTTTCGGGGTGATAGGGAAATAGTAAGTATTTTTTTTTTCTCTCTTCCTTTAAATCTTAATAATGATAATTCTTCAAGAATATTCTTCATTTCCTATAAACATTATACTTTTGAAAGTTGTTCCTATTTTGTTTATTTTAAAGATATATGCTACTGTTTTATGATTTTTGGTGAATTATTGGATTGTAGAAAGTTGCAATTAAATTTTCCAAGTTTTAAAACAAATATTCAGCAATGTATTTAGTTATTATTTTTTTACCTATCGATCATTAACTAACTTCAAATAAATAATTCCTAGTAATATATGGAAAAAATTTAACATATAATAGATTTGAGTTGTTAATGAACAAAAAAAAGTAATAAAGACTTCAAGTTATTGCCTGATGCTTTTTTAAAAAATTTACTTATTGCATGTCAGTTGGTGTGTTTTAATAAGAGTGGTTTTGCATTTGCACTAAAGTGTGTTTTTTGTGATTCTTTATTGTTATTCATACTAAATCACATTTTTTTCCCAGCATCACTTATATTTAATATGCAGTAGATAAAATTTTTGATGCAGACAATTTTTTCAAACATAAAGTAGTACTGTAAACTTTAGCAACATATTAAAACTTTGTGGAGATTGGTCAATTTGTGCAAGAGTAAGAGCTTAGCAAGCAAAAAATAGACAGACAGACAAAGATATTATATTTGGATCTTAATGGATCTCATACCTCATATATCTTATCTAAAAATAGAAAATTGAAAAAATTGAAATGTAAGTGCGAAATTTGTAAAGAACATTGCCATTGGTTTAATATTTGGTTGCGATTGTCGTCGCGTGACTACTATAGGATACTAAGTTTATAGAATTTTAGTACTAAATAATAATGTTTTGATTTTTAAAAAATCTGAAAATTTAATTTTGAATAAAACAAATTGTTAATAAAAATATTCACTAATTTATTAATAAACATATATTATTAATAGTAATAATGGTTCATATTTTCATGATTTAATTTTATTTGGGTCCAAAAATAAAATCGAAGATACAGTTTATGACCAACTTGTGATCACACTCAGTATTGGTCAGGATTTTGCAATTAAATTTTGATACATATTATTTTTTATGTCAACATCCGTTTTTCTATGCACATTTCTAGGCACAAAATGCACAATGAGGAATGAGGTATCATACGCAAGGTTTTTGAATAGGCTTTTGACATAGTACACTCACCTTTCATTAAAATTAAACATGTCATTTTGATTGAAAATTGCAGTTAATTAAAAATTAATGATAAAAATCATAACAGCAAATAATCTCAAAGAGATAATTTGCTTGAAATAAGTATAAATTGAATAATTGAAATTGAAGCTTGAAATAAGAACTTTCTTAAAATTCTGTTGATTTTTAAGAAAGATATTTGTAAATTTGCTCAAAAAAATTATGTTTATTGACATTTACAAATATATAAAGTAGGAAAAAAATTCGCAGATAATCAGCAGCAGCGTATAATCTACATTACAAGAAAAATAAATTTTTTAATGTATAATCCATGGATTATAGGCAGGGAATTAGGGTACATTAATTATATATATATATATATATATATATATATATATATATAATAAAGAAAAAAAAAATTACAAAAGTGATTTCCAAGCTAAAGAGAGAAAAGGAGATGATGAGAGATCGTTGACAAGATTATCGGAATTTTTAAAAATAAAAAATGCTTTGTGAAAATCCAAGTGAATGGGAGAGACAAGTGAAGTAATTATTCTTGCCATGGAGAAATTGAAACAGTGACTTGAAATCCAACAATGAGAGGCAATTGAAGATTTGGATAATTCTTGATTAGATATATACCTCTGATGCTTGCTTAGTCTGAACTTTAATGCTTTCTTAGTTTGACCAATATATCCTAAATTACAAGAACAAGGAATAAAATACACTCCCTACCGGTTCTCAGTAGGAACAGGATCTTTCAGAGAAGATAATTTTATTTTTTTAATAGGTTTGAAGATAACTTTAAAATTGAAAAGAGAAAGGATTTTAGAAATTTTCAAACAGAGAGGAGAATAAAATGGCAGAATGCTAGAGTTAAAATTAGCAGGATTATTAAAGTCCGAAACAGGACGTTTAGGATTGGTGAATTTATTCAGAGCTTTTTCAATCAAAGAGGGATTATAACCACGAGCAAGGACAAGAGATTTAAGATAATTAATTTCATTATTCAGAGCAGAAGAGTTGGAACAAATGCGTAATGCCCTGAAAACAAAGGTATAAAAGGACGTCACTTTTTGCTGGGGGATGGTTTGAAAGAGCATGAGGAGGGAGAGATACAGTTAAAAGTTTTCTATAAACAGAGGTAGAGAACCAATCTGGATGTTTCAAAATGAAGACATCAAGGAAAGGAAGAGAATTGTTCTCTTTGACTAATACAAGGATCTATAGAATTAACAAGTGAAAGAAGATTAGAAAGATTCAGGTTAGAAGGAACTAAAATAAAAGTATCATCAACATACCTAAACCAGAAAGAAAATTTATACAAATTGGAGAGTTTTTCTTCAAAATAATGCATATAAATATCACATAAAAGAGGAGAAAGTAAATTATCCATGGCCAAACTATCAGTTTGAAAATAGACAGAGTTATTAAACTGAATTGTTCATTTCTGAACATCTTAAATGTTTCTGAGGAGTGACTTTTACGGCTACCATTATTTCCCTACAGTAATACTCATGATAAATTTCTTCAACATTTTCAATAGAAATGTGACAGGAAGATTATTGTTTGGAAATAGTGGTAGCCAATAAAGTGACCACTGAGAACCATGTAAATAAGTTTTGATAACTCTAAGATTTGAAAATTTTCAGCTGTTGTCTACAGCAAAGTTAAAGAAAAACAATCAGGCATGCTGAAAATGTGTTGAAAAAGTTACTTGAGGCTGCGATATGGTATGAATTATAATTAAAATTTCGCAAAAACAGGTGATTTCTTTTAACTGAGTATAAAAGCATGTCTTTAATCGAAATAGTTGAGGTTAAAAACAAGATAAAATATCACAGGAATATACTGATTCTAACAGTTTTGATTCATCCGTAATATCTGATTAATAATGGGAAAAAAAGGCAAATATTTTGACAAATCTTTATTTCTCTCTTTCTAATTTTGCACTCTTAGGATTCGAGCGCTTGAAGCAGTTCGCTCCAACTGCTCCACGGTAGCTATGCCCCTGGCACTCACATTTTTAGAAATGTACAAAATATATAACTACCTATTTGTATGATATTTGTTAATTAAAAATATCCAGGATCACCACTACAATATGTTATATTTTACCAGACGATATTAAAAAAAAAAAAAAAAAAAAATTATTACAAATAATAACAAAATATTTTAATTTGTGTATTTATAATAGAACATTTTGTTTGTGTTATTAAATAAATTAAAAGGGACATATATTCCATTCATAAGTTTAGTGTGACCTGGGAGTTTATCTATGGGTTTGAATGTGCTATGAAATAACAAAGGTTAAAAAACACTGATATAATCAATGGCTAGTTAATTATTCCCCCCCCTTTTTTTTGTCTTCTTCTCTTTTAGGTAGAAGAGTTTTCTGATGCCCTTGATTCCATTCTTATCAAAGAAAATGGTCTGAAGTTGGTTCCAGAATTGTATACTGTTCCTGATGATAAGGTATATTTCATGGTTAAAATTTTATGATTTATTAAGATTATAATTATGATAATATAATAGGCTTATGATTTTGAGGCAAACTATGTGTATCCATTTTAGAACTTATAAAAACATTAGCCACAATTGTGTTAATAAGTGAAGGTGCTATTTTGTGGAATTTAATTGTTTGTTTAATTATTATTATTATTTTTTTAATTTCAGAATGTTTAAACTGTTTAACAAATTTTTAATGAATTTTCTCTTATGCATAGTATCATAAATATTGTTTCTATCTTAACACTTAACACTGTAGTTAAAACATTTACTAATTTCTGTCTGAAGTCAAAACACTTATCAGTTTTTCTCTTACGTCAAAATATTAAAAAAATTACTTTATACACTTGAACCTTGAAAATCCGGAATCAGCCGGACCGTGGCGATTCCGGATTTTGGAGATCTGTTAAAAATATTTTTTATAATAGTATAATAACATACAAAATGCAATTTTTTCCCCAGTTCAAATAAACTATGATCAAATTAATGAATTAAATAATAAAATAGGAATAATACAGTAAAATATAACACCTATGCTGAAATTAAATATACATATTAAAACACAATAAATTAAAATATAGTACACAATAGATAATACAGTATAGGATCAATTATCCAGCGTCCTGATTTCCAGAACGCTCTAAATACCAGAACAGTTAATGATCTGAAACCGAAACTTTCAATAAAAAAAACTGGTAGATTTTTTATTTTCTTTTTGACATCTTATTGAAGAGTTAAGATGCTTTATTATTCAATATTTTTAATATTTTAAACTTTTTCTCATACATATCAAGATACCGTGAAACCCAGTGGCAGAAACACCGCGACACGGCGACGTAGTCGCGGACAAAAAAAACCTCTTGCGGACAATTTTTGTCTGCACTAATGAAATTAATTTAAAACACTGTCCGCAACTTGTGAATTTCAGTAAAGGATCGCAGTAAAAACGCGGAATTTCGTCAAAAGATCGAGGTAAAAACACGCGAATTTTGACTGAATTTCGGCAAAGGATCGTGGTAAAAACACGTGGATTTCGAAAAAGGATTGCGATAAAAACACGTGGACTTCGGCAAAGGATCGCGGTAAAAACATGCGGATTTCGTCAAGAGATCGCGGTAAAAACGCGAATTTCGGCAAATGATCATGTTAAAAACACGTGGATTTCGGCAAAGGATCACGATAAAAACACGTGGATTTCGTCAAAGGATCACGATAAAAACACGTAGATTTCGGCAAAGGATCACGGTAAAAACACACGAATTTCGGCAAGAGATTGCGGTAAAAACACGTGAATTTTGGCAAAGGATCGTGTTAAAAACACGTGGATTTTGGCAAAGGATCGCTATGAAAACACGTGGATTTCGGCAAAAGGATCGCGATAAAAACACATGGATTTTGGCAAAAGATCGCGGTAAAAACACGCGAATTTCGTCAAAAGATCGCGGTAAAAACACGCTATTTTCGGCAAAAGATCGGGGTAAAAATACGCGATTTTCGGCAAAAGATCGTGATAAAAACACGCGAATTTCATCAAAAGATCGTGGTAAAAACACGCTATTTTCGGCAAAAGATCGGGGTAAAAACACGCGATTTTCGGCAAAAGATCGTGATAAAAACACACGATTTTCGGCAAAAGATCGTGGTAAAAACACGTGAATTTCGGCAAAGGATCACGGTTAAAACACGTGGATTTCGTCAAAAGATCGCAGTAAAAACATGTGAATTTCGTCAAAAGATCGTGGTAAAAACACGCCAATTTCGTCAAAAGATCGCGGTAAAAACATGCGATTTTCGTCAAAAGATCGTGGTAAAAACACGCGATTTTCGGCAAAAGATTGTGGTAAAAACACGTGAATTTCGGCAAAGGATCGCAGTAAACAAAAAAACGTGATTTTCATCCAACGATTTTGGAAAAAAAAATCGTGAGTATCGTCAAAATTTACTGCATAAAAAGACTGCTAAAATATTGAAACCCAGTTCCTTTTACTAATGTCTAAAGATCGTCGCAAAACGAGAAAAAATGCAAAAGTTTGCATTAAAATTTTCAAAAATAGATGGAGGAATTCTGGATTCCTTTTACTAATGTAGAAAATTCGCTGCAAAAAGAAAAAAAAAACATAAAAAATTAAGAAAACTAGTCCAAAAGTGGGTTTTGAGATGCATAACTTAAGACAAAACAACACTTCAGACTGTTCCTGTCAAATCTTGCAGCTCTGCACTTAGCGGTCTCTTCAAAAAACATCACACACAGACAAACATCTATGTTTAATACATAAATTTTTAAATCTGAAACAATATACAGAACCCTCTTTTAAAAAATTGGATTAACCCGAATCCAATCTGCAGGAATCTAAACTCAGCTCGAACTGAAAACAGTGTTAACCCGAAATGCAGCTGATGCAGGACTTTAATTAAGACATTTTTCTCCATAAGGAATTTCTGTAGCTACATCAGGGGAGGGAAATTTCTCTCCCCCCTAAGCTTATCCTTCCTATTTTAGAAATCCCACAAGAAGTGAGATGATGAAACGATATGTAACATCAAAAGTTATAAGCAAAATTAAAGAGAATGTATCAAGCTTAACCTATTTTAAATAAAATGATGAAAAATTCCTAGTTTAGTGTATTCATTAAAATTACACGCAAAATTTGCAGACAGATTATGAAATTTTAAAAGCTTGTCGCAGACAGCTACAGAACTTTCTGCCACCGGGCCGTGAAATCTCATTATCCCCCGCCCCCCTCGCAAATGCAGTAAAAAACTGTAAAATAATCAGAGGTGGCCCAGTTATGATGCTCTGCAGAATACAAGCATTGAATGAACGCAACTGTCGGACATATGTTCTTTTTTGGATCATTTTTATAACTTCGCATCAGCAAAATCTTTAAAAATACAGAAGAGCTAACTACATATTCTTAAATTTGATACTTTTCTTTCTTAAATGCCAAAATCCATCAAAAATTTTTTGAATTTTAACCCTTTGGAATAAAATATATTTTAAACATCGTCATGCTTTTTTATTTTCTCCTTCTTTCTTAGAAAACGTTTTTGAAGATAGAAAATCTGATTTTCATGATAACAGGAAGCGTATGTCGTCTAAAGGCACCCCCCACAATTCGACCAATCAGAAAGATCAAATCAGTAGAATGAACAAAGGGAGAAGTATTTGTTTCCTCATGATTCAGCTGGGAGAGAAAACGAATGAGAGAGGGTGGGGAAAAGAGTGAATAAGAGAGAAAAGTGATAGGATTCCTTTACTGTTTAAGGCCATTCCCAGAATATTGTACTTAGCATGCTTTATGTATTTATTTATTGTAAAGGCTGCTTTTTCGGGATTATTTAAAAATTTTTAATTTCTTTATAAAATTGTGGAGGAGGGGTGGAAAAACGGGATATTACGATAATTATGTATTCCTTTATCTCCATTTTATGTATCTAAAATTATTTATTCATTAAAAAATACTCAAATAAAAATAAGGAACCTAACAAAATATTTTTATGATGATTTTTTTAAAACACTTCAACATTCTAAGGGTTAAAAAGTGTAAAATTCTCTCACTTTATTGAGAATCCTGTTCCTGGTTTTTTATGCCTTTTTTTTAATAATTAAAGTCTTAATGGTCAGGCGGTATAAAAATATACCAGAACATGTCCATATTTATTTATTTAGTTTTCAGTTAAATGTGTTTAACTGCATTCCACGAGAAATATGGAAATTACAGCAAAGTCTTATTTCAAAAATTAATAAAACTGAAATCGGGACAATGTCCAGATTTTAGAGATTTCCGGAATTTGGATGTCCGGATTTTCGAAGTTCAACTGTAATAGTATAAAGTACTTTTTAAGTGTTTTGAATTAGAAATAAACATTTGAAGAATAATAAAGCCCTTTAATACTACATTCACACCACAATATTTAAGTTAACTCGGACCTCCAACTCACTCATTGAGCTCCACAAACACAAACACACGTTGTGAGTAGAAACAATTTATGGGTAGATACAGCCACTACCACTCACTCTGATTGGCTGTGGAGGTTTGCTTTAACTGATTGGCTGTTTAGGTTCGTTTTAACTTATGCACATGTGCACACTTCCTATTTGTTCAGATCTCATACACAGTGAGGTTCAGTGAGTTAACTTAGATGAGTTTTGAAATGTGAACAAGCATTTCTAATTCTGGGAGTACCACTTCCAAAATTCGAGTTAAGTTAGCATAAATTTGCAGTGTTAACATAGTATAAGGCAATGAAAACAGTGTTTTGAAAGAGTAATGGTGATAAACTTAGTTTCTGTTTGTCACTTTATTTGCAACCATATCTTCTAAATGTTAGACATCCAATGTTATTTAGTGTTCAAATGTTTTGAGGCTTAAAAAGACAGCACATTCAAATTTTTGCTGCAAAGTTAGATAACCTTAATTTTGGAAATGAAAATTATTATTATTATTATTTTTTAATTAAAAAGAAAGTAAATTTTTTAATTCACTTATTTTTCCTTTTATTCCTCCTCTTGAAAAAAAAAAAAAAAAAAAAAAAAAATACAAGTCAGATTAGTACAAATATTACAAATAGTTCCATCAGAAAGGGGGAAAAAATTAAATAAATAAAAACTTGTTTTTGAATCATTCCATTGTTTCCTGAAGTTAATGTGCTGTATTTTGAAAGCATGACAATATTAAAGTTTTGATCAATAATTTATAAGTTAAACTCTACTAAAAGAAATTGGTTTGTATGATTTGCTTCTGTGTTTCATATCACTGACATATTTTTATAGAGTTAACATTCCATCTTAATTAAATTAATATCAACATAGAAATATGAAAATATCTTTAAAATATTGACAAAGAAATATGATAAATATATATATATGTTGGTTTTAATTAATTATATGAGAAATATGATCTGAATTTAATTTTATCGGTTTTTATTTATTTTAAGGTGGATCTAGAGTATCAGAATCCTCATAGTCAAGAAAGAGTAGCCATCGGTCAGAAACCATTTATTTGGGCTCAGTCACTCTATATTGTTGGAAGATTATTGCAAGAAGTAAGTTCAATGACTTTTAGTTTAGTTTTTTTTTTAACTATAAAGTGTTTTGTATATGCTTTATGTGCACAATTTTATTTTTATTGTTTTTTTCTATCATATTTTAATTTTGTTATTGTTTCATCAATATCCATTACTAAGATTGATTACCCTACTGTTATTTTTTTTTATATAATTTAATTTTCTGGGGTAGAAATGATAAATATATTTTGAATGTAATTTCATGTAAAATTTAGCTGTCAAAAATTTATTATATAAGTCAGTATTCAAAAGAATGGAAATAATTATTTACTACAGTGTTTTTAAGTATAAATAATTGAAGATGAAATTAAAAATAATTTATTTAAAAAATAAAAATGTATGTTTTTTATATATTTTGTCAACTAAATCTCATAGATTTTTTTGTATTTATTTGTCTATTTTACTCATATTTTTTTCTGACTAGGGGTTCCTTGCACCAGGTGAATTAGATCCTCTGAACAGAAGACTTAGTTCAGAACAAAAACCAGATGTTGTTGTGCAAGGTATGATTTGTTTCTCCCACTCTCTTCTGAATATGAACATGAAAATTATCTAATAAATATTTCTTTTGGAATGGTTTAGACAGGGGTCAGTCCAGTGGGAAAATTGAGTCCGTTAACGGACTCTTCACAAAATTTGATGACAGCAAAACGGACTCTTCACAAAAATAAATTACAGAAAAACGGACTCTTCACAAAATTAAATTTTAGAAAAAAGGCCCTTTCACAAAAAACCCACTTTGTGAACCATATCCATTTGGTAAGTGTAAAATTCTGCAAAAATCTAGCCTTTTTTTTTTGTTCATTTTACCGTTCATCTGAGCATAATCAAACAAAAGTCTCTTTCGTTTATCAGTAGTAGGTTTGCTCTCTTTCTCCCTTGCATCCTCATTTGGAATAAATGTCGATTGGCTGATAAATGACGTCAGAGCAATAGTTGATGTAGTGATCGTGTTTTCGGTGATTTGTTTCACTTTCTAATTTGGCAACGTTTGCTTTTATTTTGCTGCGTGCTGCGTCTGGGTGCGTTTGCTTCACGAATACAATTAAGAAGAAAGTGTCTGCTGTGCTAATTCGATTTTTTTGTGATTTTGCAACACTGTTCATTTTAATCTTTTGAGTGATAGTAAATTATACTTTATATACATAAATAACAATTTTACTAGCAAAAAACTTTTAACCTTTCTTTTACTATATATATATACATACTATATATAATATAATAATAATTATTACATTATTTATACTAATATGAATATTCTGTTTGTGGATTGTGTAGTATAATATAATCGTTAAAAAAAAAAAGATGGAACGTGAAATCTGTCTAACATAATATTAGTTAATTTCTGAAAAATTAAAACTCCCCAATTTTGGGAGACTAGGCATAAATGAGTTAACTAATGTATTGTGAAATTTGTTTTTTCACAAAAATGAAAAATAATTCACAAAAATAATAATTAAATTCACAAAAATAGGACTCTAGAAAATGAACCTGGACAGACCCCTGACTAAAAACAGAAAAAAAAAAAGAGCTAAGCTTGAGCTATATCAGGCTGTTAAATTATTAATTTAGACCTGTCATCATTTTAAAAAATATTGCATGATTTTGAAATAATTTTCACCCACCATAATATTGTGTGATTTGCAAGCTGTATATTTAGAACTGAAAGACTTTTAGGAGCAGAAAATCTTACTCCTTACTGCGAATAGATGCAGCTGAAATTTGTGCATTATACAAAATTTCCCTCTTATTGCAAAAATAAGTGTGTGTAATATGTTCATTAATAAATTAGGTTTATAAACATGTTACTTTTATAAATTTCCTGAAGTTAGTTTTATTACGCTGAAATAGCTTTTTATTATCAATACAATCAGTGGCAGCTCATGCCATTTTTTGCTAGTTGGGCCCAATCTTTTACATACCAGTGGGTAATTCTTATATAAATGAGATTCCTTAATTAATCGAACATGCAAAGACTTATTTAAATATATATCTGCTTTTACTGTAAGTATTGAGGTGGCCAGTAGAAATATGATACTGTTCCAGTTTTAGATGGATTTATACACTTTAGAAGGTCTGTCATGAGGTAATCATGCCATTTTTAGTGCAATCGAGATGGGTACGATTGTGTGTGCTCAATTTCCATTATTTCACTAAATTTAATAATTTTAATATGTTTCCTCCAAAATTTAATTATCCCTTTATACTCTGTAGTCAACATTTTTAATTATTTTTATTTTAATGTATCTGGTGTGTTCCTATGATGTTTCTTTCTTGCTTTGAGCTTTTGACGCACGCTCGTATTTTTATTTATCTTTCTTAATTCATTCATTGTGTATCGCGGAGCACGCCATTTTTCCGCAGGTCATTCATTGTAGCTTCACTTGTTTCTTCTCTCCTGGTTGCGTTCTCCACGTGCTTTGTTTTTGCATATTGCTATTGGTCGATTGCAGATTTTATCACCAAGGGCGAATGGATTGGCACTTTGCTTAGCTGTGCTCTTCAGTTATGTCTCGTCAGGATCAGAGGGTGCATGGAGCGATTCTTCCCTTAAGTTATAAGTCTGAGTGGAGCGATATAAGTCTGAGTGGAGCGATGTCACCAGAGGCTCCCTACAATCTAAAGTTTCTATATGAATAAAAGTCAGCTAATTTTACCGTCATTCTGTCTCATTTCATTTCGTCTTAAATGAAGTTACAGCTATTATATCGTGTCATCTTCCCATTTCACCGACAATCTCCTTGTCTGCATTGAGCTTACCAAAATGGGTGAGAGAATTCCACATTTTACCTTTTTTGTAATTGATGTTTTGTTCGCATTAGAATAACAGCAAGCTTGGAAACCTGTTTTTTATATTCATGAGAATTAGAATCAGCGATTTTTTGTGTTATTTTCGTTACGATCACGTGACCATGTGTCTGCACATGGCCAGTTTTTCACAACGAACATTGTCAAGAGTATTATCATAAGGTCTTAAACATGATTTAACTGTTTTTAGAAAATGTCTGTATGTGACACACAAATTTTGTGGGTGCTCTAACTCGCAAACTACTGCGTAGAATAGGGGGAAATTTCATATGAAGTTCTATCCTTATGTGAACTGGTGCTGATTAGTTTTTGGGCAAAATCCCCAAGAGGAGGTGCCACAAATCAGTGATTTGTTTGATTTATGTGTGCAGAATTAAATGAAATTTAAAGTTTAGAATCCTCATGAAAGTAATAGATTGTTTTAATTTTGGTTATGGTCATGTAAGAGGGGGTGCCAAAATTTGATGATTTGTTCAAAATATGCAATGTTTATATCACCAGTTTAAACGTACAGAATTCAAAGAAATTTCACACTTAACATCCTGAATATGGGAATACATTGTATAAAAAAGCTATTTGCTAAATCGATGTAATTTCTTGTACTATTTAGTATTTAATCATTTAATTGATTTGATTTATATATATGAAAGTTTTGTGATGGCCACACAACATACTAGTTGTTATTATCAATCATTATTATAGATTAAGAAAAAATTAAGTATGCACTTGCTCAAACTTATTTTACTTTTGCTATTGTAATAATACCACAAACCTTCTTTTATTTTAACAGCCCTATTTTATTTATATATTTTTTTAAATCTAAAACTTTTTTTTTGCATATTTAGATATTTTTCTTTATTTCAATGATATTAGCATAAAAGTACTTGGCAACTTATGATACATTTTTTGCTGTAGAATTTCACACCAGCGCATCAAATGAAACATCTACATTCTAAAATATAGAATACGATAATAATAATAATTAGAATGCCTACTTTTTTTAAAAAACTTGTAAATCATAGAATTTGCTAATTGTTTTATCATTTCTCTGAATTTTATTTGATACACCTTTGAAGCACTTTAAAAACTTGGAGTTTATTTGTGCAAATTCTAAGAAAATAATGAAAGCTTTACTCCTCTCCCCTCCCCAATGACAGAATATTTTAAACACTGGTTTCTTGCAGTAAGTTATAGCACTTAACGTATGTCAAATGAACTTAGTAAAAATAAATTTGTTATTATTGGCAAAAAATAAATTTACACATTTTACATTTGGATCAGATTGAAATTATGTCTTAATTTAATGATTATTGTATCTTCATATATCCCATATGTATATTATATCTTATATTTTATCATATAAATATTTGTAATTTTAAACTGTGTTTTTAGTTGTGATCCTTGCTGAAGATCAATATGTTAAAGAGAAGCTGAAAAACCATGATATTCATGTTCAGACCATATCTGAAGTTTCACCAATTGAAGTACAGCCAGCACGTGTTCTCAGCCATATTTATTCATATTTAGGTAAACTAACTAAATTTAGGTTTTATAGTTTGTATCTGCTTTTTTAAAAAAATCTTTGCATATTCATTTTTAGTGTTTTTTGGTGTCTATATATAAAAAAAGATCTTTAGAATAATTTCTAATTTTGAGTAAAATTTTGTAAGAGTTTTGGATTTGCTTCATTTTCTTTGTTAAAAAAAATAAATAAATATGTAACATTATATAAGCTTCTTTTTTTTTTAAGCATTTGAAAAATATTGAGATTAAACAATTTAGAAATGTGAAGTTTTACTTAATGATGAAAATGAAAATTATGATGAATTGATTATGTGTCAAAATAAATTTGCAAAACATCCTCAATTCTTTCAAGCATTTGCTTTTATCTAATTATGAGTCTGTCTGCTGATAAGGTTGTTTCAGATTACATCCAGTTTTTATTCTATAGTTATTTCTTTATTTCAGTAGAATATTTTTTCCACCTCCAAGAACAGTTTGTTATTTCATAATTTTCTTACAACAATCAACTGATACATATAATCTAAACACATATCTATTGGAATACAAGCAATATTTGCACAATTTTTGTTATCTTATTACATTTTCAATTTACTTTTTTAACTATATTTGTTATGGAAATTTTAGGAGTTAGAAAGTATAATGTTACAAGTTAAAAATATCAGTACATATTATTTCCAATAGAGGACAGTTGAGGCTGAGAGCTTTGAAATTTCCATATTATAGAAGAAGCATAAAGGAGTTGATGTTGGTTGATAATAAAAATATTGAGGGTGCTACAAACGAAGTATTTTTTTGAAAATATTATGTAACATACCTAATGCAAAGAACAAATTGCTTTCCTGACTCTGCAACCATATACCCAATTACACAGTAAAACCTGTGAAAATGAACCTGTATATACCAGAATCCTGCCTTACACAGAAACATTTCTTGGTATTGGCAAAAACAATACTAAACAATTATACCTGCTAAGATGGAAAGCTGTCTAAATCAGATTTTTTTCCCACTAGCAATTCCTGCATTATCTTTATTGTACTGTGTTATCATACAAATTCGTATTAAATATTATTTAAATCCTAAATGGATTTTCTTAATTGTTTTATTTCTAATTTTCATTCCAAAGTTCTACTACAAAATGAATTATCAGTGGAATTCATTCATTTTTGAAGCCGAAAGGCTTTCTGTGCATTTTCCCTCAACTGTCTGTGCTTTTTTGAGAGTAGTGCATTAACTGCCTTATTGAAGGAAGGGGGGGGCCAGCAGAGGGTTGCACAGATTGCGTGTCCATATGCTGAGACTGCAGGCAGATCATTCGTTACTTTTGTTAGTAGTTTCCAGACAGCTTCTCAGTTTAAAACTTCATATTTATGTTTACTGCTTGTTTGACCATATTGCAAGATAATAGCAAAACCTCACATGCTGGAACAAGATAAAATGAATATGAATTCATAACACACAAGAAAAAGAAATACACAAGCACAAATTGTAGTAATCTTATAAATTTAGGAGAGCACTTTAGTGCAGTAGGACTTAAGGACAGGCTCACCTGATGAGTAGACACTCCTTTATTAACATTTTGACTGCTGCCTGTTCACTTGTGGTCACATGTACTTTTTTGCCATAATGTATTTGTATAGCTGGTGGTCCTTTTAAGTCTTTCTTTCCTGGCCAACTGACTGCTGACTATCATTTACTTTGTTCTCTTTATAAGGTTTGTGGTTAATTTGGTATAGAAACTATTACTGTGTGTTAAGTGTTGTCTTACCAGTGAAGATACATTTGATTGCCAGCGATCATTCGGCAGCTAAAGTATTAAAGTTCGCATTGCTACAGTATAGAAAAAACCAGATCCAAAAATTACATGAAAAGCCTTCTACATAGAGTCACAAAGCACCTGTTTAGTTTATAGTAGTCAGGAACTGACTACAGGAGGAATGCAAGAACTTCTTATAGCCAAGTAATGACAAAATACAAAGCTTTGTCATTAACCAATCAAAATGAAAGCTATGTGTTACTTTATGGGTGCAAGACCATAATAGCTTCAACGTTTCAAAAATAACATAAAAGGTTCTATCATTGACATATTAACTGGTAAACACAAACAACTTTGCATTATGTTTTGCAGTAAATTGGAGAAAAAACATTAAAAAAAGAATTTTTTTTTAATTAAACGTGTTCTTTTAATGATTAAAAAAAAGGTTTTAGGACAGAAGTTTAGCATTACATTTATTTGCAATAGATTTAAACCCATTGCATAAAAAATGTTCAAGATGAGAATTTAATAAATTTTATAATTTGTGTCTATATATTTATTATTAATTCCTTAAATATAAAAGGAATCAAACAAAAAAGAAAACTTATAATGCTAGTGTCAATTAATAAATAAGAACAACTTTGAAAAGCTCCATGAAATAGAAATAAACTTGCATACATTGCACTTAATACATATGATATTCTTTTACATCTTATGTAATTTTTGGTCAATCATAAGTTTATTTCTTTATAATGGTGACCTTTCAATGATTTTAAAAAATTATTTTTTCTTCCAACTGAACAATAGTTAAAAATTTGATGCTGGATGTTTAATTAATTTAATTGGAGTGTGCATTTTTGCATAAGTAATAGCTATAGTAATAATAATGATAACACAGTCATCCAGATCACCAAATATCTGGATCAATATCAGAAAATAAAAACATTCAGTTAAGGGGGGGGGGGGGGGGATGTTATTGAAATGCAAATTTTTGTTCTTAATTGTTCTTAAAAATATAATTTCCTTGAAATTCCTATGTTAAAATTTATATCTAATTGGATTTTTTTATAAATAAGAAACTTTTTGGAAAAGCTCCATGAAATACTATAAATAAATATATTTGGATAATTAATTCTATGTCAGTATTTACAGTGCACAGCAAAACAATTAACTTTGTTAGACATGTTCATAATTTTTTTTATTATTATTCTTATTAAAAGGTAGGTAAATTGAAGATTTTTTTTTTTTTTTTTTTTTTTTTTGTTAAACAAAAATGATTGAAGAGAACTTTTCATCTCCCAACATAACCTTCAATTATTCAAATGGTGCCCATAACACATTACTCCAGATAACTGAAAGTTTCATTGTATTTTACACACATAACATCTTGTGTAATATAGTGTAGCATTTAATAGTATTGTAATTTGTTTCTATTGATAGATGGATATAATTAATTTCTTTTCTGTGAAGGTAAAAATAAAAAGTTAGGCCTCTCTGGGAGATATTCCCGAGAAGTAGGTTTGTTGAGTACAAGCAAATTGTACACCCTTCAAGACAGAATGTTTGCATTTACACCTCAGGTAATTCTCTTCACTTATAACAAATTGTTATAGCATTAATAATATTTTTACTTTTACTCTAAAAGGCTTTTCAAAATATTTTAGTATATCTTTCTATGAATATCATATTGGCATTTTTATTTATCAGAAAATTTTATTTGTTTTGCTTTCAAAAATTTTTGTAAGATTAATTGTATTGTTTGGTATTCTAGTAATGTATATGTTTTAGTCAGACTCCCATATATCAGATTTATTTACATTTTTTTTTTTTTTTTAATGTATGAATTTGTGGCAAATATGATATGCATCTATTACTTTCTCAGGAACATAAAAAAAAAAAATCCCTGATGGCTCGGCCTACAGGCACAGGTAGATTTCGAAGATGCAGACTGTAGGGCGCCTATTTATTGAGAATCACAGAAGAAATTACCTTTTTTCCATGATGCAGCAATTGGGACCACCCACTTCGAAAATTACCTATGCTGGCTATTTATTTATTTTTTTTTTTTATTTATTTATTTTTTTTTTTTTTTGTAAGTGTTTGTCCTATAAAAAACTTGTCAGTATAAAAGTTGTAGATAATATTAAGAGGATTTATAATAAATTTAAGCGGATTTGATATCTTGGAAATTCACAAAGTTATGAATTTTTTTTCTTCTTAAACCTCTATTTCCCCCCCCCCCCCTTGAGGCCATTTTCAATGATATCAAAAATCTGTCATACATAAATTTTCATTCCTTTTCCTAGAAGTAATAATACCTTTAAATGGATTCGATACATATCATAATTAAGAAGTTATGGTTTTTTATCTGTTTTCACATAAAGCCCTCCCATTCCCCCCCCCCCCCTCTCTTGTTTCAATTTTGCCTATTAACGAACTTGACCGAGATTTTATGCCCCTTGATTTTATGTATCAGTTTGGAAGAGATTTGTGTAGAATTATTGAAGTTATTATGCCCATAAAAAAGCTATATAGATAGATAGACAGATAAAGTTTTGAACTGGGGGTGGTTTTGTGTTCTGTGAGTCATGATCGGCGTAGATCTGAAAAAATTTTCCAGAAATTCCAACATAGGGGAGAATGTAATAGGTAGTATTTCTTACAAAATCTACCTAAAATGCTTTTATATGTGAATACTTTTTCGAACCATTTTCCTGAATGTTTCTACCGTGATAGATGGAAGTCTGACTTCATATATTATTCTCAGTACAGTCGAATTTTGTTAACGTGGATATGATTTATGTCAATTACCTTTAGCATAAATTGTTCTTACAATCCCTGTCAAAATAAATAGAAAGATTTTGCTATTGATAATATGAAATAATGCTAACATGAACAAAATTTTTATTTCACTTGAGATTCATCTTAACAAGGTTCTACTGTATTTTAATTTTACATACATACATATACTTACATATGTTGTTACACAATTATAGTTTGTAGATCAGCAACAGTTTTTCCTTGCATCAGATACAGATCTTCTGATTGATACATTCAAGACAGAAATTGCCTTTTTGAAGACTAGTTGGCATATGCTGGGTCGACCTACAGTTGTTTTAAATTTGCAGAAATCATTGATAGGTGGGTTATACCCCACTAAAGCATATAATCTTTCTCCTTTATGAAATTTGCTTGCTAGCATTTATTTTCATTTTGCATTATGATTTTGTAGTTTCCTACCTCCCCATATGCATCTTTTCAGTCTTTTATAGGCATGGTTTGGTGTCATTTGTGTTATTCATGAAACATTACAAGCATGTTTGTAAATATTTTAATATAATGCATATTTTAGAGATAGCTCTTCTAGTTGCTAATAATGATCATTGGAATTCTCAAGTAGTGTTAATATATAATTTTAATTATTTCTGCACTTGTGTTTTGTTTTAAATTAAAAAAGAAAAAAAAAACTTTTAGATGCAATACCTATTTTAATGTAGAATTTGAATTTTGGAACTGAATGATGATTAATTTGTAATTTATTTAAATATTTCTTGGTCTTATAGCTCATGTTTGATTTATGCATTTTATGAAAAATTTTATATGCACATTCACCGAAATATATTGCACAACATTACTTCAACTTGATTTTTAGAAATGATAAGTCTTACAAGATTCATATATCCTTGATATTATCCTAAAATGTGCTTAAAAGCCCTTGATTTTTTAAAAGAACAAAAATCCCTTAAAAGTGCTTGAATTTGTTTAAATTTTAGTGAAAGTTCTTTAAGTACCCATAAAAATAATAATAATAATGTTTTATATTCAGATGTTAAAAATAAAATATAGAAGCTGAGTGAACAAACAAAACTTATGTTAAATAATCTATAAAAATATTTGTGAAGGAAAAATATGAATTAACAAAATTGCCAATTCACTGTGTTTTGTTATTCAAAAAATCTGCTACTATTTCCGAATAGCAATTTTTTCTTTATTTAATGACAGACATTCTATAATTAAATAAAGCAAAGGAAAGTGGTAGATTTTTTGATAAAAATATATGCTTAATTGACAACACTGGTATTTGATAAGGAAAATCATGTATTGTATAAGTATCATAACATTGCAAAACTATCAAGTATCCACTTTTCATTAAACTAGAACAACTTTCAAAATTGAATGCAAAATCATTTTCTGTATATTTTCAGGGTCTTTCTCATAGCACTTCACATTCAAGACTGCTACTGTACAGTATTCACTTAAAAAATTGTGATAATAATAATAATAAAATGGTGTTTTCACATTTGAGAGTTTTTCATTGTACAAACAATATAGTATTTTGTTGTATTAAAATTTTCATTTTCATAATTTCTGGAAAAGCGATTGAAATTTAAATATAGTGCTTGATTGTTGTTCTGGAAAAGGAGTATGAATCCTGGTCTTAGATTTAATATAGACTTTTGAGATACTTAGCTAAAAAAAATAAAAAAACAGAAAACTTCATTATTTAATTAAAAAAATATCTGATTTTAAGCTTAAATAAAATGTTCCCAAACCTTTTTATTTATGCTCAAATTTTGTATTTTCTTCAAAAAGATGTTATCTGTTTTAAAGCAAGTAGTAAAATAAAAAATTTTTTAGAACTATTATTTAAATTTGGCTTTTAGTGAATTTGGTTGTACATCAACTGATCTCACAGCTGGGTGCAAATCATCAATTGCGCTCACTTGTACGAAGTGCACTCAAGGGGAAAGGGAGTGGTGGAAAACAAACAAGATCCAAACAGTATCGCAAGAGGATTCATCGTTAGATTGAAGGTTGTCTATAAGCTGTAGGACAAAATTAACTCGCCAATGTGCGAGTAGTACTGAAAATTTGGTGATTGACTTTATTGTCCCCACTGGCCAAACTTAATAGTCATACTTGCCAATCGCAATGAGTGAATAGAAAATGTGATATTTTTCCACGGTCGCTTGCCAAATTTCGAAACCATTTGACAAATATTTTTTCGATACCATTTTGCGAATTTTTCACCGAAATCATTTGACGAATTTCATGATTTTTTTCTCGAAACCATTTGACGATGTTTGTAATTTTTTTTTTTAACCCGAGACCATTTGATGATTTTCACGATTTTTTTTTGCTATCGATTAATGAATTTCATGATTTTTTCTGTGATCGTTTGACAAATTGTGCACTTTTTTCTGCTGTTGTTTGATCGTTAGACGAATTTTGCGATTTTCCCCTGAGATCCTTTGACAAATTTCGCGATATTTCCCCGAGATCATTTGATGGATTTTGCAATTTTTTCTCCGAAATCATTTGATGAATTTCTTGATTTTTTTTCACGATATTTTGACAAAAAAAAATTTTTTTACAGCAATAATTTTGTGAAATCCGCTATATTTTTTGCGATTGATTGACGAATTTTGCAATTTATTTCCCGAGACAATTTCCTGAATTTCTTGATTTCTTTCCTGAGACCATTTGACAAATTTTACTATTTTTTCTCCAATTGTTTGACAAATTTCGCAATTTTTTTCCTGAGACCATTTGATGATTTTCGCAATTTTTTATCGAGTATTTGAAAATTTGTTACTGGCCAGTCAGTAGAAAAGTAAATTTTGACCTATACTTTAAGCGATTTCTTCTAAAATCAAATTAGCAAAAAAAAGTTTGACTGAAAATCATAAAACATCAAATCTAAATATGTATATATATATATATTTAATTGAAAGTCATCTATTATTAAAAATATTTTTAATCATATGTGGATGGATGGACAAAAGTAATTTCTTCCCTGAGTGAGTCATTAAGTAGTGTTAAAGAAATTAAACTTCCTTACTTCACTTCAGATGCAAATTTTTAAAATGATAATGTAATTCATAGTTTTGAATATAAGGATTTAATTATGTTATTTAGTTCTTTAAACTTGAGCATGTATAAATCACGCCTAATTATAACAATTTTATCTTCAGTAAAAGTTAAAACTTATCAGTAAACTTCAATGTAAGTTTGAAAAGTAAAACATATACATAACAACCCCTTTTGAATTTAAAAATTTATTTTAGATTGAAAAAGAAGAAAATATATTTCAACCAAAAAATTATGTAATCCACTGTTTTCTGTTCTCAGTAACATTTTAAAAATACCTTAATGCTAAACTCCATTGACAAAAATTTTGCATTATTATTTGGGCACATTTAGTGTACTGAAATATCACAGTGTAAATCCTAAATACTTAAAGAAACTAACTCTTCAGCGATCCTTCCTGATCATGAAATCCCATGTTGACCTGTGAAAAATTTTAAATGGGTGTTTGCTCATTACCTAATCATAATTAATATATTTATCAAAATATGGTTTTCTTCATCAGAGAATTGATGTCTGATGGCAACTTCATGTATTTTTAACATAATAAAGTTGATATTCTTTGAGTAGAAATTTCAAAGTTTATAGTTAAAAAAACAAGTTTTTTTTTTTTTTTTTAATATTCTATGTCATATGCTTCCTGATAATGAAATCTGTATTTTAATAATTATATTAGGTAGTGAGTAGTCCCGTTTTAAATATTCCCTTAAATTAATGTGGTATTTCATGATCAGAGAGAGGGAAACATGTATGAATCAAGTGTTGTCTTTACAAGTTTCTAGCTGTTTCATTTAGTAGTTTGTTTTCATTTTGCATGTAGAATCTTGACAGAGAAGATTTTTATCTGGTTAATGATATAGAACTTCTAGCCAGTACTTTTCGTTCAGATATGGCTTTTCTTAGAACAAATTGGCGAATGCTTGGTCGTCCTACTGTATGCATGTATTTTCATCACTACTTTTTAGGTATGTTTTGTTTTGTAGTTGCATGTAGTATTAATATGCTTGTTTTTGTTAAAAAAAATTTGTTTAGTTTAGGAGGCTTTTATATATATATATTTATTTATTTTAATATCATCTTGATCTGAGTTTTTGAGTTTTAGATTGAAAGTTAATCTGTTTAGTACTTTTTAAGGCAAAACACGCAGTCATTTCTACATGTTTACAATTTTTTTAAGAACTGACCTACTGTTTTAATATGCTTATTTTTAAGCTTTTAATACCTCACTCTACCTTTTCAAGCTGAAATGTTTTAGAAATTTAGCATAGTTAAATTTTCTATGAAAACTCCAATAAGCTGACATAACAAAGTATTATTTTGGTTGACTATCTGATATATCTAAATAGATTTTCAGATTTTTAATAAATTATATATACTTATTGGAACATCTATACTAATAAAAGAAGGATGTTTATCCATGTGTCCACAATAGCTAGGAGTATTTACTGCACATAGAGGTCTGAAAATTTGGATAAGAATAGTCCTAGGCAGGTCCAAATGCAAGTGAGGCTCAGATTTTTCTTTTTTTTTTTTTAATTAACCAAGATATGAATTAAACCTCATAATTAACACAACCCCATAGAGTAAAAGTCGTTTGCTGTTTTTTTTTCTATTTTTTTCTATTTTTTATGTTTTCTACAGGAATTATTGGTCAGATTTGAAAGTGTAATATATCAAAATGTCTGAAATTAAATGGACTGTTACTATAATTGGAGGCCCTTTTAGGCTGAAAGCTGACATACACTCTATGCTGCTGAAGACAGTGGTGTTTGAATAGATTCTCATTTAAAAATATAAAATCATACAAATTTGAGGGTGTATGCTGCTGAAGGCAACAAAGTGCACAATATTAGGTTCCCCAATGAAATGAATGAAAATAATGAAAGCTTCCCAATAAGGTTTGTTTGGATAGATTTTCATTTAAAAATATAAAATCATTCAACACTGATTTTAGGCATATTTAAGGTTATTATCACGGGCCCAGGCAATACTGGGCGGGTCAACTAGTTTCTTGATATAAGGTTCAAGTTCAGCATTACTGGTTCTTCCTTTTGCTAAATATGTATAATTTTTTTTCTCTCAATCACTTTCTTAAATTCTATATCTTATTTTCCCCTCTAATAAGAAAATTGATGATCTTCTATCAGGGCCTTTTCACTCTTATATTAGATTTAATTGAGAGAAAATATTTGACTTAACAAAAATTATCAAGTTATATTCTAAAAACATCCTGAAAATTATTTTAATGTGTAACTCACTTAAAAAGTATGTAAACTTATATTTTTTGTTACATAGATATGAATACTCAATGAGCTGATAAATTTTTTTATATTAATATTCAATCTGAGATTTATTTTACTAGTAAATTTGCATCTGAAAGATGATCTTGTCTAGTTTTAAATAAAATCTAAAAAATCTTTTTTTCTTTAAGCTGAAACTGTGGAATTTAATTAAACATCTAGTTATTATCGCTAATCATTTATCATTTAGATTGAGAGTTAAACCTCCAGTTCTATGTGCGTTTTACTATTTTATAAAATTTATTTTTTAAATTATGATCAGCATCCAGAGCAGATTAAATGGTTTTCTGTAGACAGCTATGGAAAATCACTTTTTGATTTACAAAGATTTCAGCTAATAGATGTGATTTTAGAACAAATTATCTTCAAGTTATAACTGTATTTAGCATGTCTTGGTGAAAAATATTACCGTCTTTGTTTTTATAAAGATATTCAGTTAATCTTGGTATTTGTATTAGTCCATGTTTCCTAGATACTGAGTTTCAATATTCTGTGATACAATTATTTTCATAATTCTTATTATTCAAATTGCATATTAGATGGCTTAAAGTTCATAATTTTTATTTTAGCTGCAGTAAAAATTAATATGACAATTTTGGATTGATTACTTTTTAAAATAGTTTAATATTGCATAAGTTGTTGTGATATAAAATGCTTTAATTTTTTATTGAAAATTCTTTACTTTATTAAAAATAAAAGTATACAGAATCCAACCATAATTTTCAGGAATGTATATGTTATTAAATGTTAAATAAAGAAATCTCTGCCAATAAATGTAATTAATTTTGGACTGCAAAGTTTAGAAATTTTTATCATAAGTTAAAATGCATCAATTTATGTCAGATGAAAACATTACCTAAATTCCATTTGTTATGTAGTTTATTTAGTAGGTAAATAATGCAGCATTTAAAATTTCAAAATATGATTAAAAGAAGAAGTTTCAGCTTCAAATTGTTCAAGTTCGCTTGGATTTAAAAGTAATTTTCAGTAGATTTCATTGAAGTACTTAAAAACATTGGCTGGAAATAATGATGGAATGCTTTTCTGATCTTGCATGGTGTTTGTAGACAAATATGTGGAATGCATTAAATATTATTTTTATTGCTACTTTTCAGTATGGCATGTCAAATAATGGAAATTGGGGCTTCATAATTAATGAAGTCAACTGTATTTCCAGTATCATACAAAATAAGTGCATTTTAGCATGTTTTTAACACTTTCCAACCTAGTTGAAAAGTGTTTATGACTTCGGTTTGTCTGGCCGTCTGCCGTCTGTCCGTGCTCTAACTCCCGTAAATATGCTCGGATTGCTCTGCAATTTTTATATGTTATAGTCGTTATCTATAGCATGTTCCCTATTTCAACGGAAGTGT